>JAJEJH010000087.1:5258-591907 GCA_026122585.1 Anacardium occidentale | reverse complement strand
AAATCACAATAAAAGTTCATATATACAAATATCCATGACCTATTAAGCCGATGAATGTTAATAAAACAAGTTTACTTAAAATGTTCACATAGTCGAAATAACACCAGTTCAGTTTTCTGTGTCACTAAAAATAATTATAAAAAAAAAGTAAGCAAGATGCCGAGAAAGATCTGAAAACAGAAACAATGCAACAACATCTTCAACGTTCAGGAGAGAACTTTCTAACCCTTGACAGCCTTCTACAGCCAAAAGAGCTAGTGATTTTTAATCCCCAAGAATAGCGGCTACCCAATCGCAAATCAATGCATCAAACAACATCAAAACAAAAATATATTTAATAACCAAAAAAAATATTCTTATCATTCTCAGATATTACACGCATTTAAGTAACATTCTCGCTAAAGAGTAAAAAATCCCACTACCATCCTCTTGTTTGGTTGATGATTAACTGTATAAAAACCAAAAAAAAAAATCCCATAACACTGAATCTTAGATATTCCATTATCCAAAGCCTCGAATAACGATTAAACACAAAGCCCATCACAACCCAACTCAGTTATGAACTTACCTTTAAGCAAGATAAAGAAGAAGAGGCAGCGAAGGAGCCCCAGATGGCGAGAGGTTGCGGCAGGTAAAGTACAGTGAGAGACGGGAGAAGATTTAAAGATGAGTTGACTAGGGTTTTTTATGATCAAGTGTGCACGGGTCTTTCGATTGTAGATGAAATTTTCCATTGACAAGTTGCCACGTGGATAAAAGGGCGCAAAAAATTATGCGGTCTACATTGTTTTATTTTTAAACTCCTAAATTTTATGTATGTACAATAACATCAAAAAATTTTAAAAATTTGGATTTTAACGTGCTCACACTCAAAAATAGATTAATTTTTTGTAATAATATAGAGATGAAATAAATAAATTATTCTTAAAATATTAATTTTTTATAATAATAGGATTATAAATGAAAGTAAAACAAGTATTATATTAAAATATCAATTATACCCGTATAATTTATTAAATGATTGTTAATAGCATTTAATTATAATAAAATTAAATTATTTTAATTAATTTTCCATGTTTTAATCGGATAAATTGCAGGGCTCAAAAAAAGAAATGTGGGAGGCCAATAACATTGCTTTATAATTAACAAAACTGATTAAGCTATGAAATATGGGATTTGAATCCAATGACATTCATATAAGTTTTAAGTTAATTGTTTTATTTTTCTAAATATTTTATTCTACCGGGTTATTCTTGCAATAAGATTAAATAAATTTTTATAATCATAAGATGACTATGATTAAAAGAAAATAATCATGATTATTAAGGTTTAGTTACAAACTTGAGCCATGAATGAAAATGACTTAAAAGAATCTTTCCAATCCCCCATTTGATCAAAAACTTGTGAGGATGAGTACAAAAAATACAATGTTAGAATTGTAAAGCAATATTTCACTGGCAGTCAGTGCAGAAAACTGGAAATTCACCAGAACTCCCTACAAGAACAACTTCCCTTTCTAAAATGATGAAACCTATTTGTGTCCCTAACAATAATTTCCCTCCCTGTAATGGTTGATGCAAACTTAATAAAAGAATGGCAATCTCCACATATTCTGAGATTCTTTATAATCCTGATAGGGGCACCGGGACATAAGCACATTAGTCCGAATGTCAGAGCTAACTTCTCACTGTGGTGCCTCAGAAGTTCCTGCTTTCTGCTATCTTCGACGTCATGAAGGTCATGCTCTGTGTCGGGCTTGTAACCTAAATCCTTCATATCTTCCACCAATTTCTCCAACTTCAAGTAAATGTCATTGATTCTAGGGTGGTTGCTTTCTCCGACCATAAATTCGTGAACTTTATCCTTAACTTCAATCCAGCTCTTACCCCTCTCTTTTTTTGCCTCACTGTCTTTAAGAAGTTTCCTTGCTCTTGCAACTTCCCCCCACTTACTCTTTGCTGCATATACATTTGATAATAACACATGGTTTCCTGCATTTTCAGGTTCCATTTCAAACAAATGTTTAGCTGCAATCTCAGCCATTTCAAGATCCCCATAATTCCTACAAGATGCCAAAAGCGAACCCCACATTGCAGCAGTAGCATCAAATGGCATCTTCTCAATCAGATCATGAGCCTCATGAATCAGCCCTGCCCGACCAAGAACATCAACCATGCACGAATAGTGAAGGACGTTGGGTGAAACATTGTGTTGTTTCACCATAAGATTGAAATAGCTCTTCCCCTTTTCAACCGAACCAATATGACTACAAGCAGATAACACAGAAATGTAGGTAAATTCATTCGGGCAAAGACCAACCTGCTGCAATTTCTCAAATAAAATCATTGCCTCCATAGAAAGTGCATGTCTAGCAAACCCAGAAATCATCACGTTCCACATAACAACATTTTTCTCTTCAGTACCCGAAAATACATTATAAGCATCTAAAACACTACCACACTTAGCATACATATCTATAAGAGAGGAAGCTACAAACATATTTGAAACAAACCCAGTTTTACACAAAACAGCATGCACTTGTTTCCCTTCAATCAAAGCTGCCAAATTGGCACAAGCACAGATTACAGAAGAAATAGTAAACTGACTCTGTTCCAACCCAATTACTTGCGCTTTATGAAACAACATTAAAGCCTCCTCATAAAGCTCATTGTGCACAAAACCAGCCACCATAGAACTCCACGTAACAGCATTTCTCTCCGGCATAAGCTCAAAAAGCCGACTCGCATCCTTGATCAAACCACACTTAGCATACACATCAAGCAACCCAGTTCCCACAAACACATTCGAATCCATGGCCGCTTTAACAGCAAAACAATGCAACTGTCTACACTCAAACACGTCACAATTTGCCGCGCATGCGCAGAGAACGCTAGAAACAGTAAATTCAGTAAAAGGGGTTTTCCCTTCTCTATGCATACTTACAAAAAGAGTAAGAGCTTCCTGGTCTTGTCCATTCTTAGTATACGATCCAAGAATCGTATTCCAAGACACGACATTTCGCTCCGGCATTAAATCAAACACCTTGCGGGCTTGATCAATAAGGCCGCATTTGGCGTAGAAGCTGATGAGCATGTTTGAAGTTAAAGAATCTGCGTCAAGCCCAACAAGGATAATCTTTGCATGACAAGTTTTGCCTAGCAAAAGTGCTCTTTCTCTAGAACATAACTGCAAAAAAGCATGTACAGTTGAGAGTGGTGCAGCAGCAATTGGGGCCATGGAAACGTGGTCTTGTTGAGATTTCGGATTGGGCGTGGTCGAGAGGTTTCTGAGATAGAAATTAACATGATGAGATTGATAATAATAACGGAGTTTGTTTTTGTATCTATATATGGTTTTCATATAATTTGATGCAATGCAATATGGTTCAAGCTTAAGAAATGTCTAAATCCAATCTCTACAAAATTTAAGTCACCATTCTCTTCAAGTAAATGCCATAATTCCAGCCCAGGTTTGGTTCGGCCAGCCCCAAAAGACGCTGCTCAACCAGGCAAAACTGAATATATCTTAAAAAATGGTGGGTGCGCCCAATTGAGGCCCAGGCCACCCTCAAAGCCCAGACCATCATGAAAAAAGCCCAATCAAGTGCTAGATCTTGAAAAATAAAATGTTGGGAGACTTTAAATGGAAATGAAAAAACATTTAAGTATCTTTCTTCTAATAATTTAAATTTTAATAATGAGATTGACAAGACCCCCCAACTTAATTATACCCCATTCCCATCAGGGTAGATGTTGGAGAGTCACCATCCCTTGAGGCTTTCTATCTACATTACAATCATGGTCATTGCTCACTTGATCTTTTAGGCCTTTAGGATTAGCCTCTACATTCCAAGAATTAGTCAGATTTTCTTTCTATTTGATTAATTGCCTTTTGTTTTTTTCCTATACATTCAAGTTCATGTTTGTAGTTGAATAAATTGATTGACATAGAAATAAGGAAGTGGAAATCATCAATGGCAACTCCACTTGAATATTAGAATAGAAAGGCCATCAAATCAAAATCCCATGTCTTTTTTTTAATCAAAGATATTTATGAAGTATAAACTTATCTTATTTCACTCCGAATACTTATATTTTACTATATCAAATATTTAAAATGAGATTTAATTCGATTTTAGTTTGCTCGAATACGATTCAAGGGTGGCATTTTTTTTATATACTAATTGAATTGCACATATTGCATTTGTATTCATAGCCTTTCATTCTTTGATTGTTTTTAATCACTTTCAAAGGCAAAACCTAAGAGATGTGACAAGTATTACATATTAAATAGGAGCACCCAACAAATTGAAAATTTGTAAATATACCTAATAAGTGATAAAATGAAAAGAAAAAAGCAATTAACTCGTGCAATGCAATAAACAAAAAGGATTCATTTGCGATAAATAGCAAGCATTAAATAAACAAGGTGGCCCATTATATAAAGATAAGGCACGTATGATTCTGATTTTTCCCTTGTTTTATTAGTAAATTAGTATATATTGGGGTACACATATGCTTCTAATTTAAACTAAAATTTAAAAATTAGGGTAATTCTTCTCTTATTTTCTTAAACACGACCTTTTATGCTCAAACTTGTTCAAATAGTTTCCAATTTTATTATATAATTAAATACATATTTGTTTATGTTTAAAAGTGACTTAAAACATAAATCACTAAAACCTATGTCAAGAGCTCCCAAAAAAAAAAATAAAATTAAAATTCTTCTAAAAATTCAATGCTACCCAAATCTTGTCTCTATTCGATAGATGTTAAAACATGAAGTAATTAAAATAGATTCATGCCCAGACATTTAGGTTAAATCTCGTTAATTGTATCATTCCACTTATCAATATTCTATCTCTTTATACTTCTACAAAAAATTATAATTTAGTTTATATCTAAATGATTTTTGATAGAATTAATAGAAACAATACTTTTATATGAAATACCATTATGAGAAAACATACTAACAATAATAAACCCAAACAAAATTATATTTGTTAACATAATTTTGTCTAAAATCACAAATTTTCTTAGGTTAACCTTACCTTTGCTCATCCCCATTGACGGCAACTACATACACACAATCTCATCTATTTTTTCCATTTATTTATTTATTTATGTATATTGCACTAAGAAAACTCGAAAAGAATCCAACAAAAACAACACAGTGCATTTAATAATTCCTTCATCCATTAATTAATTGAGGTCAATGTCATGCTAAAAGTTGATGGATAAAAGAGGCTGAGCTTCATCAAAGGCTAACTATACAAGTTGCACTTTCTGATAAACTGCAGGGTCAATTCAAATCAGTTCTATTCCTCTACCTTTTTCCCATCCCACTTTTCTAAGTACTTATCCAGCAAACAACACAGAAAAGTAAAAAGGACATATAATTTACAGAAGAAACTGTTATACTTTAAGACTAGGGTCCTCACTTTCTGTTGATTCTTGCAGAATTTCTCCGTTCTTTTGACCCAATGACCCATCTCCTTCTGCATCAAAGCTAGCATGAACACTGTATAATACATATACAAGCACCGCCAAAGCCGAAAAGAAAACGAATCTCACATAAGATGGTCCATCCAGTGACCCCAGTAAAAATATGTTCAAGAAGATGGATATACAGGGTATCCATGGCATCAACGGGACACCCCAGAACTCCGGTTTTTTGGCTTGTGGAACGATGCAATGAAAAATCTGCAATACTGCTATGGCGATTACACTGCATGATCCGAGCATAAAGGCTTTAGACTTGTATGGTGGGACAAAACGCCATATAAGGGTGAATATTACAGAGGTCACTGAAAACAACAGGAGGAATGATAAAGTTGGCCAGGGATTTGTTGTCCCCACATTTACATAACGTCTATAGATAACCGCATTTGCCACCATGTAAAAGACGAAAAGTGTCCCGATTGATACAAGGTTGAGCAGCACACTTAAGTCAGTGAAAAGAGCAATAGCAGCAGTAAAGATCCCTGAGAAAGGAGAGCATGCGGATGTATCAGAAATGTGAAACTAGTTAACCAAGTATCAGCTTGAGTAGCTTATAGCAGGAAGTCAAACAAGAAGGCAAAGCATAAGCATCATAGGAGAAATTTCAAAGGGAAGAAAACATTTTTCTAGTAAAGTCTATGAGCCAAAAACATCCTAGTCATCCCTTACTAACAAATGAATGCAGCTTTCACCGGTGAACTTGTGAGCAAAGGTCATTTTCAATCAATGTCTCTAACCCAGGGATTTTATCCTTGTATTTAATAAGGCCAATCAGACCAATCTAGACCACTTGAATATATAACTACATACATCAGAAACAAAACTGACAGGGGTTACTGGTTACATAAAGAAGGTGATGAAATCAGCGGCTGTAATGCTTTCCATGCGCAATCTCTTTTTTTTTTTTCTTTAATAATTAAAAAATATATATAAAACAAAAAATAATGAACAAAACCAAACAAACTAAAAACAACAAAGAGATTCGTCCGTAAACGAAAGTTATGAACTATAACAACCCAAATTCGCACCTACTATTTACATTTAAAAAATTATATATAACTATCCAATTTACAAACCTAAGATATGCACAATCCTCTTTAGGTCATGCGCATAATAAACTTTTTGCTCAGACACATGCCTGACGGGCTTGCAGTAATGGAGCAACAACCACCCTAAATATTTTAGACAATTAGAACCGTTGGATTGACTCCGATTTAAGTGACAATTGTGAGCCCCCTATATGATCCGCTACATTATATGTTTTCTGTACGAACACTAAAAGGATGGGACAATGAACATCCCGCTACTGTATCCCAAGTGCTGTACTTGAAAGACAGGAAAGGAGATAAGCTCAAGATTAGTACCAGTCAGTAACAGTAAATTTTCCGTACTAAACATCGCCACACAGTTTCACTATTTCAAAAAATCATTGATAATTGCATTTATGTAATACTTGTGGGCTAAGAGATGAAAGCTGAATTTCGTAAAATTGTTCATAATCAGAAAACATCACACAGGGTCCCAGAACAAAAACATACAAGAACAAAGTTGAACCAACCCGACACAGTGGGGTATTATAACTAAAAACATAGTTCATAATTATATTGACATCTAAAAACTAGGAAGAAGAAGAAGAAGAAGAAGAAGAAGAAATAATTATATAAAATCATCACAAAAAAAAAAAAAAAGAATTTTCCATTAGGTTTTCTCCTCCACATCTCGACTATAACAGTATCAATCAACCTGAAACTTCTATATCATTTGATCCACAACAAAACCAACAAAGCATATGACAAATTTTAATCCATACAAGAACATACGAAACTTATATCGTTACACATGTTTTTGGGAATTTTGCAATAAGAGGAAGATGGCATAAAAAAATTTTTGTTGTTAAGAAACAAATAACAGATCTTGGACAAAGCAAACACACGAACTTTAAGGTACAGCTCAACACAAGAACAACGTGACGTTCGAGACGAGACGAGACGAGAAGGGAAATCAGAAATGAAATGAAATGAAATGATAACAAAAAAAAAAACGTACCAAGAAAAGAGGAGGCGTTGACAGGCGTTGATGTCTTAGGGTGGACCCGAGCGAACCATTCAGGGACCACGCTCGACCGTCCGATTACGCACATGTACCGAGCCTGTCCAAGCATCGCCACCAACAGCGACGTCAGTATCCCGAAACTGGCCCCCACTCCTATCACGTTCGACGCCCACTTCCAGCCGTCCGATTTCCCACTAAACGCCGCCGCAAACGGCGCGTCCGTATCGATCTTCGTGTTCCCCACCACACCCGATCATCAAAAATAAACAAATAATCATAAAAAATCATTAATTAATAATTAATTGCTTAATTGTCTCATTTGCTCACCATATCGTAAGGGAGAAGCATAGACATTGAAGCGGCCATTAAGCAGTAAAGAACGGAAACGATTACAACGGAACCCGAAACCCCAAGAGGGATATCCTTAACAGGGTTCTGTACTTCTTCAGCCATAGTTGAAACGGCGTCGTATCCAATATAACTCATGTAAACCATGGCCGCTCCAAAGAAGACACCCGAAGCTCCGTAGGGGAGGAACCCGGACGGGTTTTTCGGGTTTGCGGGCTTAGCAAAATTCTTTGCATCTCCTTTCCAAAACCCAATCACTATGACGAACACGATGAACAAAATGTGCAGTATAGTGAGAACAATGTTCACCACTGAGCTCTGCCTTGTACTGTAACAGATTATGAAAGTGATAACCAAAACGACGGCAACGGCAACGAAATCGATCTCATTAAAGCCTTTAGGGAGCCCGTGCACGGTTAATCTCCATTTTGAAGCGGAGACGCCGATTGAGGCACCCACGTACGCAGTGAAGCTCCGTGAAACAGCCGCATTTGACATAACATATTCCATTATGAGGTTGGCTCCGGTTATAAATGCTGCGAACTCGCCTGTGAAAGGTTTGAAATTAGTACAAATTTTGAGAAGTTGAAAAAACAAAAAAAAGGACGTCGACACGAGTGTTTTGAGCAGAACGCTACCAAAAGTAACGCGGAGATAGCTGAAAGCGCCACCAGCAACAGGCATGTCGACGGCAAATTCAGTGTAACAGAAGGCGGATAGAAGAGCGCAAAGGCCAGCAATGGCGTAGGAAATTACCACGGCGGGGCCGGCGTCTAAGCGGCTGGCCCGACCCGTGGTGACGAAAACCCCGGCACCGACCATCCCGCCAATGCCAAGTCCGACGAGATCGTACCAACGCAAAGTTCGACGCATGCTTGAGCCGGACTTGGCCCGTACACGGCTCATTTCCTCAAAGGAAGTGGTTACGGAAAATGCCCGTCGGGCGAAACGGGCCGGAGTCTGGGCCAGTGCCTGAAGGTAAGAAGGGAAGTTAGCGAAAGAGGAATTATAGGTCTCCATTTTCCTATTCTTCTTCTTCTTCTTCTTCTTCTTCTTCTTCTTCTTGAGTCAGGAGAGAAAAAAGACTGACGACTGTGGAAGATAAAAGGAAGGAAAAGAGTTATTATTATTATAGAGGAATATAGAATTGAAGTTGAATAAATGCGTAATGTACAAAACTGAAAATGACAAACCATGGCTATTTTATAGTTTGGTCAGTTTGGTTGTATTTGTATTGTATCAATAATTATTTTTATTGTTTACCCAAGAAAAGGAAGATAAACTAGCTGGAAAAGCGACCGCATTTATTTTTATTCATGAATACCTTGTAATATAATAACCAAAGGGAAGGGAAAATGACCAATTCTACCGACGATGGTTCATGCTTAAATTGGATAAGCTTCTGTGGTTCTATTTTTTCATTAATGACCTTTAAATGTTGGGGTTGCATGTCCATTTCCCACGGTCACATGATAAGATGATGCAAAGGAAACGAGACCACTTGGCACAGCACAGGGGGTCGTCACCATGCGTTACATTGCAAATGCACTTGGGATTTGGGATTGAAGAATTTTGAAAACATTTTCAGTGGGTTTTCCGGGAGAAACGTTCGATTAAAATTAAACTAAGAACAATAATAATAATAATATAATGTTGGTGTGCGAATAAGTGTCGTCAGTTTGCATCCAAAAGCGATAAAATTGAATGGAGAAGGCAGGCAGGCAGGCAGGCAGGGAAGTTGTTTTTTGTGTGTAAAACTGTGTCAGCGTTCATCCCCCTCCACCACCAATGGCTGGCTGGCTACTCACAGTACGAGTATGAGTATGGGCGCAAACATCACATCACATCACATCATTTAACTTGCAATTTTTCCATTTTTATATTTATTTATTTCTTTGGCTCCCCAATGCATTGCGTTTTATTCTGCCAAGTCTCCTCCTAATGTAGATTTGATTAAGTTTCACAGTATAAGCTAACATTTGTTTTTTCTTCTAATTGTGTTGCGTGGATGCGCTCATCTATCTCCTAATCAAGACCAGAAAATTATTCAATTATGGATCTTTGACAAGATGGTCGCCCAGTCAGACTCCAACAGGCAAAGGGATTTCTTTCTGCGAACAACATTCCATTTAGAGCATTCGGAGGGGTCCAATGGGCTCAAATTGGGCCTCGGAGATTATGGCCCATTGAAAATTAGAAGAATACACACAGCTTTACCGACCACAATCATTGGATCATTGGGATTTAGTGGTTGAAATGGAAATTGCTTGATTGAAACGCATTCCCCGTTTTGGATAATAATCACTCAATTGATGCCGCGTAACTTACGTGGAGTGTCACCATTGAATTTGGATTGAAAAAAAAAAACAAAAGGGAGAGAAAATGAACGGTCGTCGTTTCTCGGAAACATTGGATTAACAGTCATGATGGGCTTATCATCATGGGATGAACTCTTTTATTTTGACAAATACTAGCCACAAATAATTACTCTTTTTGTACACAATTCAATTTGACTTATCGCCAAGTCTCTATTTCCCACCCTCTTTTCCCCCCACTCACCTATTCAAGTGTGATAGTAAAACAGTTATTTGTATTATTTAATCTACATATTAATAATAATTTAATTAACTTTTATATTATCTCTAAAATTTAAAATATCACGGTAATCTTTTTTATTAAGGTTTATAAACAATATTATAAAACTGTAAATATTATTTTTTACATATATACATTTTTTATTTTATTTTAAAAATTTATATTCATTTTATAATATATTTATAATCTCAATACCTTATAATATAATATTTATAATTTATAATTTATAGTATTTTATTTGATTTTTTTAGTTGTAATCACCATTTTGAAGCTGCCAAATATATATTAAATTTTAAAACATTCAAAAACACTTTGAATATTTTCTAATTTCTAAAAACCACTGAAAAGTTTTATTTTAAAATTTTCAAAATTACATTTCATTGTTTAAACATATGATTATTCATCATTGACAACCTTATCTGTATTTTCATAAATAAATTTTTTAATTAAAATAAATATAAAAATAAAATAAAATTATTTAGTAAAATTTTGAGGATAAGTGTTATTTATCTTGAGACTTTTTTTAATCTTTTCGATAACTTTATTATAAAAAAAAAAAAAAAGTTATTAACAAAATTTTCAACCACATAAATATTTTTTTTTTTTCAAATATAAGAGGTGGAATTAGGGCTGGATTCGAAGCGGACCCGTTCGGGCTCGTTTTCGAGCTCGCTTCGTTCGAAAGCGAAACGACACAATCCTCACACGAAGCGAACGCGAATACGAATATGTGGGACGAATATTCGGTTTGAACGAATACGAATCCGAACCAATTAACAAACAGTTCGGTTTATCGAACTGTTCGTTAGGTGCTTTAGTCGGCAACGCCTTCTTCTTCTTCTTCTTCTTCTTCTTCTTCTTCTTCTTCTTCTTCTTCTTCTTGTTGTCGGCAACGCACCTTCTGTCCCATCCCAGTTGCTTCTTCTTCTTCTTCTTCTTCTTCTTCTTCTTCTTCTTCTTGTCGGCAACGCACCTTCCGTCCCATCCCAGTTGCAACGCACCTTCCGTCCCATCCCAGTTGCTTCTTCTTCTTCTTCTTCTTCTTCTTCTTCTTCGTTATGCGTTTTTGTCGGCAAAGCACCCTCCGTCCGTTCGTTCCAGATGGCGAACACGTTCGTTCGGCATTTACAGTTGCGAGCCAGCGAACGAATCCAGACTTTTTCATTCGCCCGAACACGAATAGCGAACACCCACCGATCCTGTTCGTCGAACCCGAGCCGAACACGAGCAGCGCCGAAAAACGAACGAAGCGAACACAAACATACTCGCGTTCGGGCTCGGTTCGCTTCGTATCCAGCCCTAGGTGGAATTCCATTATTATTTCATCAACCTTGGGTATCAATTGGCCTTAATATATTAAATTGGGTATCAAAAGCTCATCTAATAATTTATTTATAGCATGTATAATATTAAATTAAATTGATTTTATATTATATATTTAATAATTAATTATATAAAACTATTTTAATTATTAATTTTAATATTTATTTAAATAGTAGTCGTTTTGATTTCTGGTCAACAATTAAATCAAATCCTTCTTTATTGGATCAAAGTTTAATATTGTCGCTCTTAGGAAAAAATTAAAAAACAAAAACAAAACAAAACACCAACCAATCACTACACATTCATTGAATTTGTTACCAACTAGCGATTGTTAAAATTCTACAAATGGCTACTAAAATAGGAGGAAAAAGGGAAATTATTTTTTTAACTAAAATTTAAAATTTATGCGTGTCAAGACGAAAACATGTGTGATGAGTTTTTAGAATAACAAATATTTTTTGTGCGTTGCATGCTCCCTGTTTACTTTTGAAAAGTAACGAACACCTCTCGTATATGTATCACGAGCATTACACGTTACCTTTGTTAATACATGTACTCTACATAGGGTATACGTACAACACACATAATGGTTGTGTAACAATTTTTTTTTTTTTTTTTAAGTCACAAAGTCAGTCATAAAATATTTATATTTACTTTAAATTTACTACAATAATAAATTTCATTCAAAATTATCGACAAAATGTTTTAAATTTTGAATTTTTTTTCTAACACAAAAATTCTTTAAATACTCTAAACTTAATGAAATTAATGTATTAACATTTTGCTTAAGAAAATCTTTACTCTAAATTTAAATAAATCAATGCATATAACTATAGGGATTTAGAGATGCGTAATTAATAAAAACGATTAATAAAGACATAATACTTATGTTTAGAGTTAATATATATACTTTGTGTTATGACGATGCTTGAATTATTTGATTTTCATGAAAATTTATTTTTTTTGTGTATTGTATACGATGTACATGTCTCATCATATATAAAAATTTGGATAGATTCATAAATATGTGATTTTTTTAATTTTTTTGTTTTTTAATTTTAAAAAATGCTTAATTAATTAAGAAAAAGGATTCATTTTTTGTATAACCTTCTTTTGGCTATGTTGAGGGTTTTTTTTTTTTTTTCCCATCTGTTTTTTGGGTTGGTGCGGGGGAGGGGTGTAACTTCCCTATTTATAAGAACAAGAGTTGTTGCTAAGACTCCTTTATCATTATTATTAATATTGTACAACATGTGATGCATATTATATAAGGTTACACCAACATAACATTCGTCTCGCCAGTTTAAATATCCTTAAATTTAGTCCTCAAATTTGACCAAGGACAAATACTGAATCCCTAACTTCATGCAAATCCAGCTCAACCAAATTATTTATTATTATTTTTTATTTAAAAAACTTGCGTGGTGACGTGGATTTTTAATCTTATCCAAACTTATGTTCGACTACGACAGATCTGGCCCAGGACTGGAGTGCTGTATACGTGTCTGCTATAAAAGCCGCCACGCAGATGAAAACCTACATGTTACGATACATCTCAAGACATGTAAGCACTTTCTAGAAAAAGGCAAAGGCGGAGAGAACCGAGGCGGCTTCGCTATTTGAAAAGCAGTTAAAAAGTAACAGACAAATCACAAAGCTGCATCGAGAGGCGGTTGCCGACACAGCCAGTTCACACCACACCACTTCCCGCCAATCATATGATTTATTTTATTTTATTTATTTATAGAGTCCTATAATTTTTTAATTATTATCCGCAAATGGATACTTCTCAATAAATTGTCATTTTCTGTAACAATTTCCCAATTTTATAACCCTAATTCATTTTAATTCGTCTCCTTCATTTTTTTTTTTTATTTTTTGGGCCCTAAAAGTTTATCATAAATTTTGTTTTTATTTTGAAAAGAGGGAAAAATTTAGAAGTGAAATATATTTATTTCAAAATTTTAGAAGTTTAATGATCCCTTTTAAGAAGTTTAAAATCCATGTTAGGTAATTAAAAATATTAAACAATTGCACATTGTTAATAAATTATTAAACATTAATTAAGTTTAAAATTAATACTAATTTTATAATAATACTAGTCATGATCTTCATAACATCAATGCAAACAATTATTTCTTTAATTTCAATTTTGTATTTACAAAATCATTAATACAATTCTTAACCATAGCTAATAATTTGATTAGAGCTGGCCTCGTCCTTCCAGGATATACGGATTCAGAAAAATGAAAACGATTTTCTATTTTTGCTAAATTGTAGAAACTTTATTATAAAAAAAATATATATCCTTTTTATATGTCTAGTTATAAAGGACATAACATGAAAATTGAAAATGACATTTTAATTTTTGTATGAAATATTTATTTTAAAATTATTTGGAAAAATAACCTATGATTTGTTTTTTATTTTTTATTTTGGAACACACTTTAATCAGAGGAAGAGATTAAAATATACATATATATATTTAATCTTAATTGCTACGAGAATTAACCAAATTTGATTAAAATACAAATTTATAACAATTATTTTACTTGAAATTTAGAGTCCATTTGATTTAAAATACGTTGTAATTGAAAGCCGTTTTTTTTTTTTTTTTTTTCAAATAAAAAACAAATTTCTTATATTAAAAGGAAAGGTGGAGTGAAAGACGCATAAAAAACAAAAGAAATGTCCAATAAAAGAAAAAACGTGTGAAAAGAGGAGTCTGAGTTGCTTCTTCTATAACAAAACAAAACTGGAAAATCTACTTCATCTCAGTATAAATACCTCAACTCACTCTCAAAATCAAATCTCCCACCAAACTCAATTCACTTCAATACTCTCCTTTCCCCATTAATTTCAACCATCAAAATCCAATATTTATTTCTATTTCCATATGTATCAGGACCCCAACTCCTTTCAGTCTTCTTCCTCTACTCACTGGAACCGCCTCGAGGACAAGCTATTTGAACATGCCCTTGTTTTGGTCCCTGATGAAGTTCCCGATCGCTGGCAGAGGATCGCCGATCAAGTTCCTGGGAAGTCTCCCCGCGAAGTCATGGAACACTATGAGGTGCTCGTTCATGACGTCGCTGAGATTGACTCGGGCCGGGTTGAGTTGCCTTGTTATTCTGATGACTCACCCGATTGGGACTCCGCCAGTCAGATCTCGTTTGGGTCTAAGCCTGTGAGGCAGGGCGAGCCTGAGAGGAAGAAGGGTACTCCCTGGACCGAAGAAGAACACAGGTATGATTTCAAGATTCAATTTCCTTTTTCTTGTTCTTGATGATGTTTGAGTAAAGATTTCATTTTTCAATCGTTTATGTTTGAAGAGTAAATCATATATATTTATATTTTAATTTTTGGGTTTTCGTTTCTTCGAAGTGAAGAATACAACTAAGGCTAATGCTAAACTATCAATATTTTTCCGTTTTATATTATTTTATTACTATTTGAAAATGGGGGTTTTTCTTTGACCTGCTTGGCTTAGTCTAACTATTTTTCTTTTTCCAATATCGGGTTTTAGTAACAAAAATATTTATAGCCTTTTTTTTTAAGTCTTGAACAAGTTTTTTGTTAATAAATAGATAATTTTATGTGGTGAAGCTTATTAAATTGTGTTTATATTTAATTGGTGTTTGGATGTTGCATTTTGTTAAAATGTTATGTTACGAAAATCCAATATGACTCTTAATATGCTTATAGTGTTTACAAGCACTCCTGGCATCATTAGAAGCAGTAAATTGGTCTGAAGTGCTTTGGTAGGAAGAGCTTTTACTTATCAACTACTTAGAAGTGCTTTTACAAAGCAGTCCATTCTGGACTTACTCTCTGTGGATTGAGTTTTTTTTTTTATGAGGTTTCAAACTAAGAGAATTTGGAGATACGTTTATCTTTTATAATTGAAATTTGGACTGATTTTTTACTATGCTTTGCATGTTTTGTTAGTAAATCAAAATGCACAAAAGTTTACTCTAAAACAGAATTCATTTGTTTGAAGAGCGCGGTTTTTCAATTTAGTAAACGACAATAGCATTTGGATTATGTGCTCCTGGGTTGCTTAAATGGAATTTTCTGAACTTTTACTTACTGTTTCTTTTAGTAGAGTTGCTTATGACATTACATGCTTGAGATTTCTGTATATTTGTGCTATTAGGTGTATGCCCTTGAATTATCAAACTTTTATCTGCCATGTGGTTATTTTTGTGTATTGCTAATATTCAGTGGGTTTTATAACAGGCTATTTCTGATTGGATTGAGTAAATTTGGGAAGGGTGATTGGAGGAGTATTTCAAGGAATGTTGTGGTGTCAAGAACACCAACACAGGTGGCTAGTCATGCCCAGAAGTATTTCCTCCGCCAAACTAATGTGAAGAAAGAGCGGAAAAGGGCAAGCATCCACGACATTACCACAGTGGATAGCGACCCAAATCCGCTGCCCATTGACCAGAACTCATTGAGTCTGCCTGTTGACCAGAACTCAATGGGTCTGCCTGTTGACCCCAACTGGAATCCTTCCCCCGCAGGTGCAGGTCACCAACAGCCACCTACATATCAACAGTTTCCTCCACCAAATCAGTTTCCGGGTCAAGGAGGGGCAATGGGATATCAAAACTATGGCTTTCCCATGTAAAGGTATATTAATTAGATGTGCTCACTCTGTATATAAAGCAATAGCATGCTTTTAGAGAGTCCAATTTGTAAAGTCATATTCATGTTCATTTTAGCTAATAGGTGATCAATAGTATTTACAAAGTAAATCTCGGTCTAGGTTGTCGGGTTTTGAAGAACCATCTGTGGATAGTAAGGAAACTAAGTGGTGAAAAGTTTAAAATACGAGAAGACATATTCAGCTCAACAGACATATTCTTTCTCTTTTTCAATTCTTTGGCTTCTCCGAATGCATACTACTTATGTGTTGAAATCAAATGCTTAGAATTCCTAGTAGGGAAATGAGATATTCAGAGTTTAGTTGGATTATGTACCTTTTTATTTGATAACTCCACCATATCAACCTTACAATTTCATTGATTGAATGTAATATTGCCAAGTATTGAGTACATGATATATGGCTGTCATTTCTCCAACCTTTTTTATTTCTGGAAAATGCTGTTGACTTGGATGACTTTTTTATTTGAAGCTTCTACAAATGATGCGTAAGGTAGACCTGGGCCAATGGGGCTCGGACTCAACCCAGTCTAAGCTTGGGCCTGTGGTTTTCCAACATTATTGTTTAATTTATAATATGTAGTTATAAATTTCATTAATTTAATTTTTTCATTTTTATTAATACTTTAATTTAAAATTTTAACTATAATATAAATCAGTGAAAATGTATACGATAATTTAAAAAATATTAATAATAAAAAATTACAATGTATAAATTTTAAATTTCAATTACAAGTAAATGAAATAATAATTGAAATTATAACAAATTTCACATTGTCATCTAGATTTATATATTTAAATTATAATAAAGAATTGATTTGTATTTTGATTTTGACACTGAAAAACATCAATCTAGCATCCTTTCAAAGTTAAGAAATGGAAGCAAGCCAATTTTAAAAATAAGAATCAAAACCTAAAACCTATAAGATCACACTAAGCTGTTAGGTTTGGAGTCTGTCTTCAAACCTTTTTCAAATATTTTTTCCTTTAATTATTGTATAAATCTGTCATTTATTTTGCAATTAATGAGATAATAAGGTTGGATTATCTCTACTTTTAATAATAATAAGAAAAAAGTTTCGCATCCAATTCTTTAACTGCAATGTTTATAAGATAATCATGCGAAGAAAACTCTAAAACATTTAATAAGAATCGAATCAATAATCTGAAATAAGATTATTCTCCCACATATTTATTGTTAAAATATATTTAGAATATATACTCTTTTTTCACTATATCAAATATATGGTTTTACTCTATATTATTAGATTTTTCTTTATATATGAATTTATTTTTTTTTGTATAAGTATCAATACACAATATATACAAAAATTATTTCATAGAACAGAACTCTTTACATGGTATCAAGGCTTTGTATTTCCTTTTAAACCCTATGAGTTCAAAAATTGCGTCTTTCATCCTCAAACTAGGGTTTCAATATTTTTCGATTCCGTTGCCACCCCTTTATTTTTTGAGGACTCTCAATTTCATCCGCATAATCGGCTTTGTTCTCTCATTTTTTCGACCAGGAAAAAGGTGTCTTCGTAGGTTCATTCTCATCGGTTTTTGATTTCCAATACGGTTCCCTCTTTTCCAGTTATCAACTAGATATTTCTGGTTCTCTTCTTTTCCGACCACCGAGGGTTGCGTTAATGCAACAATCCTCTTTTTTGATGTTGCAACAGACAAGTCTCTTCTTCGGTAACCCAATTTCTGGCGCTATGATATATATGACTTTCTTCTCTGATAGCCGAGTTCAGTCTTATATCTTTTGGAGGATCTCTTTCGGCCGCCAATGAATCCTAAAGCTTCGACGATCTGCCGCATCCGATATACAGTGACTAATCCTGGCCACATGTGAGGTTGTCGTTTTTCCTTGCGCATGAATTTTTTGGATTGAATATCTGGGGGATATTGGATTGGGCTTGGATAATTATTTCTTCTGGGCCACTGGTTAATTATCTGTTCGAAAGATAGGCTTGGATAAATATTTGTGTTGGGCCTTGTTACCTATTTGTATTATATTTCTGGTGTATATTGGATTGGGCTTGGATAAATGTTTTTGTTGGGCATTTGTTACTTGTTTATGTTGGATTCTCAATTAATCCATATCCACACGCGCTAGAGCATCCAAAGCCACTACTTAATTCTATTAATGTTTAAGACCTTTGATCCGTTTTGATTCATGTTTTCATCAATCTCTTATAGGATTTCGATGTTTATACCCATTTTGAGAGAGAGAGAGAGAGAGATATATATATATATATATAATTGTCCAATTTGTTGTTAAAGTTTCTTAAATTTGTGGACATGCATTAAACATGTTTAATGTAAACTTAATATCTAAAATACAACTTGGCCTATATAATAATTTAAAATTTAACCAATATTCACAATATTTTCTTTCATATGTGACACAATTTTAATCAAATTTAAATTATTTTTATACCTTTCAAAATTAGTAGTAGGATAATAAATACCACTTTCTATAGTTTGCTACAAATATATTATAGTTTTTTATAAATGAAGAGAATGCATAAGAAAATGATTCGTTTATAATATCATCACATGCTTAACATTTGACTTATAATTTTATAGTTGTTATATGACATTCTCCAATTTGTACAATATCTCCTCAAAAAATAGTTTTTTCAAAAAAATCTACTTGAATGACTATAATAAGTGACCAATATAAGACTAGCAATTAAAGAGCACTTTACGTTGTTTAGATTATAAAAGACGTAGATAAATATTCTAACGCGTGGTAGGAAGAAAACTTTTGCTTGACAATAGATATCTCAAGATCTTTAATAAGGGTTTTTCTATTCTTTTATGTGATAACAAAGAAAACATATTTTTGCCTTCCAGAACAAGATATTTTTAATATTGTAATATTTTTTTTTAGTTCAATTACAATATAAATAAAGCCTCAAAATCATGTTTAAATTAGATATCTCTTGATTATCATAATCTAGTTGTAACATTTCTTTAATAGACTTATAAATATGAAAGGTTATTAAAAGAGAAAAAGAGAGAGAAATACAATAATTGAAGTATAAATATACACACAAAGATAGTTTGATACGCACAAACCTAACTCAAGAATATTTGTAATTCTAGACAATAGTTAACTTGGTGACTCTTATATAATAAAATGTGTTACTCTTTTAATTTTTTTTTTATTATCCTACACAAAAATAGTAAAAAAAAAAAAAAACAAACTATCTTTTATATGAAAAAAATTTCAAAATTAACTTAATACACACATAATAAATAATCCATCATATTTATTAATTTGTTTAGAATTTGAAAAGACTCAATAACTACATATATCAATATGTTTATAATTTTAAAAAAACTAATAATAAAGTGTAGTTATTTAAATCATAAATATGTTTTTAAAATTATTTTATAATTTATACTTAAAAATATTTGAAACTTCAGCCGAGCCTGGATGTACATGCACTATAGCTTGTGACCATCTTCCATAGGATACTCATTCTACATATAAGCTAATGGTGAAATCTTGGAGATAACTATTTTGATTATTGGATTAAATCACCTTAAAAAAATTTTTTCTTCTAATTTTTCTTCTTACCTAACCCATACCATATAGTAATTGATGCAAGAGTTTATTTGGATTGTCATTATTATTATTATAATAACTTAATTTATGGAAGACTTTGAATTACATACAAAATTTAGTAACGAAAAATTAACATTTAGAAGTACAAATCTACATGTTAACATGCATGATGCAAATTAGAATATCACTTAGAAAAAGATTTCAAGATTTTTAATAAATTAATTTTTTGTGTTATTGCAATAGATACTGCCTCATTGCCAATGGGAAATCAATGTATATCCTATGTATGTAAAGTTTCCATAAAACAAATAAAAATACACAAACAAAATAATAATGCTAGAAAAAATTAAATAAAACATTAGAAAAATAGAAAATATGAGATAACAACGAAACATAATATTTCAATTAACCCCTTATTATATAATATCTGAATTTAATGTAAAATAAAATTTCAAATTTAATTCGTATAAATATCTCAAAAAATAAACTATCAACACAAATTTCATTTCGTGCGATCAAATAATAGATTGAATGAAACAATTTAAGAGAGAGAAATAAAATCTAATTTTGGTGTGAGAAAGATGTCTTCAAACGCGCGATGTTATATAGGGAGATGAAATATATTCAAGGGTAAAATGGGATTTTTATATGATATTTTAGTCAAATTTATTTGACCATCTTAAAGGTTAACCTCTCAACCTATTGAAAACGGTAAAAAAAAAAAAAAAAAAAACACTAAAAAAATGCACTCTTCATATTCCCCCAAACCCTATAGTTTTAAAAGCTACCAAAAATACCTGTGTCTCCAACACCCCCAGCAATGTGTGATTCACAGACAAAGTTGTAAACTACGTATTGTGTTCAATCCTTTCAATTTTAATTATTTTTTTGCTCCAATCCAATACAAACTTCAAAAGCAACCACTTCACAATCATTCCAGCGAAGAAAAACAATTGAAATATAAACTTTTCATCTGATTTTTTAAACCGCGGTTTTGAATGTGAAAAACAACGTGAATCCACCTCAAAATTTTTAAATTTTTACATTAAATTCAATTAAACATGATAAATATCGTTTTATTAACTAATTTCATAATTTTCTAGATCGTTAATCATTAAAATTTATCATAATGTGTGTTAATAGTGAAATCCGTTTGAAATTTCATCAAAATCAGATCATACATATCAGGCGCTAAAAAATGAGTTAAATTTATTTTTTATAATTAAAAACATATTATTTTGATAATTTCTTCATAAATTTAAGTGTATGCCTCGGGGAAGTTAGGTATAAACTTTGAATGGAACTTTAATGCCAACTATATCATATTTTCCTAATTGATATTAACTACAGTGCCATCTTTAATCATTAGCGAAAATCTCTAAGTTTCAAATCATAAATTAATAAGTTCGTTGAGAATAATATTGGGATATTTCAGGATTTTATATGTAAAAAATAAGAGGATACTGCTGTTCTTTTCTGTAATTAATTAGGATTTAATATGTCAAAAATTAAATTTTTATAAATAAGATACTTTGACGGATGGATAAACTATACCACGCCGATAATATATACAGCATCAATTATTAGACTGTTAGATAATTTTTA
This sequence comes from Anacardium occidentale, assembly GCA_026122585.1. NCBI lineage: Eukaryota > Viridiplantae > Streptophyta > Magnoliopsida > Sapindales > Anacardiaceae > Anacardium > Anacardium occidentale. The sequence continues at coordinate 570,229 of JAJEJH010000087.1, read as the reverse complement.
TTTTTTTTTCCAAAATCTGACAGGTAATTTTTGCCATTTTTAAGACGGCAGGGTAATTTTAGGTAATTAGGTTGAAAATGATGATCAATTTATCAAATAAATTGTTAGGGTTTTATGGAATATATAGACAGTACAATCTCAAACTATATATATAAAAAAAAAAAAATCATTGGAAATTAATAAGACATTGCTCCTTGTGGGAACATCAAAACTTGATCTTGAGTTCAAAGCATGTCTACCAAAACTTTTACAATATGCCTATCAAAATTATATTCTACCAATCTTAAGGTTTTGGTTTCATATTGTATCGCATTTTCTTCCTCTCGTTCTTTCTTATAGATTAATTCTTTCTTTCTATTTCAAGCTCTAGATTTCGGTGTTTTAAATTATGGATGAAAGTCTTCTTTCTCATTTTGGTTTCTTAAGTTGTTATATGGTGTGATTTCCTTGTATTATGTCAAATCTGAGATAATAAAATTCGAGAAAGAAAATTTTATTCTCTTAAAAAATGAACTTCTATGAGAAAAGGGCACAACATAAGCATCCTTTGGATTTTAGGTAGGTGGTTATAATGTAAAGTTTCATCATGCATGAAGGACCGCTTCTGCAAATTATGATAGAATAATATCGCAAGCAGGGACATCCAAAGTCTGAATTTTTTCAGATTATTAGTTGCTTATTCATTAACTCCACTTATTCAGGAACAAGTGATGCTAACCCGACACATGTAGGCTAGCTACAGAACGATACAACATAAATTTGAAAAAAAAAAAAAAATCACAACAAAGATAGATAGGATGAGATTATTTCAATTTAAGTTTTGAGTGCAATTAAGGCCCGCCTTGAGCTTCTGGATAGTTGCAACATCAGTTTTGAAAGCCTTAGCAAGGATAGCGTCATCAATGCCAGTGGTAAACACGCTGAGAGGAACTGAAACTGTGCCTGCATTAGCACTTCCAAAGGCAGAGATAGCAGCCGAAGGTTGTTTGGGATCATCATTTGATTGATAATGCACCAATCCCTTTGGAAATACAAACATGTCTCCAGCTTGTAGAGTTTGCGTATAAAGTTTGTTTTCGGTATCAACGAATCCGACATTCAAGCACCCCTCCACTACAAAGAGTAACTCAGCTGAACGTGGGTGTGTGTGAGGTGGGTTGATAGCTCCTGCTGGAAACTGTAACAAAGCATAAGAAACACTTTGACCATCTAACGCTGGAAAGTTTACTAAACTAGCTTTAGTAATTGTGAAGGCTGAAGGGTTCCCAGAAACCGCACTGCGCATGCCTGTGAAGGTAAAAAAATTCCCATCTAAGCCATTACGGCAAGTATTTGCAGGAACTATAAAGTCTGTGAGGATATCTGGATCACCGGCCATGACAATTGCAAGCAAGAGAAATAATGGAATTGATTTGAGAAAATTTGAGGCCATAGTTAAATACGGAAAGTGTTTGTTTATTTTTTGCGTGGTGTACGTAGGAATGCACGATAGGGCACTAATTTATAGTGGCTGTGCCCAGCTTTATTCATTCTTTTCAACAAAGTTTCTATTTTTTGATGGCCGGCTGTGCTGGATGATGATTTCTATGCTAGCTTGTTTTCTTTATGATTACTTGTAGCTTTAAATCAGACTATATACATTTCCCTTAATAGATGTTAAGAGTTTTAAAACTAATTGCTTGATGATTAATTAAAAGTAATAAAACCATTAAAATTGAGTTTATTATTTATTTATTTTTTATAAATACGTTATCCGACATGATCTATGCCTTAACCTTAATGATGAAACATAATTCAGTCACAATGTGCCACCAATCAAACTATCATAAATATCATGGTTAGGTAGGGGAAGAAGAAACTATATATAGTTACTCCCATGTACAAAAAATGCTGCTCCATTGATATATATATATATATATATATATATATATTTATTTATCGCCAGCCATATCATGTTAACAAATTTCTCTGCCGAGCCGAAGTCTAGAATTAATTGCATCAATTCAAATCCCCATTTCCTTTTTGATATCATGAGTTTTTTGGTTGAAATGGTGTATTATCGATTAACAGTAAAATATTCCTATGTTACTCTCATGCACACAAGAATTAAAATGCATGCATCAATCACAACGTTTATTAGTAAGATTCTGGAAGAAATAAAAATTATACCGAGTTTAAGATATATAGCAATTTATAGATCAAACTACATAAATATATATACACACAACCTGCTGTGAAGATAAGAAAAGATCGTATGTTTTGGGTAGTTCAAATTGGAAATCCTTTTCAAGCCTAATATCCATGAACACCAATAGAAAACTGAGTAGTGCCACCAGACATAGAAATTCTGAAGGAATAGAGAGACTGAGATGAATGTTTTGATGTCATCACACTACACTCTTGCGCAATGGAGATACCTTTAAGCCCTGGGTGCAAGACCTTCCTTTAGCTTCTGGATGGTTGCACCATCAATTTTGAAAGCCCTAGCAAGAATGTAATCATCAATGCCACTACTAAACACATTGAGAGGAACTGAAACTGTGCCTGCATCAGCACTTCCAAAGGCAGAAATAGCGGTTGAAGGTTCTTTCGGATCATCATTTGATTGATAGTGCACTAGTCCCTTTGGAAACACAAACATATCTCCAGCTTTCAGAGTTTTTTTATAAAGTTTGTTATTGGTGTCAATAAATCCAACATTCAGCCACCCCTTCAATACCAACAATAGCTCAGCTGAACGCGGGTGTGTGTGAGGTGGGTTAACAGAACCTACTGGAAATTGTAGAAAAGCGTAAGAGACACCTTGACCATCCAGAGCTGGAAAATTTGTCGGACTAACTTTATTTACTGTGAACGTTTGTGCATAGTTAGAGTTAACTACGTTCCGCAGGCCAGTAAAAGCAAAGAAGCTTCCATCAACTGCACCGCTATCACTATAGTTTTTTGGGACTACGAAGTCCGTCGTGATATCTGGATCACCTGCCGTGGCCTTTGCAAGAAAGAGAAAAAAGGGAATTGATTTTATAAAACTTGATATCATAATGATGTATTGAGTAGCCAACTAGAGAGAGATGCGAGATGAGTATACGGGGAAGTGTTTATTTATTTTTTGTGATGTGATATTGCTTGCTCCATCATAAAATTTATAATGGTTGTGTTGGAGGGTCGATGAGTTTTTTTTTGTTCAATTTCACTAAAGTTAGTAAACAAGGGAAGCCATTATTAGTGTATATACAAGCTGCAGCTCTACAATTAGCTAGAAAAGCAAACTGACAGAATCCAAAATACCTACCTTGATTTCTGGTGGATAATTGCAACCCAATGTCAATTTTAGAAGCCTTATCGGCTTTGATATATCAGCAATACAATTGAGAGGGCAGGAGAGGATATGGAAAGAGAGTCAATGTATGCCTTAGAGATGAAAGAATTGTATTCTATTTGATTCAATTAAATTGTTATTTGACATGTACATGTTACATCCTTTTATATAAGAAAAAATGATTATGGAAGTATAATAATAATAATAATACAATATTGTAATAATAACTTTAATGTTTTAATCCAGTACCCACATTCCATAATAGAATGATGCTAATATAATAATCACTCTAATTAGGAAATCCAATAAAGGAAAGTATGTTCCAAAGGCTGTTGTTCATGTGCAGCAAATCAAATATATTTGTGATTACTAACATAAATATATTGTTAACAATGTTAAAACGGATTCATGGCCAAAAAGAACAAAATAATGAAAACTAAATAATGTCAAAAAAAGATTTATGTGTGAAATATGTCATTATCTATATGAACAACAAATTAGTTCAGAAACATCTTCTCTACTAACCAATCAATAAAGTAAACATACTTTTACAAGAAAAAATTCAGAAGGTAATACCAATGTATCATATGTTAGTTTCAATCGTTAAACCCATCATCGTATTTTGTGTATAGATCTATTCAATTCATTTATGTAGGGGATTCTAAGAATTTAATTACTTTTTGAATGTTAAAAAAGTAAAAGATGAAATGTTAAGAAGTTGAAAAACGTGAAAGGTTAAAGAATTAAAAGGTGAAATGTTACATTAATAGTGAAATTCATAATTCATTATGAAATTCAACATTTTGTCCCCCTTTAAAATATTATAAAATGGGGGCGCCTCTTATTTTTATACACAAGAATTTTAAGCTCTTATTTTCTCTTTAATCTCCATTTATTTTCTTTTTAATTCTTAAATATTCTTTATGTTATTTCATTGTACCCTATCATTATAATAAAATAATGATGTTCTTGACATTCAATCTAAGTTTATTATAAATTTTTATAGTCCGTTTTTTATCCTTTATATTAAAGGTTCTCCTACTCTTAATCCTAAAAATGATATATTTAATTATGAATACATTTAATTATATTATTTATATGTGAGATATCTAAAGTTACTAACATAAATCTCTTGTTAAAAGATTGTTGATGGTTAGTTTGAGTTAATTGCATTTCTCAATCCAGGGAAGGTTGAAGAAGTTCCCATTTCTGGCATTGCCACAACAACTCCTTGCAATTATAACATCTGTGAGAATAACAGAATCACCTGACATTGATAGGAATTGATTTGAGATGGTAAAAATGCCTTAATTTGTTTTTAAGCAGAAAAGCTAGCTATAAATTCAAGTGTTTACCTGAGGAAAGTTAGATATAAAATTTGGATGGAACTTCAATGACAATTATATCATATTTTCCTAATTGATATTAACTAAAATGTCTCTTAGTATCAAATCATAATTTAATAGGTTCATAGGGAATATATTGGGATATTTCAGGATCTTATATGCCAAAAATAGAAGTATATGGCTGTTCTTTTTGTAAGTAACCAGGATTTCATATGTAAAAAATAAAATATTTTTAAAAAGCTTTCAGTATACATCATCTACAAGATTTTCAGATAATGATTTTTTCTTTTTCAAAATCTGATGTGTAATATTCAATATTTTGCAAACAACAAAGTAATCTTAGATAATTAGGATGAAAATGATGATCAATTTATCATAATAAATTATTATATTTTCATGGAATATAAAGATAATACAATTTCAAACTATAAAAAAATCATTAGAAATTAACTAAAATGATCATCATGTATGTCTACAAGTGATTTGTCGTTCTTGTTAATTCGATGCAATGAAAGATAATGATATCATGATCTATTTCATATTTGTTAGAGATAATAATAAAATGTTATTGAATACATAACAGAAATACTAATTATTCACCTAGAAATTTCTAGGTGAATAAGCTTCTGTCTGAACCATTTTCCAAATTATATCTAAAATTGGTATGTCATATAGAACTCAAATATGGATAGCCAAATTGTTTGCTTTTTTTTTTTTTTTCAAGTAGAAAAAGATAGCTTTAAATATTAAGATCCCCACATGAGGATATCAAGTTTATACTTGGATGAAACTATATCATATTTTCCTATTTGATGCAAACTATAAAATGATTCTTAACACTGGTGGACGACTCTTAGTGTTGATTCATGAATAGAGAGAATAAAGCTAAGGGGTGATCGTATTATCTAAAATTTCAGGCTCTCCCATGTGTGAATGCTGCTTGGAGAGCTTCATTAATTTTCTCAAAGAGTCCACTCTTAACTGAATGCAGTATGTCTCACCATATGCTACAGAGATCGATGGCTATTTCTTCACATTTTCAAAAGCTCTGATTGGAAAAGAAAGCAAAGTATGAATTAATTACTTCCCAGCCCTTGACACAAAGAATCGATGCTTTGGCTCTTGCTGTTTAACACAAATGTCGGCTTCCAGGATTTTCGCTCTTCTACATTTCTGTTGATTTATGCATTACCCAAGAAAACAGCCAGCCTTTGTCAGGATTAGACACCGCATTGGGCGATAACATATGTGCAACCCGCTGTGTTCACAGATCATGTCGGTCCATGGTATAACAAGGTTCGGACCACGGTCTAAGATCTCATTGTACATTAAGATGTCAAAAGCTTTGAATCCATAATTCAAGCTAAAACCTATAATTTAATACCATTTCCAGTGTTCCCCATACGCCAGCTTTAATTATCTATATAGGAAAATGGTAAAAAATAGATAAAATAAAATAATCTTGCAGCAAAACTGATACCATTTCTTGTATTCTAGGTAACATCCCAGTTGATGACACATCTTCCAGATGATCCAATGGCTAAGTTTGTTACCAAAGAAGAGACTGGAATAATTCTGGCAGCAAGAACCGACACTATCAAACTTGCTATTGATCTCAATTTGGCTCCAAGGCAGTTAACGATTATCAGCAACAAATTTCTGTTGGACAACTAAAAATCAAGAGTCCCAGTCTTCGAGGACACAGAACAACTGCTAGATGTGCCATATGAACTACCACTTGAACCATCAACTGGGGCTTGGTTTAGACATTCTAAAACCAAGAACCTACGCTTATGCAACTTTATTGATAATGTTGTTGCATCAAGAATCACAGGAACCTGAGGAAAGGTTCAATTGATGAGTGAAAACTAATCAAATGAAAAGAATAAGAATAAGGGAATCGCAGTATTAATGATACCTGTGTATTTATACGTGCCACTTTGTGTATATTAATAAGGCCAACCATGTCCTGGTAACCAGCTAAGAGTTTTGCCAATTCCTTGTCCTCATCTAAAAGAGGCATCAGCTCAGTATTAGCTTAAAAAAAAAAAAAAAAGGGATAATGGATACAGTAGTAAAACAAAAAGACTAAAACAAACCTTGGATAGCTCCTACAGAAAGCAATGTGTCCGCCAAGTGCTGCCATCTCTTTGAGGAGGATGGTGAAAGAAGAGAGGGTGGAAAGGTTATAACAGCCACTGCATTTGAACACCGAATCATTCCTTTCAGAGATTTAATAAAGGAAAGCATGTCCCATTCCTGCAATAGCCAGACATTAATAGAAGATGTATGAATTACCACATCCAGTAGATTGCTTATAAAATGAAACGATGCCAATGACAAAGACCACTCAATTAGAGAGAGAAAATAAGGTAAAGATAGAAAAAGATTGGGGGAAGGACTAGAAAATGGAAACACACCATATAAATATTGGTATAAACTTAGTTCTCACTTCACCATTACTCCTTTCAAATACACTTGTGAAAATGAAAAAAAGAGCAAAAGAAAACCAATAGCATTTAGAAAAAAAAACAGAAGGTAAAAAGAACAAGCTGACACCAAAGGTTTAATGCAGTTATGAACTTTCAAAGCAATATGTGATGCCACTGACCATGTTGGAATGTACACATTGTGGAGCACAGAAAGACTGAATCGCAATACGAGCTGTGGATGAACTGCTGGCATCATTTCTAAGGATAAAACTACAAAACATTAGTGACATGTGAAAAGGTTTAAGAGAGGAACACAGAAAGTGAAATGATGCAATCATCTTAAATCCCTACTTTGAATGAATCAATTTATTCTTAATATAGTTTCAAACAAACCACCAACCTTGCTTGGGAAACTTTACATATAGAACTACAAGACAGAAGAAGAGCAAAATTCAGAAGCAAGGCCAAACATGCTTTGACATTCTGAGAGGCAACAATCATGGTTGGGATTCTTATGGAAATAGATATGGAGTATCAAGATCACAAATATAATATCAATGATAATTTCTTCATGTACTACCGAAACGAGATTAGGACAAATATGCTACAAACATATTGGTCATAAAATATGATGAAGAGTTAAGAATCCTCAACACGTCAGTTTGAATTTCTATTCATTAAGAAGTTAAGATGTTAACATTTTTCAACTGTCAGCAGTGTGATGACATCATCTACAAAAACACCACTTGTTTATAAATATATACCACAAGATAAAGAAATCAAATATCTTGTGCTTCTAAAGTCTCTACAATAGATTTCTATTCATCAAAATTTTTGGAAACTGATATGTGCTTTATAATCATCAATCCATACCCCTTTTGTGAAGTCAAGGAAAAGAAGCTAGCTTGAACTTTTGAAATCATAAATCTATGCATGTTTCATGATTGGAGAAGAGGAGTCCATGTGTTATCAGGAAAGCTGAAAGCATATAAAAATACCTTGGAAATTGAGCTAAGAATGTGGCACAACGATCCTTTAGAGCAATAAGTCCTGCAGAATCTTGAAGGCTAACACAATCTACATGCTGGCTACTAAGATAGTGCCTCTCTAGAGGCTTTCGCAAGTCAAATTCATTGCAGTACACTTGCTTAGTATCTGCACCAAAAATAATGATGGGACAATATCATGGTTGCATATTGCTGGCATAATAATGATAATTGTTTTATAATGTAAAATGAAACGAGGCATCAACTACTTCATCTTTGTGGCCCATAACGCCAAAATTATCTCTAACATAATAACAGGCAGTGACAAATCTTTCTTAAAGATCCAACCCCAGGGAATTTAGTCCAGGTGTTTGAGACTATTTATTGAAACTAAAAACTGTAGTGACCATCAAAATAGCAAGTTCATAATACTAGGATTTTGAAGGAACACAGCAAATTAGTTTGTTTAAGAAGTCAGTTTACTTTTGTGTAAAAATATAATTAAAAGACTATTTAGGAACTTCTATGCTTTAAGATCAGTGATAAAACAAATCTTAAGTTTTTCAGTAGGCATAACAATTTGGATTTGGAAGTGGCTTTCTATATGTAGGTTTATATGTCCATGTATACACACACAATAATTCTCTAGTAAGGATGTCCTTACATGATTAATGTAAGGACCATGCTTGAATGACATTGGATTTATTTGCAAAATATCATTTCAATCTAATGATGATGATTCCAATGACATTCAATATGGTCCACATTAGTTATGTAAGGACATCATATATATATATATATATATATATGACTTGGCATTTATGGTAAAAAGAAAAGAACATAAAGAAGATTACCTTTGCGACTATCAAAGTTTGGCAGATTTTCAGGCATATACTTCTTATACTGCCAAGCAATCCTCAATCCCTTCTCCTGCAATTTGTTGAAAACAACATTAAAATTCTTCAAGCTCCTCAACACAAATAGAAAAAATAAAAAAGACAACGGAATCGAAGAAGAGGGACACCTGTTCTGGATCTCTAAGATGAGGTTTGTCATCTTTGGTTGTGGATGGACTAGGCAAAGTACCCAAAAATGCCCTTGGGTCCTTGGATGGACTGGCATACAAAAGAGGTTGATTATGAACAAGTCCTTGAGCCATAAAATTCCTTAGCAAAAGCATATGGTGAGGTGCTTCAGCATCTTCCATCACCATCACTAAGCTTCCCAGTGGAAACCCACCGCCTAGTATCTCTAAACAGCATAAGCAAACAATTAAACCAATGCCCTATTCTAGACTACATTAGAAAACCAATAGGAAAATATGCAGAAGATTACTGTCAAGATCAGGTATTCCAGATGAGACAAATACAGTGCCATTAGGACCACACTTGACTCCAGGGCTTTGTGACGATGGTGCAGCGGACAGGTTGCGAGAGAAGCTACTTAACCGAGGCTTTGTTGCAGCCATGTCAACATCAACAAACAGCGGCTTTGCCCCAACCAATAAAATGTTGGCAGCTGATGAACAGAAGCAAATTAAGAACACAACTGAAAGTAACACAACCATATTCCCCGAGATGACAACATAACCATTATTGTTTGCTCATATTCCTCTTTTTTTTTTTTTTTTTTTTTGAGGCCTTATAAGTTTGATTTTCAATATTACTTACTCAATCAATATCATCACACAAAAAAAAGACTTAAACAAAAAAACGTGAAGTAACCACATAAGTTGAAATGATATTTCGACCATTGAGCATAGAGCAAAAGACAGTTACTTCACTACTTGAAGAGGGTTTCCGCTTGTTTATGCTATGCTATATATTTAAACAAACACAAAGTAAAATATGATCACCAAAGAAATTTTCTTTTGATTTACTAGTCTAACAGTCATTTCGACTTGACATTTCATCGAACATTTTACTTGCAGTACAAACTATTTACAACAGCACAAAATCATAAGAGAGTTAACAGTGTGTTCTTAGATTTTCTTAGCAAACAAAGAAGAGGATTAGTGAAGGCCAGTTGTCTTACCTTAGTTTACAACCTGCATAGTCTTTGGGAGTGTGGGGATCACAAGCTTGGATATGTTTCTTCGGAAAAAAAAAGAAAGACGCAAGACTCAGAAAGCTGTCTAGGGTAGGGCTTAGGGGCTGCTAGTCTTTTCGACGGATCCCTTGCTCGAGAATGCGAAGTTCGCTTTGCACGAATGCTCTCTTAGGCAGCTATCGAATAGGCTGTTAGGGATGAACCTGATTGACTAATATGCAACGAACTGCAACCGAATATGCCTCTAGTCAAGATAAGCAAGGATCAATCATTAGTAAAAATATCCAACGGCAGATGTCCGCGACTAATCTTCCCTCAGTGGAGGGTCACCACTAATCCATAAATAAATTTTTTCAATTGGATATACAGAAACTTATTTTCCAATTTTTTAGATTAAGTACCCGTGCCACCTTCTCCATCTTCTTATACCTTTCAATTGATTTTCCTTTGAAAAACATATTAGAAGGTAGCAATGTTAGAATTTTATAATATAAAAATAGGTTAATATTTTCAACCGTTTAAACTATAAACAATTTGTCAATAAATCATAACTTCATTTTCTAATGGACTATGATTCAATCAGTTGGACTGACCACTCTAATCCGGTTCAACCACGTGCGATACAGATTATTATATAATAAAACAGCAAAAATCGTGACCAATATTACCAAATGAAATCGGAGATAGGAAATTGACATCCAACCTGATTCTATCAGATGTTGAGATCACAACACGGATTTGGACGTTGAAATCAAGATCCAAGGAGCAGAAACCTTTCCAATCACCTGGTCATAAATGAAATGCAGATTCCTGGTATGGCGAAGAATTGCCTACATTATAATTTCTCTTTTCTGCTCTTTGACACCCAAATTTCAAGCACCACAATATTATTGTCTGAATCTAAACATTCAACTTAATTTTTTATAGAGAAAATGAAAGTGAGTAACGAGCACATTTGCGACAGTAAATCAGTCATGACACCAGTGTATGCCAAGAGTCGATTAAACATCCAGGGACAGTAATATAAAGTGCAGAAAATAACTTCTTCATAGATTACGAACAGCAAACAACAACACAGCCATGTCTATGACTCTGATCTGAGAGAAGTTATTGGCATGACCACCATGCCAAACAAAGACCCAATCTCACCAAAAGTCATACATTTATTTCTGATTATTGCTTCCATAGCAAGTGGGTTAGATTTCGATTCAGCTCTTATGTGGCTCCTCAGTTTTCTGCAAAGAATGAAAAGTTTATGTAAACAAAAATTTCAGTAGCTTCAGAATAAATATTGATAAACAACAAGGAAAAAACTTGCGCATAAATAAATCAGAAGGGAATTCCTAATTTCTCCCTTTCGGCACGAGCAAAAAATTAACAATTACATATTTTTATACCATTAGGTGATGTATGTATGAAGTAGCAACACCAACATCTGGTGTAGACATATCATCCCAGCTTTAGGGCTAAGATTTTGCATTTAAACCAATTAAAATGGATAAGCACAACTTAAGTCCATAATACCAATGCCAGAAATCCAAGATATGGACATCAGAACTCCTACCAGAACCCTCTGTTAATTTAAATCCAAAATCTTTAAAGCATGTATATGGGACTTTTAAGTAACCAGAGGCAGGTTCAGTCATCAAATCTTAAAAGACCGTTACCCCGATAGAGATTTTATTCCTGGATCAATAAACAACTCATGATGTGCAAGCACAACATTGCCTGACACTGTACTTCCATCTTTATCCATCTCCCCATCCCTATCTATCTATATAAATTACTCCTCATAACAATCTGTACATTTCTCTAGCAATTCTTCAGAAGCCATACGAACTGTCCTCTTCTGGAATTTAATAAATAAACAAATAGAAATTAATAATACAAGTGAAATGGAGATAATATCAAATGGTTGTGTTATCCTCTCTTAGAATAGCCAGATTGAAACTGAAATCAGAACAAATGAAAAAGTGTATCATGCAGCAGAGCATAAGCTTTAAACCCAGATAACTCAATGGACATCAATGAAATAGAAATCAGTAGTTTATGTACCTTATCAGAACCCTGTTTATCTTTCTCTAACTTTTCTTTCTCAGCCTTCTGCTTCAGCTTCTCCAGCCTCTCCCTCTCCATTTTCTACAGAAGAGGAAATCAAAACCATTAAACTGAGCTCTAATGAAAAAGTAACAACCAATAAGTAATGACCAAAACTCCTGAAGATGCACATGAACTCACAGTAAACCGATTTCACAGGACAACTTAGTAAGCCAGCTAGTCTGCATAAATTTAGTCTTCAAATTTAAGTTTTGTGTCTGACATATATGTCCAAAATGGCTTTAATGGATCATGTGGCTCCTAACATAATCTGATCAATGAAATTCACTGCCTCATGTGCGATCAAGGACCAAGAATCAAGGTTATTTTAAATAGTCTGTTATAAATCCTCAAGGTTTTTTGGTTTCTGGTTAGTATTTTCAAAGATCATATTTGTGAACATCTTACAACTAATTGAGCTAAAATAGATCTTTCTTTGTTCAAACTTCAATCTATACTATATTTCACCTTCTGATACAATCTTTTGTTTAATTGCTGCAAAATCCTCTTCAAACTTCTGTACATGACAATTAGCTTGAGAAGATGAAATCCTTTTACTAGATGTTATTTTCCTATGTTATATGCCAATTACAAATGCCACAATAAAATCACTCACTAAAATCATAACCAAGTGGTTTAAGAAACGGGGTTATAGAAAAGGGCCGGTCATAGTTAATCATCAACATATTACTTTGACAAGAAAATAGAGGGAGAAAAAGGAAGAAAAGACTCAAAGGATACTGTAATATTTCAAAAAAAAAAAAAAAAAAGAAGGAAAGGATATTAATAACAATTAAAAAGAAAGAAAAAGAAAATCTATTTAGTATGATAACAGAATGATGAAGAGATAATAGCAGTTTCGGTTTACCTGTTTATAAACCTCAACATACGAGTAATTAAAAAGAAAATCACATAACAGACTAGTATCTCACCTCAAATAAGCGCAAACGTATACTCCTCAATATTGCACATTCACAGAAATCATGCCATCAAACAGACGGCTAAACGCAAAAAAAAAAGGCAAAGCAGAATATATCTAGAAAAAAATACAGAAATTTGATGGATTTAGAATATATTCGCATTTATTTCACTCTCCCGCTGGTATTAGGCTTAATTACCGGTGGACCGTACTGATTTCAAAAGATAGTAGAAGCTCCTAAATCAATCAATATAGAGAAAATTATACGTATTTGAAAAATAAAGAATAAAAAAATTTATATTCCAGTGAATAGCTTGAAATCTAAAACCTAGTAATCCACTATCTTTTTTTTATAACAATTTCACAGCAACCAAACAGAGAGTCAACAACAACAACAACAAATAAACAAATTATTTTTTATATAAACGCAAGCCTTCAGTTATTGCAAAAAAAAATTAAAAAGTCAATGACATAAAAAACAAAAACAGTTGTTTTATCTTCCTTTTTTTTTTTTTTTATTTCATATTTCTACAAGTTTTCTGGAGAACTAAACAAAGAAAAAGGAAATTATTCGAGAAACCTGAATGTAGACGTTCTCAGCAGCGCGTTCCTCCTCACTCAAGACACGGCCTTTGCCATCGCTGAAGTAGCGAGTTGCTCCCCGAGTTGACTCCATTGACCAAGTCTGGCTAAGTCGGAGCACTGCAGGTCTCATCGCCATTTGATTGGTTTTGATTGTTTTTATCTCCGCTTATACGTCAAAAGCTCTATCGCCTTTCACTTGATGGCTATTTATTGCATATAAAACTGCGAGATTCTTCTGGATGTCACTGTCAACGAGTGGGTCGGGTATCAAAAATAATTTCCGACCCACGTTTAGTTTGATATAAATATCATTTTTATGTCCCAATCAAATGATATTTAAAAAATGTTGCTGTAAAAATAAAATAATAATTTTATCATTTAAAAATTTTAAAAAGATTAATAGAATTAAAAAAAGCTCACACATCAAAATAGATATTTTAAAAAACCTTTTACAAGTTTAAAAATTTATAATTTAATCCTTAAAAATTTTGAAAACCCTAACTTTTTTGTTGTCAGTCAAAATTTTATCACATAGTTAAATTCGCACTTTTAACACCTATTACAACATCAGCATCCCCTCCACCTCATAGGAAGTTGATAAAAAAGTTAGCATTTTTAGATTTCATCAATAAATTGATGATGTTGACAATTTGAAACAAAATCTAACAACTTTATATTGTTAAATTTTATTGATAAAAATGAGATTTAAGGTTGAAATTATAGAATAAGTTTTCGATAAAGATATTGACACCATCAAATTTTGTCAATGAAATTTTCATCTATTATAAGTTTTCGATAAAGTTTTCGATAAAATGGTGGATTGGAGAAAAAATGGGTGAAAGTGAAATAAATAAGGTATAAATTGAGTGTCGAAACACTTCTCTTAAAACAAATACCCTCCGAAAAGAATATACATTTAAATATAAAGTATTAATTACTTAAATTTCAAATTAATAATATTTAAACACTCAACAAAAAAACATCTTTAGTGTATGAAAATCACATATCTCAACATTTAGACTTAAGTGCAAAATGTGTTTTAATTGTTTTTCATAAATGAATAAAAATATTCGACAAATGTGTATAGTAAAATAAGTAAGTTATATTATAGCATCAAGAAAGTATACCTCATGTAATCTTTTTCACTGATGTAGCTCCGCCCTTTGCCACCCATGTTCACTATCTTCCTACAAATCATACACAAAAGCAAATAAATGATAAACATTCAATAAGTAAGTGACCTTCTAGGTGCCTTTACTTTCTAACATAGCTAAACTTTCATAATGCTTATCATTCATTTTTCCCACTTAGCATGCAATCCTTCACACATTTATCATTAACTAGGACATTATCTTTCAATCATAGCTCAAAGACACATGATGATAAGTACAAACGTATTGAACATCATGTAAGTTGTTGTGAAATCATTTTTATACTTCTTTTAGAATATTCCCTTTACCACTATACTTATCAGACTAGGTTGAGACAAAAATTCAACACTTAAGGCATGTAAGCAAAATGACATACAATCTTTCATTGTTTTGTTTCACGGATTGTTGTGAGAGAGCACCAATATTATAAGTTTGCCCATCTATGGCCATGTACATGAAAGTTTATGGGTGTCCTCTTGTAACAATCCTAATAAAAATATAAAAAAAAACTCATGATAAAATTTATTCTCATTGAGCATTCTCGTAGGATTATAAAGTTCAATGATCACTTTATGCTAAGAAAAACATGCATATTATAACACCCACAAACACTTCCTAAGGATAGAATAGTCTGTTAATGATATCTTTGTATTATTGTTAAAAATAGTCAAAATTTACGTATTCAAATTGAGTTTTTTATGCTGATGAACAATTATTCATAAAAAGCGTATGTTTTTTCATCTAATTTTCACGTTCGATAAGTGGATAACATGTCACATAAAAAATATTAAAGAAATGCACGGCTATGCATGCTAGTATGCATACTTGTGTAGTCATTTTTTAGCAAAAAGTTTATAAAAAGCACATTTTTTAGTATGATAGGATTTAATCTCATAATATTTAAGATTATGTTTATCCGTTTCTTTAAAAGTAATAGAGAGAAAATGAGAGGCAATTTGATTATTATTTTTTGGACCACCTGTAAACACTTTTCTAATGAGTCGTTGAAAGGGAAAAAAAAAAAAGGAAACTCACAACTTCAAATCTTCTAGCAAGGAATTTGGGCACACAAGAAAGTTTTGTTCTTTATATGAGTTGTTTATGGATTTTAAATGCCTTAAAGCATGTGATCATATGGTTGTTATAATGTATGATTTTCAAACTTCTTTGAAAGTGGTGATTCATATATATATATATGTGTGTGTGTGTGTGTGTGTGCGCACGTGAAAGTATAGTCATAATTTTGTAATTGTTTTGTATGATAATTTAAATATACGTTGAGGAGGTATTCTAGATCTTATAATTGGTGTGTATAATGATGTTGGTTAGATATATCTACTTGAAATCGGAAGCAGGACATATGATTCTATTGATTATAAGGCATGTATGAATTATTTTGGTAGCCTGAATCACATTGGAGTTTATGTAGAATTGTTAGAAATTAAGCTATGGTGGACACTAGGTTGAATCAGACATAAAACAATGTCACAAATATAAATACATGATAATCTTAAAGACAAACATGACTATCACATATCTTCGATTGCATAAAATCAAACTATGACATATTTGTATATAAAGTGTACACAACCATGACATGCCTTTGTATGAAGTTGTACAAATTGATTTTGATATGTATTTATGAGCATTACGCAATTTAGATATTTATAAGTTTCTTTTTAAATTTTGTTAATTTTGAGGTGATCTTGAAATTTTAAAAAATGAAATTGTTGGGGTAATGTGCTAATTTAATATTGTGTTAGATTACTTTCAAATAATAAAATTCAATTTTAGGTAAAAATATTATTAGGTACTAAGGGATGATAAAGGGTTTTGAGCCTAACTTTGGGTGGAAAATTGTAATTTTTTCTCTATTGTCGCTACATATATCATTTGTTTTTCCAGAATATATTTTTAAAAATCAGAATATAATATTTTTTATATGATAAATGTACTGCATGTATTTATATTTATAATTAAAATTAAATTGGGATTATTATTTTGTAGAAAATCTGCTGCAAGGAAATTTAACCGAAACCAATTAGATTTTTTGAAAAAGCACGCGACCCGACCCGACCGGGGTTCGAGTGGGTTCGGACTCTAAATATTCCAAGTGAAAAAATCCCTAAGAGATTGGGTGTCAACAGAAATGGAAATCTAGGGCTATAGCTGTTTCAACTCGGCTAATTTTCAACAAAATCATCACGAACTTCGTCTCAGAATCTTTTATTTACCTTTGAAACAACCTTTTGGCGGAGAGAATTATCAAATTATGTATCACCCTACCAGAGGCGGTGTTCGCGGTGGCCGAGATCGTAAGTTTATGCATGCTTTTATCCTTTTCTAGGTTTTTGTTTTTCGAGGACAGTAAGCAATAATATAGGGTTGAATTACACGATGTGATTTAGTTGGTAAGCCTTTTTGATCTGTGAAGTCGAAGGATTAGAATTTTTAGATCATTCTAGAAAAATATAGTATTTGAAAGTTAGATGTAAAACTAGAATTAAAAATTAAATATAAAAAATTCAGTTATTATTAATTAATCCTAGTTTTCGATCATCCGAGTACCAATTATTCGATTGATAAAAAGATTATCAGTTATTAAAGGTTGGATGCCAGCGGAATTGCTTATTGGAGTGAGCAGATGTGAAACTCTTTATGTGCATTCTGGTGTAATTTAATTAGCCTCAATAGTTTTCATATCTTGTTCATTTAATCGGAATGACATGGAAAATCACATATGAGGCTTTGCTTAGTTAAGCTAAATAGCTTGATAGCAGTTCATATCGTGTTCATTTAATTGGTGTGAAATAGAAAATCTTGAATTCACATATGAGGCTCTGCTTAGTTTAGCTGACTAGCTTGATAGCAATTCATTCCGCATTGATTTAATTGCTGTGAAATAGAAATCTTGAAATCACATACGAGGCTTTGCTTGGTTAAGCTATCTAGCTTGATAACGGTTCATAATGTAGCTGTTTAAGTTCTGCAACAAAACTGTTTCTATTGCAAAACTGACCTATTTGGCTTTCTTATTGTGTTCCTTTGAACGTTTTATGTCACCAGACTTTACTATTTGAATATGGAATAAATTATTATTTCTTTTCTATGTCAATATTTTGTAGTTAGCTTCTTCTTGAGGAGTTAATAGAATAAACTGGAGATAGTAAATAATCATAAAAGCTATGGTAGATACCAAAATCAGACCTCAGTGATAATCACGCTGTAGCAGATCTGAAAATGAATTCCTTTTCCTTCTGCATTTAACCATATAAAAAAAATATTGATTTCTTGTGTTTCAGTTTACACCTTTGTTTTATCTTTTCATTGCAGCTAGTCAACTCTCTTGTAAGATTAAATAAAGAATAATATTTTGTAGTTTACTACCACCCTAAACTCGATCCGAACTCTGGATGCTACTCAATTCTCTCTCATTTAATAAATGTAGTTATTACTATGTAAATAATTCCTTAGTTTATATTTCTTCCAAAAATTTGTGGGTGATATAATTGTTTGACTGCCTTTCCTTTTTCAACATTGGATCACTTTATTGCACCTAAATGCATTTTTTATAACACCTGGAAGAGAATTTGGATTATTTTTGGTGGTTAATGGAAATTAGGTTAGTTTGGCTATTGAGATGTCATATGTTGCCTTAGTTTTTTGGTTAATAATGTCTTGCATATTATTTACTTTGGTTAACCATTTTTTGGTTAATAATGTCTTTCATATTATTTGCTTTGGTTGACCATTTTTTCTTTCCTTTCACCCAATTGTTTGTGAAGGTTAATATAAGTTTAGAGTTATCTAATTATCTTTAATTTTCTCTATTCCTGCATCCTTATGTTGCTTTGTGGTTCCTGATAAATTCATGAAAAAGAATATATTATTTTGGTGCAGAATTCAGTTGGGATGATGTGAAAGTTGACAAACATCGTGAGAATTATCTTGGTCATAGCATCAAGGCTCCTGTTGGAAGATGGCAGAAAGGTTTGGCTTTTTGATGCTTTTTTTACCATTTTAGCTTTAAATTCTGTTAGAATTAATCGATAATACCAGCATTAGTTTGTTTAAACATATGGCATTTGGTATTGATCTTCCATTGCTCCTTGTTCAGTGTTGCAACATGGAGGTTATGACTGTGTTCCAACTAATTCCGAGTTCTTGCTAATACTCTTTAGTTCTTGTCTAAGCCATTACTTAAACCTTTCACATTACTAACTCTCAACTCCAGAAACATTTTTAAATGGTCTTACTCTTCTGTTCTGATTGATTGCCAATGGATGTGCAAAATTCTCACTGCTTCTTAAGGTAAATGAACTTTCTTTTGAATTCCCTTTGCTAAAACTACTTTTTTGGATGAAAGTGCTCATGATAATTTGTAATCGCTGTAAAGTACCAAAACCACATAAGCCCCCCAAAACTATTGATTAACAATGTTACCTCTTTCTTTGTTCAAAGGCCAAAAAATATAAAAGCAAGAAGATAACCTGTACAGCCGTGGTTGTGTTTTTGGTTCTTATGTGTCCTTTTACTTTTAAACTGTTCATAGTTGGATAATCTTGCTTAGCATTTCTTACGTTCAGTTATCTGGCCCTTAAGCCCTTCATGTTATGACACAACAGCCTAAACCAAAACTTTTGCAGATGATGTCCAAACCTTAAAAAACTAAATATCTCAGCATTATAGTTTGGGCATAGGGGTATTATCATGAGTTTCAGAGTTGATGTTCCAAATAGAAAACATGAAAACTCTCAATAATTTGCAATGCTCAGATTCAGTTTCTATTCATCATTCTGTTTCCAAAAATCTGGTATTCGTAACTTGCTACATTATACCCAATTAAAATTTGTAGGTCAACTAATAATTTAACTTGAAAGTGTATTATAACAAACTTAATTGATATTACTTTTAATGACATACGTTGAAGATTTCTCTTAAAGTTGCTGAATTATCAAAATAACTGTTGACTGAATAGCTTAGATATATTTGTATTCTTTGTGTTCTCATTGACTCTATTATTAGTGATAGTGTCTGCATAGTGCCATTGGTCAGTTTTTAGTTTGGGGGAAGGATGTGCCTCACAGGATGACCTTGCTGCCTCCAGAAAAGTACACATAATTCTTTCTGCCTTCCCTTTGAACTATAGTTGTGAGGAGTTATCCATGTTGTAGGGATCATATAGATTATCCATGGTTTATGTTGATCTGTTATTTACGAATTAGGCTCGTACACTTTCTTTATCTGATATCTGATTCATTTATGTAATCTATAGTTTATAGAATGGAGAATGTTTTTAAGTTTCATGGATTTGAGTGCCTCAATGCTCAAGCTGAATGATTGTGTTGAGCAGCTTATAAGCACAATCGTTCATTAGTGAATTTCATATTATTCTTGTTTCTTTCTTAGAGATACATCATTTAGAATGTCTGAACTTTTTCTTTTATTATATATAATAGGGAAAGATTTACACTGGTACACCAGGGACAAAAAATCTGGTTCAGATGTTGATGCCTTAAAAGAAGAGATTAAAAGAATTAAGGAAGAAGAGGAGCAGGCCATGAGAGAAGCTCTTGGCTTGGCTCCTAAGCGATCTACCCGGCCTCAGGGTAATCGACTTGATAAGCATGAATTTGAGGAACTTGTGAAACGAGGTTCAACTGCAGAGGATATGGGTGCTGGGCATTCTGAAGCTGCTTGGGTTCATGGAGTTGGTTTCGCAAGGTAGAAAAATGATCAAGTATTTATTCAAAGTCTTAACTGTTCTTCTCCTAGGTTCCTTGTTATTTTATGTCATTCTCAGTAGCAATCAGCTGGTTTAACTTGCACACATTAACTAGTTGTTGATTTCACAGCAAGGAACGTCGCCCATGGGAAGATCCTAGTACGCTTCAATCCAGTGTGGAGCAGGGTTCGCTTGAGTTGGTGAAGCCTGCTGATCCCAGTTCACCTGTTCGGGACACTGAAAAAGAATCAAAGGATGAAATGGAGGACGAAAGGAGTAAGAAGAGAAGGAGGCGGGAGGAGAAGAAACACGAGAAACATGAAAGACGTGAGAAACGCCATTCCCGTGATTCGGAGGACAGGCAGAAACATAGGAAAGACAAGGAGAAGAGAAGACATGATTCTGATTGAACAACTCTCTGGAGTGTTGTATGGTACTGGTTAGTTTTAGATTGATCACCTTTAAAAAAATTATAAATAAATGTACAATCATTTTATGACTTCTTGAATTGTTGTAACACTATAAAGCATGGAGATTTCAGATATTGCCATCAGGCCGGCTGTTGAGTTATATTTTTAATACATCATAATAAATATATTTAAATTTTTAATGTTATAATAAATATATGTATAGTGATAATAAATATATTTATATTTCTTAAAATTAATGAATGTTGAATACCAGTTATATAGCAATCAACACACAAACAAGACCAAAAAGAGCATCAAAGAGTGCTCAATCTAGTTACACAAATCAGAATTTAACTTCAAAAAGATCACACAGATATTACTGTAATAATATGGCATTGCTATAAGAATCATGAAACAACCCATAAACACAAAGAAAGCCAAGAAGAGCGCCTAAACTACAAGAGGTTTTGCCATAACTGAAAAATTCTGAAACCGTAACCGTAGGAATTGATTCGAGCCACGGCCAGAGCCGATACCGGGATCAATCAACAGATGTAATAGAGGAAAAATCAAATCGGTGAGATGGATTCGTATGATAGAAGAAAACAAACCGAATCGACCAAGGAATAACAGAGATCAAGAAGGACAAAGTTTTCTACCAAAAGGGTACGAGTACAATTGACCTGTCTATTGAATGAGACGGGGACTTCGGATCTATCTCTTGAGGCTTTAAAATTTTGGTTATTAAATTTAATTATAATATATAATTGGACAAATTTCATAATTTTATTAAATAAATATAAAAAAAAGTTTGAATTTCTTTAACTTCAATTATATTTATGTAAGAAATACTTAAGTTTACTTTTAAATTTATTCAATTTCAAATATAAAAATAAATTAATAAAATTATCTAAACATAAAATTTATATAAAATAAAATAAACATTTTTTCCCTAAACTCAATTTTTGTTTGATTGGACACTAGTTTTTTTAGGTGCAATCCAAAAAAGGGGTTTGACACTTATCCCACTTAATTAACAGTTCTAGTTCTGTGAGGATGAAAGCAAAGCATAGGAATAGATAAACTACCTAAAAAGATAGAGGATTTGGGTGTAATTACAGATAGTGCCCTCGTTTCAAAATAATATGGGTTGGGTTGGACATGGCAGGGCAGGGTCTACCTACGGCCCGTCCTAGGTCTCCCAATGTTGCAGTGACCCGCGAAATTATGAATTCTGCCAACCTCGTGGGGACTGTATTGAGGACATTGAGTCTAGGCCTATGAATTGAGTGGTCACGGTCCATGAAAAATTAAAAAAAAAAATTGTAAAAATTATAAAATAATATATAATATGACTGAATGGCACATAGAAGCACGTGATCCCCTTATCAAGCGCTCATCAAAACATAGCTCAAGAGTCGTAGGTCACACTTTTGACCTTGTCCTATTAGTGGATCAGATCAATTTATTACACTTTTTGATTAGGCCAAAGGACATAATCCCACCCATAGTTTGAGGCGGGGTCAGATCCCACCCGCCAAGTTTAGAAAGCCCAGATTCCCACCCTTGACAGTTAAATCTAACAGTCAACAGTAAGTTCAGGGGTACTTTTGTCATTTTAAAATTAAAATTAAAAATATTATAAAAAAATATTTAAATTAAAAAAAAGCCATCGCCGTCCAGCCGCCGGCGGTGGCCCCCGCAAACAGCACCAGGTGGCCGGGCCACCTGGTTTCAAGGGAGGCCAGATCTGGCCGCCTCCGCCAGAAAAAAGGCCAGAAACGGCAGGAGGTGGTCGGCTTTGGCCCCAATGGCCGTTTCTGGCCAAGGTTTCGGTCAGAGGTGGCCAGATCTGGCCGCCTCGGTCGATTCGGGAGGCCAGATCTGGCCTCCCTTGAAACCAGGTGGCCGGAACGGCCACCTAGTGCTGTTTGGTGCGGCCACCGCCGTCGGCACGGCGACGGTGGCTGGTTTTTTAATTTTTAAAATTTAAATATTTTTTTTATAATTTTATAAAAATTTTTAAATTTTTTTATAATTTTAATATATTTTATATTTTTATTATAAAATTTTATTAATAAGGGTATTTTTGTCATTTCATAAAACAGGTTAATGAAATTAGATAAAAATTGGATGAAGGGTGGGAATCCGGGCTTTCTAAACTTGGCGGGTTGGACCTGTCCCCGCCTCAAACTATGGGTGGGATTATGTCCTTTGGCCTTTTGATTATATCAAAATCGATATAATATGATTTATTATTGTATTCAAGTTAGGTTTATAGGTTAATTTTGAATAAAAAAATCTAATTTAAACATGATTCTTTTGTAAAAAATGAGTTAATTTTATAAATTATGTTTGCATTGAGCTTAATTTAAATTATTTCAATTTATTTATAAACAAAATTTGAACTAATTTGAATAAAAATCAATCTTATTTTCAAGTTTGAAAATTGTAAAACCCCAAATGCTAAATGACAAATAACCTAGAGGGGGGTGAATAGGTTATTTAAAAATTTATCAAGTTTAAAACGTTTTTCCTATTCTACCAACTCAATTATACATATAATTCAAATTAAACACAACCAAACAAATAAATAATATAAACACGAATTTAAAGAGAGTAAGGGAAAAGAAATGCTCAACCGATTTATAGTGGTTTGGAGCTTCTCCACGCCTCCTACGTCCACTACTCCAAGCAACCCCGCTTGAAGATTTTCCTTCCACTAACTTTAACCCAAAGTTATAATAGTTTTTTTCAACAAGGGAATTTCGCCCTTAATACTATTTTTGATACAAGAGATTGCGCCCTTAACTTAGTTTTAACAGGGATTACGCCCCAACACTAGTTTCACGGGATTGCGCCCAAGGGTTTGTGGAATTACAATGATTTGCCTCACAAGGTAGATATACAATTTGCTCTCAAGGTTTTCTCTCTAAGGATTTACAAATGTGTTTGTGAGAGAAATTTGGAGAGGAGTTTAGAGAATGAAAGAGTGGAGTTCTTGGGCCTGATTCTCTAACCCTTGCATCTTCAAATCAGCTCCAATTTATAGGAATTGGAAGAATATAGTTGTTGCTGCTGATTTGAGAACCGTTGGAGCCTTTCTAGAAAGTTGCACGGGCGTGACCTCTTGTTGCACGGTCGTGCTTCCCTTTTTTTGCACTTTCCAACGGTCACTTTTGAGCTAGCACGGGCGTGCACATTTGTAACACACGGGCATGTGTCATTTTTCTTCCAGACGCCTTCAGATTCCAGAAGCGCACACAGGTACACGCACGGGAGGGGCACGGGAGACGCACGGCTGCACTTTGGCCTTGCACACGGGCGTGTGGTTTATGCTACACGGTCGTGTGTGTCATTCTCCTTTGACACACGACTGTGTCCTTTGCAGCACACGGTCGTGTGCTCCCTGTAGCTTGACACACGGCTGTGTCCTTTGCAGCACATGGTCGTGTGCTCCCTGTAGCTTGACACACGGCTGTGTGTCCTTCAACACACGAGCGTGTGTGTGTTCTCCCACGGGCGTGTGACTTCAAACTCTTCATGCACAGGCGTGTGACTTCCAATTCTTCATGCACGGGCGTGTGTGACTTTAATGCATGACACGGGCGTGTGCAGCTCAATACACGAGTGTGTGTGGCTTGTTGCACGGGCGTGTGCTTTACTTCGTTTGAGCACAAGCGTGTTCACCTGCAGATTTCAGCCAGCACAAAAACTTTGGGTCATCTTTGTCATGTTCAACACATGCATGAACCAATTAGATATTTTAACATACATTTTGCATCAATCAAAATCCACAAGGGTTCAACAAAAATAAATTAAATTATAATTATAATTATAATATTTAATTCAAATTTATTTAAATTAATATGTATTATTAATAAAAACCTATTAATATGTAAATAATATTATAAAAAATAAATAATATTATCGAGGAATTACAGGATAAATTAAAAACTTGACGGTGATGTAAACTATTAAATTAGAACTTTAATTTGAAATTAAAGCATTCCAACGAAACCGGCCTAGCTGACATAGACTGCTGCCTCTTAATCATGAAGGGCAAGAGGAGATAGCTGTAGCCATCCCTTTTAATTTTCTTAAACCTCAGGTTCGATCGGAGAAAAGACTTAAAAAATATATATATATATAAAGCCTCTCTCTCTCTCTCTCTTTACACAAGCAAGCAAGCGAAGGAGAAGCTTTCTTCTTCGATTCCTTTTATATATTCTGAAGCTCAACACAGCAAGGAACAAGAAATTCAATTTAATTTATTTCAATTCGTTTAGGGACCTCCATTTCTCTTACAATTAAAAACAAACATGGTGTCGGCTAACCGGGAAATGGCGGTGTACTGTTTCGACACTCTCGTGGCTCACTACACCAGCCAAGATGCTCCTCCTCCTGCCTTCGACGAGGGCCAACAGTAATTTTTTAAATAATTTTTTCCATATTTATTTCGCTAAGCTGCGTTTTGTTGTGATCATCGCCTGTGATTTCGTTCAATTTTTGCTCCAACTTTGATATTTTAATTTTATGACTTGGGTTTAGCGTTTCTGTTTCAATTGTGACGATCTGCATGTTGTTCTATTTAATTCTACTCAATTTACTGCAAATAACCGTGATATCTTATATGTTTTTTAAAGTTATTTTCTTTTAGTAATTTTGATGGGACTTTTGACTGATTCTTGCGGCTTTGTATTAATTTGCTTGTGTCGTGAATTGATAAATTTTTTATGTGTTGTAGTTGGCTCTTCGTGAATGAATGGAGTGCTGCTTTCTAGAATTTTGCTGGTTGACAATGCAGTGTTTTTTTTTTTTTTTTTTTTGGGTTTGTGTATGCTGCACGATTTTGATGGTAAGGATTTGGTTGATTACTCATTTGGTTCTGATT
Source organism: Anacardium occidentale (assembly GCA_026122585.1). Taxonomy (NCBI): domain Eukaryota; kingdom Viridiplantae; phylum Streptophyta; class Magnoliopsida; order Sapindales; family Anacardiaceae; genus Anacardium; species Anacardium occidentale. The sequence continues at coordinate 544,316 of JAJEJH010000087.1, read as the reverse complement.
GTGGAATGATCAGAATAGCTTATTCATGGGAAAGCATTTTTTCACTACTTTTTGGGTGTTTTGTTAACATTTGAGAAGAGCCTCTCAAAACGTAAAAAGAAAATTGTACTGGCTTCTGTGATAAACTCTGTTTGAGCTCTTTTGATGTACTAAATTTTCAAAATTGCAAAATTTATTTTTAAATTGCAATGTACAGTCCAAACAGAACTCCTTTTTGGTCAAAAGGTTGTATGATTAATGTAATAGTATGTTTTCTACTAAAAGTTGTGATTGTCAGCTGAACAAACAGATCTTTTTGTTACAAATTGCTTTCATTTAACTGCACTAAAATTTATGACCACCTTGTTACTTTTGTAATTTGGTATTTGTCTGCTCGGTTTAAAATTTCACCTGACCGTTGTCATACATTGTATTCTTGTTGTTGTCATACATTTTTCTCTTTTAACATTGGGAGATTTTGCTGCCATAGTGACTTCGGGAGTTCATAAACCAATCTTGATTGTGAATTGCTCATGTCGTTAATTTCTATTTTCTTTGTCTTAATTGTTTGGTGCTTCTTTTTTCTCTTATAAGGATTTGATTTGCTTTTGCTGTGCTAAGAATATTACACCATGTTACTTGCCCTATGTGTTTTATACTTTCTGTTAATACTTTCGTTGTATTGACTTTATATTAGCCAATAATTATCCAGTAGGTTTATACTATAATATTTGTTTCTTTAATGTTTGGTTATATCCTACAAGCCATGAATTCTTCTTCTCAAAGTTGCTAAGCAGAAAGAAAATATATGCTTTGTATGAAGTACTGTGTTAGAAATGATGTCAACATTTAATATTTGTCTTATTCTGGTTTCAGCCCATTGTTTGTGACTTGGAAGAAAGTGGTGAATGGTGGGGAGCCTCGTTTGCGTGGATGCATTGGAACCCTAGAAGCTCGTGCTTTGATTAATGGCTTTAGGGACTATGCTTTGACCAGGTATTTTGAAGAATTCATGCTTCAGGTTTGAGGTATATATGTGTTAATCATGTTGTTGTAGCTATGGATATCTTTTTATTTTCGCATGTGTGACATTTTTGCTGGGTGAAATCTTTATTTTAGGGCGACTTGCAATTTATATGTTGGCGTCAATACAATGATTTTCTATTTCAATTTTTCCTTTGGCTAATCGTTAGCAATGTTTTCTTTTTTACAAGATAGAAGAAAATATATGAAAAGTTAATTTGTCTTATTTTATCGTGTCTTTGTTATTTTCTATGTTTATGTACTAGTTCAATGATAGAGCTCACCTTTGATAATTATGTCATTGCCTGAAGTATGAAGGTTCTTGGCCACATGGACATTGCGATAGTCATGTATAATATTAAAAGTAACTTCAACTCAGTTTCAAGGCCTCAATAATAGTTAAATCTGAGGATGTGGTCACCCTTAGAACTCTGGCTTTATGCTATAGTTTGATGGTGAATAAGAAACATTTCTTGCATTTCACTCTCTCTCAATATTTTTTTTGGTAGTTGGCTAGAATATAAGATAACCGGATGGCTAAGGAATTGTGCCATTTTCCAGTTCTACTTACTCTAATTAATTTCCACCACTCTTTCAGGTCCTTATTTTTTATTTATTTATGAAATGCTTGTAATATTAAGTATCCTTTTTTAATTGTTTATTTGTGCCATTTTGCAGTGCTTTGAGGGACCGCAGGTTCCCTCCTATACAGGCTAAAGAATTGCCACACTTGGAATGTACAGTATCCATTCTGACTGATTATGAAACTGCTAACAACTATCTCGATTGGGAGGTATGTGCTTTATATATCTGGTTTTAGTTCTTGGAATTCTAGGACTAGGATATAGCCAGCTCTGAAATAGAGCCTTTTCTAGTTACTTGATTGCTTGAGTTGATAGAGTATTCAGATTGGTTGATGGCATCCAAGCTTGGTTTTGATTGGATATATCTTCTCTTTTGCATTTTTGACGGGGGGATAAATCATGTAAGCTTTTACTTAGTGTTCCTACTACAAATCTGCCAGTCATTGTTCAGATGCTGAATAAATTGATAGTGCTTTGTAAATTATAAACAGGATCCACTTTAGATGTTTCTCCATTTTTCTCATTTTGATCTGTTCACCTTTCTGATTTCGGTTACTCTAATTTCAGGTTGGAAAGCATGGTATAATTATTGAGTTTACCGACCCTGATTATAACACAAGGCGAAGTGCCACATACCTGCCTGAGGTGCCTGCTCATGAAGGTAAACTCTTGTGGCTTGATTAAGACAAGCCACTAAATTGGAATTTATTTTTGGCAGAGTTAAAGGTGGCAGGGTTGAAAAATGGAAGCAATTCTTTGACATAACATGTAATTATTAGGCTGAGAAATTAATTTAATTAATGCATAGATTTTGTTTTCGTTCATTTTAAAAGTAATGATGAACACATCATTTTTTAGTGGATTAAGCCACATTTTGCTTTTCATTTTTATATGAATTATTTTATTGTACTCATTGTGCATTCATTCATTTAGTATTAATATGACTCAAAATTCTTATTTGTCACAACAGGCCTAACAGGGAGTCAATCAACACCTACCTTTTTTCCCTGTCAAAACACCTTTTTTGTACCTGTATGAAAATTTAGGTTTACTATTTGTGGCTATTTGGCATGGAGTTTTTGAAAATATATCTCATTGGGGCATTCAGCTCCATTTTTGTGAAGTAGCTGTTTCCCTTCCCAATGTTTGTCATTGCGCTTTTTGAGCAGGTTTCAATCATCCCTGTGTGATGACAAATAACATTATTTACCAAGTGATTGATATTTAGAAAAAAAAAAAAACTGTTTTTTTTTTTTTCAGGGTTTACATTCCTAGTGAAGTTCAGAGTACCATGGATTAAATTTGTTCTTGATGACTGTTGTTGACTTCAGTATACCTTTTGTGACTGTATTTTGGTTTCAGGTTGGACCAAGATGGAGGCAATTAACTCACTTATTCGTAAAGCAGGCTACAATGGCACCATCACTGAATCACTCCGAAAACGTATACGACTAACCCGTTATCAGAGCACACTATTTACTCTGCAATACAGTGAATATGTCTCATACGTCAAGGAAACAAGGGGCTCACCTCCGGCTGTTGAGACTAAGCCAGGCAACAGTTGATTCTTCCAGACTGCTTTTGCTGAAGCTGCAAAGCTGGTTTGGCTAAAACAAAATCCTTCTCCAAAATAACTTATTAAAAAAAAAAAAGTGGGTTGGAATGACTTTGTTTATGTTCCTGCTCATCTTGCCTTAGTTATTGTGATGAACTTTTCATACAATTCTTAAACATCATTGGATTTTGGAGGAGGAACACAAATTTCATTGCTTTTGTCTCATGACATTTCTATTTGTCAGCTTCTCTGGTAAAGCTGTACAAGTTTATACTATTTAGTCTGTAAGCTGTGATATTCCAAAGTGTGTTGTTTATTTACCTTGTATTTCTCTACGTTCCTCTTCATATTTATTCGCATTGGAATGTATGAAGTTTCCTAGGTTTCCAAAATATATGGAGGCTTTTAGTGGTATAATTTGTGAAATTTAAGAAAGGTTTATAGCGAATTTTGAAGGAAGTTTATGTTGATTTTGAGAACTTGGAAGAAAACTTGAAGAGGTTAAATATAGGTGATTCACGAGAAAACCAATTTAACTATTGACAAATACTGGCAACTATAAATGAAGTCCAAATCTTTCGTATTCCTACCAGTAAGTCCAATTCTATCACATCCTCTGTAAACAAACAGAACTAGGCGTTGCGACTCCGTTCCACACTCTTAAACTCGGTTGGACTACGTCTCGAATCCAATGTCCCTTAAACACGAAGCAAAATAACAGAGCATACTCAACATTCCAAACTCTTTCAAATTCTCATCACACAATTCAGATTCGCTAGCTCTACTGTTAGATCAACTGCTGCTCTTACGATTCTTTCTTTTATTTGATATCGTTTCTTAGATTTTGTTGCATTTCTTTCGTGGGTTTTTAATTTTTGATGTGTTGGTAGATTTAACTGGGAGATGAATCGAAAGGGTTTGATATAATTTTTGATGTGGGTTTTTAATTTACATATTCTACTTGATCTATTCCTAATTTGTACAATTCAACATCTTGCATGAAGTTTGTTGTCTTGTTAGCCACAACATTTTTCTTGAATAAGTTCTTCTGGAGCAATCTAGTACTTCTAGGCTTATCTAATTATAATTAAGGCAAATCTGAAGGGAGAGGGGTGTGACATTTACCCGAAAGAATATAAAATATGAACAATCTGAGATAGGAAAGAGAATTCTTTAATAACCACATGGTGGATGTTGTTTGAAACTGGACTGGATTGTGGTAGACTTGGGTGTTAAAGTCTACGAACATTTCTAGAATTGATGTTGTGTTAGATCACCTATTACTAAGGTGTACAAAGGTAAACTCAAAACTCAAAACTAGAGGAGCATTACTTTGTGGTGAGTTGGACACATCCAAAAGCAGAACCCAAAAAGTTTGCACATGTGGTGAGCAAGGATGAATAATAGATTGGGAAGACATGGTAGAGTATGAAAGCAAAGCGAAAATAAAAAAAGCAAGAAAAAATTGGGAAGAATTGGGTAAAGTGGAGGCATTAGCCTTGGGGAGGACCTGGCACCACCGTTGCCAGATTTCTTAACTTTTTATTACTGTTATTTCTATTTTCTATTTGATTTGGTCGTTGGACTGGAGATTTGTTGCTTCTGGAATATACATATATCAGTATTGTGTTGAGTTCAATTCATTTTCTTTCTTACTCAATTGTGTTGCTTGTTGTGTGGGATGGAATAGGTTGAACAAACAAAGATCTAATTCTGTGTTAGGTTTCTACTTGTTACAAAGCCTTTGTATGATCACTTCTTCTAAAATGTCTATTGTTGCTGTCAAAGTTATATGCCCCAGGGATAACTTCAAAAAACCTATCACGATTGTCAAAATTTAAACTCTAGCATTGGGAGCTCAGTCTTTCTTTAAGATCTTATACTATAGATAGAAGGAAATTATGTTAAGTAACGACGTACCTCGCTACATATCACATCACTTTAGCTATTGGCAACAGATCATCCATGAGATTTCCATTGCTTATCTTAACAAGAAAAAATTTAATTTTCCTTCCTGAGAAGGTTTTGGATTGCGATGAGAGAATAGAATTACTGGTGGACAAAACAGAAAACCTTCAGCTCCCGGTACATATATTGATCTCCTTAGTCTTTACATGAATGAAAGTGATTTGGTAGAAGCTTTTGACTGAAACGCTTGTTATCTCTAAATTTTAGGCTGACAGCTTCCAGAGACAAGGCAGGCAACTACGGCGAAAAATGTGGCTTCAGAATCTCCAAATGAAGCTGATGATAGGAGGTGGAATTCTTATCCCGATCCTCATACTTTGGTTTTTGCCTGTGGAGGATTAAAGTGTTGATGGGGACAAAGCAAAACCTGGCCAATGCACACAAAAATAAAAATGAAAAAGTTTATGGTTCTGTACATGGCCACCGGTGATGATCCTGTAGAATCCAACTATCTGTCTGTAATACCTAATGGTTTTGTTAATACTGTAGGGGACATGGTTTTTTAGCTTATTCTGGTGAATAAGTAACAATGTATTGTATATGATTGTTCAAGTGGTTGATTTGCTTCCAAATCTCTGGTCATCCAAAATTAACCATGAGATTGTCGCAGGATCTTGTTATGTTACTGTTCTTCAGTCTTGGAATAATAACCAAGTTCCCAGTAGATACAATCACATTGAGCATGTAAGACCCCCAGTACTGCTCAAAGTGTAGGTTTGGTATTTGAATATTAATAAAACTATATACATTTGAATTAAAAATAAGGTAACATTCACTTCTATAATAATGACATATTATTATTACTCTTAAAAAAATAATTGGACATCTGATTTCAAAACCGTGCAAGACTGGTCATACCAAATTAACACTCAAGAGACGAAAATAAGGATGGGTGTCTGTATTTGTTTAAATTTCATGAATCAGTTCTATGTTATCAAGCATTATTTATTTAAATATTTTTAATACAATATTTAAAAAAGTTGACCCTATAGTGCGGGCGATCAGCGCGCTTGGGTCTCTTTCTGGAGCCTCCACGCATGTCCTACATGCCGAGTCAATCGTGGGTCAATCTAACGGCTAGTAAAATTCTCAAATGCTTTTATTTTGAAAAATATGGATAATTGTGGGTGGGAGATTTGATACAAATATTATGAAAGTTAAAAAATGAACTATGAATACATATTGTAAATAATTGAAAAAAAAAAAAACCAATAACAATTTTTTGACCATTTTTCTATTTATTTTAGGCGAGAAACGAAAAAAAAAAATTACGTGAAATTATCAAATCATTAAATTCCAAAATGATTGATTATATTGGATAACATAAAATAGTCATACGAAATCTTTCACGTTGTATGATTATAATATTATAATCAAAAGTTAATATGTTTAATGATAAATATAAAATTATTGAATTCGTTAACATTGTCTAACTTTACTATGTACTTAATATCGTACTCGTAAAATAGTTTTGAAGTTTCATCATTTAAGACCTTATAAAACTTACGAGATATTATTTTTTAAATATATCTAAAGTTATAATTTTCATGTCTATGTAATAGTGTTATCAAATTCATAAAATATATTAAAAAAGGGCGAAAAAATCGATTTGAATTGGAATTGAAACCATCAACGTAGGGTACTCAACCTTGTGGTTTTGATTCTTACCCATAATTGATGTCCAAATGATAGGTTTTAGTTCCAAAATTTATGAAACTTGCATTGTGTGAATAGGTTTTAGTTCCACTACTTTAAAAAATCAATATATATTTGAAAATATACTAAATAAGATTTTTTTTTTTCAAAACTCTTATAATAAAATAATATTATTTTGTTACAATCTTAATAATGTAATTTATCTCTATTTTGTTATAATGTTAATAAAATCATTTATCTTTTACATTTTTTTATTATTCAATATCTCTCCTTCGACTTCTCTCAAATCTTCACGTTTCACTTTATATCTCGTGCTATTCTGTGGCATCATCAAGCGATTAGGTGGGCATTGCCACAACATCCATTTCCTCGAAAATTTATCTTTCTTCAATTAGGCCATTAGTTGACTTGAGTACATCTATACCTTCGAGCCATATCACTAGATGGATTAGTCTTGCAAGAAAGGTAAGACAATTAAATTTGGCTTGGCATTTTTATTAATTTGATTGAATCAAGCAATGTTGACGAAAATGTAATATAACAACGTGGTTTTGTCAAAAGTTAATAGTGTCAAGTCCTCTAAAACCAAAATTTTATAAGTAGAATCTGGGTAAGGATTTATCTTCATAGGTTTTACTCTTAATTCCTAAATATTTGGAAACAATACTATATATTTCGATTTTGATTTCACTATTATGGCAATATTTTAAGACCCCTTCATTCTTTTAAGAACTACAATTTCAATTATAAATATTGGCTTGAGTTTAAGTGCAATAGGATTAAATTCTAATGATCATTATTTAAATTATAAATACTTAAATGCTACTAATTGAATATAACTTTTTTTTTTTTTGGTTCTATACATATTTAAAAAATCAATACATGATATTTTTTTCGAGAACATCAATTAATATCACATTATAAACTTAAGTTTTTAAATCATTCGATCAAATTATATTGAAAATTTCATTATATATATATATATTTTTTATATTTGATTTATCTTACATCGTAAAAGATATCAAAATTCGTTATCGGATCCTTAATATCACTTTCATAACATTTTTACATTTGATCAACGATTAGCAAAAATAATTTCGAATAAAAATCTTGTGGGTTATATAATGTTAAATAAGCAAAATTTAAACCATTTAATTATCATAAATTAATTACTTGTGTGATGGATTTGTATGAAAAAAGTATATACAAATTAAAGCAGGAAATGCCCATTTCTATTTTCTAAATACACCAATTAATTATTAATTCATAATTAAAAAAATTGATCCAATTAATTATTTATTATTCTAGAGGGCACGTGATGTCCACTTAACCTTCCTTTTTTTTTTTCTATTTTCTTATTTAATTAATTTTTTTCTTTTTCGCGTGTACGTACTTTAGGCGTTTTCGGGAATGAAATTACGGCGACACGATTTGGGCATGACTTTCTTCTGATGACGTGGCAAACGAACCACCGGAATAATATTTTCCATGCTCCACCACATGCATGTGTATTGTACGACATTCATACACGTCAGCAGTTGTTAAAAGCACATGTACACCATACCATTTCTCCAAAATCTACGTTGTCGTTATTAATCTTAATTTCAAAAATAATACCTTATATATCAACTTGAATATTTAAATCAGTTTAATAACAATAAGAATAATAATTATAATAATAATAATATCTCTTTGGTATTTCTTTTGGATTTGAATTGAATTTACAGCTTAAAAAATAAATCTATTTATCCTAATTTTTAATTATTTTAAAATTTTCAAGCTAACTTATGAAATTAGTGAGAGATTGCTAAGTTTTAAGAGTTTTATGATTTATATTTTTAATATTTTAAAGTTGATTTTTAGTGATTTAAGAGGTATTTAATAGTTTTTAAAAATGATTGATAACCAATCAATAACGGTAATTATATTAATTAGATGAAAATTTAAGTATATTATATATGATATAATACACAAATAAATTTCGTATTTTCCATTTAATATTAAAAATATAAACTTCACTAACACAATTCATTATTGACTTTATTTCATCCTATTTAATGTCGTATATGACGAAATTGTCCCTATAAAACAATTCTAATACACCATGTCTTTCTCCAACGGATATAAAAACGAACCGCAGACGTCATGAAGGAGCGTGCCAAACCCAGCCGGAGAGAATAAGCCACCGTGTTCCGTTACTGTGCTGTCCCTTAAAAATACACAGCCAAACTTTTCCAGTTGAGCCTCCTTTTCTTTTTATCCCCAAACTTCCACTCTGTCCTTAAGTTCCACCGAACCAAGTCCAATCCGTTGTCTGTCTCAGTTTCTTCTTCCTTGTCCCTTTCCCCTTACCCGCTCGGAATCTTTGTCTCTTTTTCTTTTCTTTCAAAACACTCTTCCTCTTATATTCACCCTTTATTCCACCACATCCGCATGGGAAACAACTGTTGTTCTCCCTCCAAGACTCACTCCAAGAAACTAACTCCGACGCCGGAAATGGTGCCGTTTGAGTCTATCAAGATCAAGCCGCCGCCTCCGCCGTCTACCACTACGCCAACCGTCAAGCTGTACGGCTCCGCTACCAGTTCTCTCACAGCTTACGCTCGTTTTGCGCTTCTTTATAAATCCATTTCTCCTCAGTTTATTTCTTCTAATATGGAAACCACGGTGCAAATCTGCGCTGGTTTCGACTCCGCGACGGGGAATCGCGAAACGCTTCTACGTTTCGTCGACAGTAGGTTTCCTCAACCGCCGTTGACGGCGGTTACGGTGATAAGGGATGATTATCGGGAGAAGGTTTACGATGACGTTACGTCGCCGGTTATTGTGAGGGTGGTGGTACTGCAGCACAAAAGTATGAGGTGGCACCTGGAGAGGATGGTGAGGTGGGCGGAGGATCTGGCCAAACGCGGCGGGAAGAAGGCGGTGGATCCAGCAGTGGGGAGTCCGAGAATGGAGATGAGGAAGTTTGGGAAGAGCTACTCGCAGCTGCTGGAGTTGTTGTTTGAGCACGCCCAAATGGAGGAGCGAGTGGTGTTTCCGATGCTGGAAATGGCTGATAGAGGTAAGATCTACTGTTTACCATGCACCGCGTTGTACTGTATCAAACTGTCTAAAATTTAGGATTATTTTACCAAATTACAGATTTCATTATCATTATGATGAACATTAGTACATCAATAATAAAGATTGCTTAAAAATTGGACGGAAACAGCAATTTGAATATTTTTTTAGGCCTAACTATGAAATTGACACTGTAACTGTAACAATTTAATCTCATAGTTTATGTTATTATGATATAATAATGACTTAAGAATATTTTATTTAAAATCTTATGAAAGTTTGCTGGAATTTTATTTTATTAATATATGAAACATTGCTTCAGTTTTACTTTTATCCTCAAATGGGCAATGTATGTAATGCAAATGCTGCGGATAATGAAATTTGTACAGGACTCTGCAAGGGTGCAAATGAAGAACACGCAAAGCACCTTCCCATAATGAACGGCATCAAAGAAGACATCAAATCGATTGGAGTTTTAGATTCTGGAACTCCCGTTTATCAGGAAGCTCTTTACAACCTCTCCGCCCGCCTCAAATCCCTACAGGTACTTTTTCAGTTCTGTTGGATTCATTTAGAATTTTACTAACATGATCATGGCATGTTGTGGGGTAATGTTACATGTGCCTTCATGAATGAGCAACCTTAACCTTATTTGTGCACCGCTGAAAAAGAAAGGAATAGATAATGTAGGCCACATTGGAGTTCTATTTTATATGCTTTTTGACATTGATTTGCTATTACGCTTTAATCATAGTTGGATTGACAAGGGAATATTCAAAGCTTGATGATTTAATTTTGTGATTGTGACTATGATGGGTCCAAATATTGGTGCCCATAGGAGCATTGTAAAGAGCATTTTGAGGAGGAAGAAAGGGATTTACTGCCATTGGTACAGGCCACAGAGCTGAGCAAAGAGCAACAGAAGAAAATACTGGTTCAGTGTGTGAACACGATGCAGGGGACTCACTCGCATTTGTTTAAAGTTTTTCTTGAAGGTCTCCTCCCTCAGGAAGCTATGCTGTATCTGGACTTGATCAGTGATGCAGTTGTCAAGAATCAACTGTCTCCATGTTACTTATAATTGATTGTTGAGTGTTTGGATCTTAGCCTGAATGAACTTTGTCATGTTAATATTGGGTTTAAGTGATGATGTAACTTGAAACATCAAAAGTTCACACATCACAAGTCTTATGTTCGAATTAGTAAAATCTCTGATAGTCATGTAAGATTGAGATACAATATTTTGAGGCTAGGGTTCATGTATATTAGATATGGCTGGTAGCTTTTATGGTTTTGTTGAATTGAAGAGAGAGAGCTTTTATTATTTTGTAGTAGGATAAGGTAGAAAAAATGTGTAAAAATATTTTGTGGGTTTTATGATGAATAAAGTTTGGCATTAAATTTGTCAGGGGACCTAAGCAGAAGCTACATTATTTACTTTGACATTTAGACTTGGCAATGGTACATGCACAGCCCGAAGGCCAAAAAAGCCGGGTCTGTACTGTGTCAAGGACCACCTTTAAGGCCGGCGGGCCGTCTCAGCATCTACGAAATAGGCTTGGAAGTCCGTCTGACACAATATGCAAAATTTTAAACTATGTTATAAACGTTAATTCTTACGGGCCAATTTGGAAAGCATGGGTCAACACGGTCCATAAGACCAATTTTTTGACGGGCTATGGTTTAGTATGACAGACTATACCAAAATTAAATACGATTTTATTCGATTCAATTTATAGACAGATTTAACATTGGATACATATATGCAAATAGAGTAATGATGAAAACCAACATTTGTTTTTATTAAAACAGTTTATTTGATATGGTTTTCTAATAAATGAAAGATTTGATTTTGATTGAGTAAATAGGATTGTTGATTGAAGCAGAAAAATGGTGTTGATGAAACCTTTTGGTGACAAAAAGGAGAGAACACCTAATTGTGAAAGTGAAATTTCTAATACATGATTCTGAATAGTAATTTTCACACCATAAATATGGACTTCCAACCAAAATAATTGCCTCTCTACTTTGGTTTATATCCTTCGCAACATAATTTAAAAAGTTAATTGAAGAAACTAAATGTCATGAATCAGAGAGTTCAGTGCAAATATGTAGGAGGCCATTCAGATTTAAATCCACAGAGGCCCAAGTTTCATCCTTTTATCTCTTTTTTTTTAAGTAAATTTTATTAGTGAAAACATAAAAAGATTGTTTTAAATAATTTCTTATTCCTTTTTTAATAATTAGAGTTATTAATGATGTTTATAGAGAGATTTTAAATATTTAACAAAAATTGTCGGTATTTTTAAAATTTTAATATGTTTTTTAATATTTTTTAAAGTTTTTTGTGGAAAATATTTTAAACTATATTGTTGTAATTTTAATAAAAGTGTAAAACAAATGTTTTTACAAAAGTCAAATATAATTCCCACAGCGAAAATTTTGCATTCCTCCAACAGTGAGTGGAAAATATTATTTGGCCATTCACAAAAAGGCCAAAGGACTATTTCCCCCCTATAGTTTGAGGCAGGGCCAAGTCCCACCCTCCAAGTTTCAAAAGCCCAGTCTCCCACCCCTGAAACAATTTAATATTAAATAAAATAGAAAACAGTGATATTTAGGGGGATAATATTGTCATTTTAAGATTAAAATTTTATAAAAAATAAAATAAATTTTGTAAAAAATTTAAAAATATTAAAAGATTAAAAAAATTAAAAAAATTTTAAAAAATTTGCAGCAGCCACCGCCGCTGAAGGGGCTAGGTGGTCATTTCTGACCACTTGGTTTCAGGAGAGGCCAGATCTGGCCTCCCTATTTGGTGGAGACGGCCAAATCTAGTGACCTCAGTTTTGGCAGAGGCGGCCAGATCTAGCCACCTTCGCCAGAAGAAACTGTCGGAAAGGGTCGACCTTGGTCCCAACGGCCGTTTCCGGCCTTTATTATTGGCGGAGGTGGCCAGATCTGACCGCCTTCACCAAACGGCCTCCCCTGAAGCCAGGTGGTCGGAAACGACCACTTGGCCCCTTCAGCGGCGGTGGCTGCTGTAAATTTTTAAAATATATTTTTTTAATTTTTTAAAATTTTTTTAAAATTATTTGTATTTTAAAATTTTATTATAAATATTTATTTTTTAGAAGGGTATTTTAGTCATTTAAGCATAAAAATTATAAAAAATTGTTCCAGGGGTGGGAGATGGGCTTTTGAAACTTGGAGGGTGGAACTTTGTCCCCACCTCAAACTATGGGTGGGAAATAGTCCTTTGGCCTCACAAAAATTGGTAACTTGAAATGACTCCTCCCAACAAGTATGAAAAATAATAATAAAAAAAATAGAAAAATTGCGGCAACGCAGGAACCTTTCTCCTCACTGGCGGGAATAAGAATTGGTAAATTAAAGCCTTGAAAGCTGAGGCGACTGAGACAGTGTGAGTAATGGGATCGGAAGCAGCTTTCCTAGTCCCAGAATGGGCATCAAAGCCTTGCATTATGGGCATCGATGAAGCTGGCCGTGGCCCCGTTTTAGGTTATTTTGTGTTTGTTTTCGTAGATTTGCTGCTTTTTTTTTTTTTTTTTAATTCTGTTTTCTGAAAATGTTTTATCTGTTTCAGGTCCGATGGTGTATGGATGCTTGTACTGTGCTCGTTCCTATCAGAAAACTCTTTCTACCTTGAACTTTGCAGGTGTCGCTCTATAACTTTTTATCTTTTATATAAATGGGTCTGTTTTTCTGTGCATAAAGTTGAGAGGATAATTATGATTAATGTTTCAATTTTGTGCGTTTGATTGCCGGATTCATGCTATTTCTAGCACTGTTCTAAAAATTACGCCACGTGAGAATTAGTGAGAAACTAATATGTTAACCTTTGCTTTTAAGTGATTTGATTTCTCAAAAATAGTTGTTGTGTTCAAATGAATTGAATGTTCCCTATTTGTTAGTTTTTAGTGTCTTAATATCTTCCCTTGCTGGAAACTTGTACTTCTATAATGTCTTCACCCTTCTTCTTTTTACTTGATTTTTGTTGAGAAAAAAGATCTCTGCATCTATTCCCTTAGAGGTTTTCCTTTGTTTTTTCCCTCTCTCTAGCTTGGTTTTTTTTATGTCTTGTGTTGTATGTGCTGTTGCAGATTAACTGCATAACTTGATGCATGCACAAGCTATGTGTCTGATATAAACGAAAAATGGTTTGGAATATTTTATATTAGTTCACAATATGACTATCTTACCTTTAGAGTTGTAGTTGGCGGATGTTTTGTGTGCTACCACTTGTGGAGCAGAATTGACAAGTGCAAGCTGTTTTCCTCTGTGCTACCATTTCGTAAAATTGTTGTTCTTTTTGCTCTGAAGTTTTTGTCTTACTACCTGCAGATTCGAAGACATTAAAGGAAGAGAAAAGGGAAGAATTATTTGAGGAATTGAAGGCAAATGAGTCAATTGGATGGGCTGTGGATGTCATAGATCCTAGGGAGCTTTCAGCTAAAATGCTCAACAAGTCTGTACTTTGTATAATATTGGCTGGCTTTCTAAGAGTTTCCTGTTTCTCATTTGATTTCCCATGTCTTGTTGACAGAAATAAGATAAACCTGAATGAAATTTCACATGACTCTGCAATTGGCTTGATCACTAGAGTGCTAAATATGGGGGTTCTCTTAACTGAGGTGAAGTTCTTTATGAGACCCAGTTTTCCCTTAAAAACTCTGTTAACTCATAACTCAAGCAAGTGATGCCATTGTAAAGAGAAATAATTTTACTTGTTTTTAAATTTCAGGTTTATTTGGATACAGTGGGAGATGCGGAGAAGTACAGAATAAAACTGTCTGAAAGATTTCCTTCCATCAAATTTGTTGTTGCAAAGAAAGCTGATAGTCTCTATCCAGTTGTTAGTGGTGCAAGCATAGTTGCTAAGGTAACGAGCACCTGCTTCTTGAAATGTCCTCATCTTTAAGTTGCAAGATTAATTCTAATTTTATCACTAAAGTAGGTCACTAGAGATCAAGCTCTGAGAGAATGGATGCTTGAGGAAACAGCTGAAAATATGCACAGGAACTTTGGTTCTGGATACCCTGGAGGTGAAAATGCTTGATTCTCGTTATTGTATTCTGTTTAAAAGTTTGAAAGGGTTATTCTGTTATCATGAGTATGGTATGTTTTCATGTGTTCAGATCCTGTAACCAAGGCCTGGTTGGAAGATCACAAACATTTTGTATTTGGATTTCCGTCTTTGGTCCGTTTCAGCTGGGGCACATGCACTTCTTATTCCAAAGACAGTGTTGAAGTCTTGTGGTCAGCCCTCATTCAACATTCCCCAAAATCCTTTATTGCCAAATTTCTCGTAGAATTTGGCTTGTGTGTGCTTCCTATGTTGTCCATATACTTTATGCTTTATGCATTATAAAAATGTGGTTTTCCTTGCTTAAGTCAGAGTGTTTTCTTGATGGTTTTTTTTTTTTTAAATTAATTCAGTAACTATGTCCACTTTGATACCTTGGTAATTATGTTTTATGGATAAAATGATATACTTTCTATAACTAGAATCATGAGTAGGAATACTGCAATTGTAGGGTTTTTTTTCAATAATATTCAACTTGGTGTAGTTTGATAAGGATCAAAGGCTATAATAGCTATTTTAACTATTATGTACAAAGTGTTCTAGAGTTGGTTTGTTTTTGCTTTTGGAAGTTCAAATAGGAAAAGCATTGGCCATAAAGAAAATAAGAATATTTATAATGAGCAAACTTTTATTCCTCCACTAGATATTCGTTATCCAAATTAATCTGTTTAAGCTAATGAAGGTCATCAAATGCCCAATCTCTTGCCCATCGAATTGAAAATCTTATCCTGTGTGAATTTTCTCTTCCATGGGTGCTTTCCATGTCCTACTTACTTGCATCATCATCATTTCTTAATTCAGGCAGTGCATTTCTCTGGCCCTAGACATCCTAAAATGTAACGATTGAATCCTGAAACTCTGTGAATTCTGCTTTTGGTCCCTAATTTTTTCTCTTTATTATTGTTTTGCATATAATATTCACTTTGGTTTTTCAAGACTGACCATGGGTTTAGCTTTATGCTCCATTTTCCAGTAGCACTTATAATGTTTCGAGTGCAATTCAGCTACATCATATTTTCCCCACTCTCTTCCTCCCCAAATCTATATGTCAAACTTCACTAGATAACAATATCTGGGAGGTGACTTTGCAATCTTTAATTTACCTCTGCATTCTTGTTTAGGGAACATGATAAGATGGACGGAGATGGTTCCAACAGTAGTAGTGGCAAGCGGCAACTAAAATTAAGCAATGTTGGTTTCACCTCATCCAAGAGGAGAAGTGAAGATGTTGAATCAAGTGGCAAAGGACGCTGCAAGTTTTTTGAGTCTCGCAAACTTGAGCAACTAATTCATTTCTAAGTGAAGGTCGATTATTTGTGAACAATCAATTATGTCTTCAATTAATCTTTTATTGATGAAGAACATAAAGACTGTAGAATATTAGACTGCATTTTTAACTAAAAATGTAGTAGAATTGAAATTTCAACTGGATGATACAAATAGAACATATCCACGTGTTGCAGGTGTTTCTTGAGGTAATTACCAGATGAATCTTATCCATCTTTTCTTTTGTTTCAGTCAGTTAATATAGGGAATTTTAATGGACAGAATGCCCTTTCGATTTCTTAGTAATGGCATTTGTGGTTTAAAATTTTTAGTACAGAAACTTTTTACATTACTTTATTCGATGGATAAGATGCATAGTTGTAGTGTGGCCAACTACCTGTTCAATCCATCCATATAATGAAACGGGTGAAAAGTCCAAAAAATCTACTAATGCCCTAAAATTGAGGGAGAAGGTGCAGAACTTGCCCTACTTGTTTTGTTTTTTGCCTCTTCTATTATTCTTTTTGTCTAATCGTCTTGGCCTTGGTTTCTTGCTCAGAATCCACTTAAAAATCAAATTTTTGTTGCTTATCATTGGTGTCAAAATCTATATTATGATTGTCTCTTGTTGGAATTGAGATATATTCCTGCCAGTTTTATGTTCTATCCCTCTTTCTCTCATACGAGCACACATGACACCCATATTCCCATGGCATCAATATGTATTTGCATGTGCATGAAAACAGCTTGATCATTTATCTCTACAAGTTGAAAGCATATTAGTTTGCATCAAATGTTGTTTGCATTTTGATAATACTGTCTGCTACACCAAAACATTTACAAATGAGAAATCTAATAAACAGAACAAATATTTAACAGCTGATGCAGGTTCACGGAAATTTACATTACACATTTATTTAAGAAGCTTACATCAAAGAATACACATTCACAGTTTCTATATACACATCTTATACAAGCAAATAAAAACTCTTTGCATTTGAAGGAATGCATTATTCTTGTTGTTTTGTGGACGATATAAATGTACAAACCAGGCAAGGGCTGTCAAGATCAGGGTGAGAAATTCCGTGTGATTGTGGTTGCAGCTGCCAGCATTGTGCTGCGTGTTTGGGTGGTGGTTACTTGCTGCTCCCCTGCATGGTGTCTCCTTCTATAGAAGGTGTTCCTAAACCACCATTCTTCCATGTTCACCAAAACTGCCTTGCTTGTGCTCCTCCAAAACTGGTGCCATGGGCAAATTTGTAAGTGACAAACATTATCTTCTACCATGCCATGTTCTTGTTCAGGTATGTGTTTATTACCCTTATCAATATCCTCCAAAGAATCTGTAGATAAAATTTGTGTTGGGAGTTAGCAACCCAGTGTCCAGAACAAATAGAGGTATAGTTGACGGTTTGAAGTTGAACTTGCTTGATTTAAGTCTTGAACTTGAAAAGTAGCAACAGTGGTTGTGTAGCAGAAAATGGTTAGCAGTTGGACTGTCTGGGCAATGCGAGTTCCCTGATTGAATGATGACTAAAGAATATTAACTGCCTGATTATTCTTTTTTGAAACAAGTTGTCTAGAACAAGTAGAGATATTTACTATGTTGTCTTCCTGTTTCCCATTAAATATTCCAGAGCTGCTTGCTCTCGATCAGTTAATTGTTATAAAGTTGATAACTATTGTTTAAGTCGTTGGTTATCACCATAAACTAACCGTTTACACATGTAAACAGAGATTCTGTTTGAATACTTTGAAGTCTTCATCTATTAGTTTTAAACTCTAAGCTTCTGTATTAGATGATGAGTAAACATCAATGAACATTTATTATAATTCTTGAGTCTAGTCAATGTTGAATTCAAAGCTAGCTACAAAAAGCAATGCAATTTCATTTTATTAATTCTATAAAATCAAATAAAGCAACCCATACTCTCACTTTCATGGAAATATAGTACATAAGTTAATAAAAACTTTGTTGTATTGTTATTTACTAACAAGTTCTGAAAACTCTATTGTGTCACTGACCACCAAACCTGTCAATCATCTTATTAAATTATAAACCGAGTCATATTTACTTTTCCATTCTCCACCTTCATACCCCAATAAATTGATTTAATCAGTGAAAATTGACGTTCAGGTTAAAGTTTGATTAGCAAGATGATAAATTGCAGTAATAATAACTATGAACCTCTAGTCTTTCGATTAGAATGTGTGTATTCTTTGATGTCAGCCTGTTAAATAAATGTTGACTTGTTGGTCCATCACATGCAGTAACTTGAGCCCAAAGGGGCTCGTAGAAAGCAGGTGAAGGAAGCCGAAGAGAGTCATCACGACAAGGATCGAAGATTAGCAGGAGAACGAGGGTCTGAATGAGAAAGTTTGAGACCAACTATCCTTCCTATATCATCATTTGTGTTTCCTGTTTTAGACGATGGTAGACATAGTATGTATTATACAGTTTATGATTTTTGGATTATGACTACCTTAACTCTATCAGATACACGCCAATTATCAAAAAAGAATTCCAATTATTAAAAATCATCATATATGAAAAATAAAAAACTATTGAAACAATGATTGATGTTGTCTCAATCTTTCTGGTGGGTGTTTCATCAAAAACTACTAAAACTTCTGTTCTGTTATCGCTTTTACTTCAAATATCATGAGAACTGTTTGTTTTTGACTGTCATTAAGTAGCAGCAGCTGCAATTGTTATGTTGCCATTGACGTGGAGCTATATACCTTCTAGAGGAGAAAAATCTTGAAATTGTTGATCATTAATAAATTACGATTATGCATACCTTTAAATCCTTCAATTAACTGCCACAAAATAAAACAAGCATGACTACTCGTCTTTGTAATTACATTCCCTTCAATCTATTCTTTCGAGTCTTTTTTTTTTCCCTTATTAAGAACTTGGATGTAACACTCATAACTACTCAATCAAGTATCTAGTCTCAACTGTTAAACCCTTCTTACTCTCATCATAAGCAAACTTCGTGGACAATTTGAGCATAACTGATCAAAGTCTTTGCTCCATGTTTTGGTTCCATCTAGTATATTCAAGTATGCAAAGGCAACGATGAAGAGTCAGTGGCAAATAATAATCTTCAACTTTTAAGCTCTTTAAAAGCGGTGGAAGCTGGAAATTTCTCAAAGGAATCAATAATATGGTGGTGGTGGTGGGGATGCATATGGCCTTCCTATAACTGGAGGCAATGGACCATCATTTGCTGGAGTTGGTGGTGGTGGCAATGGTAGAAGTGGAGGTGAAGAATAAGGTGGCGGTGGTGGTGGTGGTGGAGATATTGGAGATGGTGGTGGTGGAGATATGGGAGATTGTGGTGGCAGAGAATTTGGAGGAGGTGGTGGTGAAGGTTGTGGTGGGGGTTGTGGCAGTGAGGGTGGAGGTGGTGGCGGAGATATCAGAGATGGTGGTGGCGGAGATATTGGAGATTGTGGTGGCTGAGAATTTGGTGGAGGTGGTGGTGGAGATACTGGAGATGGTGGTGACGGTTGTGGTGGAGGTTGTGGCAGTGAGGGTGGAGGTGGTGGTGGAGATATTGGAGATTGTGGTGGCTGCGAATTTGGTGGAGGTGGGGTTGGAGATATTGGAGATGGTGGTGAAGATGGTGGTGGAGGTTGTGGCATTGTGGGTGGAGGTGGCGGCAAGGATGGCGTCGGTGGAGGAGGTTGTGGTGATGCTGGTGGCGAAGAATGAGGAGATTGACATTTGATAGCATGGCAATTAACAGGCTTAGACAAAAAAAATTTACATCTTGTGCTTGATTTCTGCCCTGGTCTTTCCCTGAAACAATTTCCTCTATCATCATACCCTTTCAAACCCAAACAAACTGGTGGCTCACCAGTAAAATAATTATCCTCAACACTAAAATTATGCAGACTCGGAAGGGAGCACACTGTCTCGGGGACAGGCCCGGAGAACATATTGTGTGCTACATTTAGCACTTCCAGATTCTTCATTTCTGCAATTGTATCTGGCAATTCACCCATGAGGTTATTATGGCTCACGTCAAGAACTGTTAAATTTTTTAGCAGCCCAATCTCCTTCGGCAGACATGACTGCAGCCCGTTGTTTATCATAATCAGTTCTCTTAAAGTTCTTGACATGTTACCTAAACTCATTGGTATGCATCCGTGAAACTTATTGTTGGCAAGAACAATGACAGACACTGGTGAGTTTCCAAAATTGTCAGGTAATTCAAAGGAAAACCTGTTATGGTTTAAGAAAATGGCATCAAGATCTTTATCAAACAGAGCTCTTGGGACCCTACCTTCGAATTCATTGAAACGAAGATCAAGAAACTTGAGGCGGGGTAATTGAAGAACCACATAAGGGAACTTCCCTGCAAAACGGTTGTTACTCAAATCAAGCTCCAACAGGATCTTCAGTCTCTTGAAACTCATCGGAACTGTGCCGCAAAAACGGTTGGTATTCAGGTGAAACAATGCAAGATCTTCAAGGAGTCCTAGCTCTTCGGGGAGATAACCAGCAATATCACCATGATTAAGATCAATGCCAACAACTGTTTGAATTGATGGGTCATCAATGGCTGGAGAGCAGAAGACTCCAGTATAGTTGCACACATGGCATCCCACCCAGTTTCTGGTTAGATTCCAGGGATCTGAAATTATGGCTTGCTTCCATGCTTGAAGAGCAATGTAAGCAATTATAAGTCTTGGGCTGTCAAAATTAAACGAAGCAGGTATTTTCACAAACTCGCCTCTGGAATCATTCCGGTCTCTGTAGTACAAAAGTTGCCTTTGTCTAATGTATGCAGCTTCAGAATCTCCGAGTGGGACTGCTGAATGGCTGGAAACGTAGGCCTTTTGTGCAGTGACCAGGTAAATGAAAGTGAGAATGACAGCAAGAAATGGAAGAAAATGGTGAATATTTTTCATCTTATTATGACACCATGAACATCTATGGATGTATCCTAGCATCTATATGTATCTATATACCAATGCCTATATATATATGGATGGAATGTGACTGTGTCTTGTTATTGCACGTTCAGTATGTAACTGCTTGGATCTAGTAAGAGAGAACAAGGCGAAGAATGTGGTTGGTTAGAGAGATTTCAGCTTGTTTTAAATGTGAGCACTAGGAAGGAGCTCTCTCATTTTTACAAGTTTTTCAGTTATGGGATGTCATGTAATGCAAGTATTTAGTACAGTGTTAAGTGGGGTTGGATTGGACTGGACAAAAGTTAGTTGATGTTGTATTGTTTTTACAAGGCTAAAAATTGGCTCTGAGGGGCAGTGTTCGTCGGAACTGATGATGAATGTCCGCATGGTCAGTTCAGTTGCCGCTTCTTGCTCCTCTCAGCAACCAACTTTGATTTTGAGAAGAGTTTTTTCCTAATTACTTATTTTTTTTTTCTTTTTGCATGGATATAGGCCAATTAGTTGGGGCCCAGCAAAGGCTCCATCTCTTCAGCACTGGGGCCAACTCTTTCATGGAATGAGGCCGTTTTTAGTAAAATACGCGGGTATCTTTGGCATCAGTCGAACGAAAACCATAATTAAGAATGCATAGACAGGCCCATCCTCTCTAAATCCTAACCGGATACAGCTGTTCAAGTTTCCAAACACATTCCTTTCGCAAATGCTCCCCCTTCGAAAACCCTAGTGAGTAGTAATCCTCCGAATTTAAGTTCTCTGCAATCCCGCAAAAAATTACTCGCTTTGCTCTAAAGCCCAACTCCGGGAACTCGGTCGTAAGCTATAATGGTACAAAAATAGAAAATAATGTGAAAGTTTAACAATTTTCTTTCTTTTGTTTGTATATTAGTAACTTTTGTGGGTATGTAATGTAGGCGCCGAAGAAGGATAAGGCTCCGCCACCGTCATCGAAGCCGGTGAAATCCGGCGGCGGCAAACAGAAGAAGAAGGTAACTGATTTAGGGTTTACTTTCCGTTGGCATCGTGGTTTGCCTTTGTGTTGGCATTGCTTGGTTTTTTGAACTTGAATCATTAACTTCAATTTGTATTTATGACCTTAAAAACCTGAGGGAAGCTTTCGTTGAACTTGTAATATTGAAATGCAGTCTCCATTGGTTTTGGGATGTGTTTGAAATTTCATAATATCAGAAAATTGTTATTTTTTTCAAATGAAATTTACAATGATGTTGGAGTTTTTATTTGTAAATATGATGTCAGTGTTTTTTGTTATGTCTTTTTGATGATTTTGTTTTGGTTTGTGGAACTTGTTGGGTTTTCTGGTCATGGATAGAAGCTTTGTGCAGTAAGATTAGAGATAACAATTTGTCCAGCAAAATTGGGATGGTGCAGGGATGGGTCTCCTCATTGAATTTTTCCCTCTCATACATATCCAAGTGAGGGGAATTTTTCCCTCGGGGATGGGGAGAGAAATTTTTCCTATGGGATGAGGAGGGGACGAGGATTCCCGTTGTCCCTATATCGAGGACAAGGATGGGGATTGGGGCATTTGACCCCTATCCGCACTGTTGGCATCTCTAAGCTAGACATCTAGTATATTAAAATGGCTTTTCATGAGTACAGTAATTGTTTGTTGTAGAAATGGAGCAAAGGAAAGCAAAAGGAGAAGGTGAACAACATGGTTTTGTTTGATCAGGCGACTTATGACAAGCTTCTTAGTGAAGTTCCCAAGTACAAGCTTGTCACTCCTTCAATTTTGTCTGACAGAATGAGGGTATGCTACTTGCTCTTTCTTGTATTCTTGTATTATTATTGTATCATCATAATGTCCATTGAAACATTTAGAATATCTTTACCTTGTTGACGTTTAAAATTTATGGTTTTTTTTTTTATTCTCTTGTTGCTGTATTGGTTACCAGGTTTAGCCTGCAATGCTAACTTTTGAGATTGTTTAGAATGTTAAATATTTGTTGATTGCTAGGCTTTGAAACAAGCAATTTCTGTGTCACAATGTCATGAAATCTATTTGGTGTTGTAATTTATTTGTAGAATCCTTGCTTGTATAGAAATTTCACAGAATGCTGATGGATTACTGTTCAATTTTTTTATTGTAACTATTGAAATGTGAAGTTAAAAAGGAAATAAATTTAAGTCTAAATATTGTTTTCCCATTGTTGGACAATTTTTTAGCATTTGCTAGTGAAAGATAGTGACAGAAATTGCATATGGAAACAAGTATATTAGTGCTGGTAGAGAAAGAAGTTTTGAGTATAGTCTGATCTCTGAGGTTAAATGTTCATTTATAAATCTTTTTTCTTGCTGAAATTATGATTTCAAGCTTAGCTGTAACTGCATCTATGTTCATTGAAAATTTGGTTCTGAGATTTGCTGGTCATGTTTGTGAGATTTCAGATCAATTGATTAAACATTAATTAATGTTAGGGGTATATATCACTCAGAGAGGTCATTGTTAATGGGCTATAGGTTTACTTGATGTTGTTCTTATATTTCTGTTAAGCAAGGTTGTGCCTTTCCAACTATAGTTGTTTTTTGTTTGCTCGTTTTATTAGTTGTTTTCCAGAATATTTTTAATCTGTTTGGTTACAATTATAACTTGTAAAATATGGCTCAAAAAGAATGAATCTTGTTTGTGCCATTTGAGACTTTATTTGTTTAATCCTTGATTCTTTGGGAAATAATTAGTTGTATGAGGGAACATGAATCGGTTGACTTTCAATGATGCAAGGAACTTACTTTTGTATATCTTGTTGCTTTTCTGTTCTTCAGATCAGTGGTTCACTAGCACGCAGAGCAATTAAGGAATTGATGGCCAGAGGTTCCATTAGAATGATAGCTTCTCATGGGAGCCAGCAAATTTACACTAGGGCTACCAACACCTAGACAACCCAAAATTTTTATTTTTCTTTCCTTCCCCTCAAAAGCATTAATGGAAAACTCGTAACCTTTTGTTTTGATTTTCTCTGCACCTTGCAGGGAAGAAAGTTTTAATTTAATTCATTTGGGTAAATGTCTATTATGTCTCTTGGATTACTGAGTGATTTTAGCTGAACTTTGTTTGTTTAATTTCATGGTATTCTATTGAAGGGAAGTGATACACTACAAGGATTGCAATTAAGCCCCACAAACTGAATCTTACTGAGTCTTGGCTAGAACTAACCAAGCATTCAACTCAAGTGAATTTTATAACTTCAATACGAAATCAATTTAAAATCTAAAGACACAATCCCAAACATCAGGTGGCCAACATTACCAGCCTGACCATAAATCATCTTAGCATTCTAGCATGGCTGCTGGTTTTGCTTTAGCTCAGCAAAAGTAAAGCTCATAACATTAGTCAGAAAAGCTCATCTTCCTTGTGTGTCTGAATCACACAGTCCGATTTGGGATACGAGATACAGGTTAGCAGATAACCTTTCTCCATCTGATTGTCATCAAGGAATGATCCGTCTGTTTGGTCGACAGAGCCCTCAATCAACTGCCCAGCACAAGTAGAGCAGGCGCCTGCCCTGCATGAGTAGGGAAGATCCACTCCTGCAGCTTCAGCAGAGTCGAGGATGTAAGCATCATCAGGAGCATCAAACTCACATTCTTGGCCGTCTGGTAAAATCAGTTTCACCTTGTGTGTAGCTGCAGACACTTTGAATGAATAAGACTTCAAGCCAAATGATTTGGAAACACTTTTTACAGAACCGAAAGACACAGGGCTCTTAACAAATGCACATGATTTGCTTGGGATTGCGCATTTGAATGAACCTGAAGTTCTGACCGGAGGTGCACATCTCAATACACAAGATGTTGGAAGTCCCATAGTTGACATGTTTACACCTAAGCCAATAACCAATATGAAATATATAGCGTAAATAATTGGTAGATGGAGTCATCCACGTGTCTGGGTTTCATCTAGAGAGTTCCAAATCAGTTACAAAAAGTGTTCTAAAGTAAAGCAAAATTCAAGCTAACCCAGTATATCAAAACAAATACATATAAAAGCAATCATACATGGAAGGATCATAATATGCTTGATAATGGAGGAAATCAGAATGTAAGATGCCATTAAACAAATGGAAGCTGCTTATATCCAATGCAAGTCTCAAAACTTCGCCTCTTCATAATACTTTACATGAACAGGAGAAAAAGAGATGCAATGCCAACAATATGACAACCATTCAAGTGAACAAATGCAAATTATATAATTGCAATTGCAACAGAAATTTGAGTCTCTAAATGTGTTGTGGTGTTGACTTCACACATAATATTCATAAACAATTCCTACATCGAATAATCGGCAGCTTATTTATGTTGATCAAATATTTTTTTTTACAAATTGATAAAAGCACAGATGATTTTATGAACTCTTATTAACTAGGAGAAGTGCAAAAATTCTGTTGATTGATAGAAACAAAACGAATAACATTGTGATAATGTCTTTTATTCTTCCCAGTTAACGTAGGCTCTTAACCAGACATCCCGCTATAGCCACTAACACGCAGACATGCCTTCATTGACTAGTAAGAGATAACAAGAATACCAAACTAAAGCTGCACTCAAAAATGTTGGCAGCTGCAGCAAACATTATAATAATTATAATTTATTGAAAATGCCAATACTGTTCTAAAGATTTCTTGTAAAGGTTTTGGGATATTGGCGGATTTTTTAAACCACCATACATCGATAAAAAAAAAAAAAAAGATCATTTAATTCAGAAATATCCTTCCTTAATAACAGACTAATATGTCTCAACTATATGAGTTCTAACTAAATATGTAAATGGTAGAGACCAAGGTGTCAACAGGTTCAAACATCATTAAACCAAGAAGATCTTCCACAATTGAAAGGATAGCATGAAACTGATTTTGCTTCATATAATAATCTGATCATATCCAGATGCAACTTACACAGATATATTCACACACACTTGAGAGTGAAACTTGCAAAAAAAATTACATGTATATGATTCTCGATTTCCATATTCATCTTTGAAGCATGGTTTTGTTCAATGTCAATTCACAAAGTTCTGAAATCATATCTTGCACACAAATCACATAATTATAATATAATCCTTCCTTTGAACTGAAATTCTAGTTTCAATCAGTATTCCATATAACAATTATCCTCATGCATCAAATGCTTTCTGAAACCATTTCACAGATTACACACATAGGTATATGTAAACAGAGCTTTTTCGACAAACCAAAAATCTCCAGCTGTGTACCTGGTTTGAAACCGAGGACTCTATGGTCCCAAAACCTTATTAGTCAACAAACTCATGGTTACCATATCGTAACAACTAGGATTGAAAAATAAACTAAAACACCGAATTAAACGAATCAATAATTTTGGTACCCTACAACCACCTAAAGCAAGCATATTAAAGAACTTTCTATCACACAACATGGATTCAAAAACATCACAGATCTCATTTCTACTCTTGAATATATGTTTTTTAAAAATAAATCGATCAAGCAGAATAACAGATAAGCCATTGATGAACACATCTAGATCAAGAATAGACAAAACATGTGATTTACAAAACATGTGATTTGCAAAACAACCCACTCAAGAAGAGACAAAAGAGAGAATAAAGAAAGACGGATCTTACAGAGAAAGCGATCAGTCCGGTAGAGAGGAGAGTGATGTGATGGCCACCTAACTCAGCGACTATAGAGTGAGTGCTTATACTGTGTGTGTTATAATTGTTATATAATAATAATAAGGCTAAACGATTTATTTCCATCCAAGGTTTATTTTAACAATAAATTCCTTCTCAAATTTAACAATGTTTAAGAAGTAAAATATCTATTTATTAATTAATATTAAAAAATGTTTTTATCCTTTTAATACAAATTTTAAAAATATAAAATTAATTGAAAATATAATGATATTAATATAATATTAAAGTAGTAATAATAATAATAATTAATAAAAAATTTAAAAATAAAATAAAAAATAAAAAAAATCATCGTTACTGGTA
The DNA here is from genome assembly GCA_026122585.1 of Anacardium occidentale. Lineage (NCBI taxonomy): Eukaryota > Viridiplantae > Streptophyta > Magnoliopsida > Sapindales > Anacardiaceae > Anacardium > Anacardium occidentale. The sequence goes on along the minus strand of JAJEJH010000087.1, from coordinate 517,200 downwards.
GCATGGACGACGATGGTGATTATTATTAATTTAACTAAGTAACTGAAAACAGACATTTAATTTCATTGACAGTATGATCTAGAATGATTGAAAACTAACTATTTCAAACATAACTTTTGACCTTCTACGATGGTAGAGGCAACCAAATATGACAGTCTTCACTAAATCTAATTGCAATGGTATTAAGCAGCTGTTTTTTATCACCTAATTAAGTTAATAGTAGTTACTGTCATCGATAGTGATGATTATTTTTAAAAAAATTTTATTTTATTTTTGTATTTTAAAGCATTTTTAAAAATTTTTATTATTATTTTTATAAAATTTAAATTAAATTTATTTTAATATTATATTATTTATTTTTAGGTAATACATATTGGTTTTTGCAAAGCATAAGGGTGGTTATTGGTTCTTTAAAACTTTTTTGAATGGGATTTGGTCATTTAAGAAAACTTTGGGTGGAAATTAGTAGTTTGGCCTAACAATAATTGCCTACGGATTTATTGTGTATTTGAAAACGACAATTGAGTCACATATTAATATAAAGGCCGCATGAAATTTTCCAAACAACTTGGAATTCAGATTCCTTTAAATGAGCATTTCATTCATGGATTTTTTTGTTTGTTAATGTTGAATAAAATATATTTATCTTGGTTTTTTTATGATATAAATAATTATATTTCAATTTTTAAATAATTGAAATTTAAAATCATTTAAAAAAAACACAAATATTGTTAGACCAATTAAAGTTACGAGCCTCTGTCCTTTTTTGATTGTCATAGTCATTGCCATTACGATACTTAAAATCCTTTGAAAATAAAAATGATATTCTTGATTTAATTGATGTTGTTTGACTGATTTTACATAATTTTGTTTTTTTTTTCAATGGAATTTGGTGTAAGAATTGATCAAAGTACGATTTACAAGTAAATTGGCACTAAATTTTTTACTGTACATGTTAAAAAGAAATTAAATAATTTCAATATGTTTCAATTATTTATAAATTTTTTAATTATTCAAATAGTTGACTCCAATTTTTTATTTTCTTTTTTCCTTTTTAAAAAATAAAGCCTGTAAGGTTACCAAACCAGCAACGTTGCCTCCGCCCCTAACTTGAAACGAAACGGTTATTTACCAGAACATACTTATAAAAATCGGGAATTATAAAGAAGAAAGCCAGATCCAAATTTGTCATTTGGGATATCAATGGCTGCTTCTTCATCTTCTAAAATTTTAGCCGAGAAGGCGATGACCGCCGTACGCCGTCAAGCCCTAACCTTAACGGATGCTGCAGCTTCCCGAATCCGCCAACTCTTACAGCAGCGACAGCGCCCTTTTCTCCGTCTTGGCGTCAAGGCTCGCGGCTGCAACGGCTTATCCTACACGCTTAATTATGCAGGTTCGTCAGTTAGTTTACCTAAGTAATTACAATTATTTTTTTTATTATTATTTTATATGTTGAAAGTTTGTAAATCTTAGAATTCGAATGTGTTCGAATTATAAGTTTTTTTTTTTTTTCATATGATTGTATCAAAATTAGTTTGGTTGGTACTGTTTTGTGATTGTGGCGCAAGAAATTTTACTTTGTTAAGAGGCTCATAAAGCATAGAGAGAATTACTGGAGCCAAAGCTTGAACAAATTATAGTATTTGTTTGAATTGGGAACATTCTCGAGTGATGAGTTGCTTGATGTGCATTTTTTTTTTTTGGTTGAGTTTTCTGATTTCAACTTTGAGGTTTAGTTATTCAACCTGATTTGGCTATTGCAATTTCCTCATGACCAAGCTTTTGAGGTCCGTTATTAGACTCTGTAAACAGAAAAAAATGGGGGATGTATTTGGATATTCAGGATTGGTGATACTTGATACTGAGATTAAGGAACTGTGATAAGCTGTACTAGTAAGTAGGTTTTTGTTAGTTTGATGCACATGTAATGGTAGTAGGCTGTGGTGAATTAATTTAGGAAGTATGTTTACTGATAAATGATAAAGATTAATGTTTATCATCCAAAGACTACATTACGCAGAAGCTTTAAATGGGGATTATTTTTTAAATCAGAAGCAGAGAATAGGATATCAAAAAATAGTGAAAAAAGAAGTTACTGAGACATGACTTCATGTGGATGCATCTGAGAATCTATATGTTTAGCATGTATTTATTTCATAAAGCGTCCTTACAAAGAAGAAATGATGAAAGTGTTTGACACACTATTGATAGGTGGATGCATTTTTATATATTTTTTAAGTGACATTAGCTATTTGGATGGACATGAAATTGTCTAAATGGTTAATTAATGTGTTTATATACTCCCTTGTTTTTATTTTGCTGGGGGTGGCATGTTGGATGGGGAGAGAGAACCATCCTGATATTTGCTTGTTTGATCAAAATTTCCAGCATATTTAATGTGAGAAGTATTCTTTAGGAATCAAAGTCAATTGATGGCTAGCATTTAGAAATTCATGTCTTACTCTTAGAGTTGTTGGTCTCCAAATAAAAGAATTATATGGCTCTGAGTTAGATGCTTCTTCACGGTATTAGAACATAGTTAATAATGAAAATTTTGGTGTGAAGGCATAAAGTTATACCTCCAATTTCAGTTACAGTTGCATGAGTTGGTATTTCAGGGGCCACAATTGAATACCATTATAAGCCATACACTGATTCTCCCATCCCTTCTTGCTTGTACTCCCAATTTTCTATTGTGCACAAGTTGTACTGCAAATGCTTTAAGGCTGCTAATCGACTTACTGCTGGATGACAGGATGAGTAGTCATCCATGATAACATGTATGAATAAGTGCATTGTAGTGTTTGAAAAATATTAGTCAGTCATCATTTCATCAATTTACTTTGACTTTAGCCACTATTTATTATATTAGTCTGCTTAAGAATGCTGCTTTTTTATACGGATTACATCACATTTGATAATGTACTGTCCCCATGCTAATGTTCAGATGAAAAAGCAAAGTTTGATGAGTTGGTTGAGGACAAAGGTGTTAAGATACTGATTGATCCAAAGGCCTTGATGCATGTTATTGGAACCAAGATGGATTTTGTAGATGACAAACTCAGGTACAGACAATATTTGTGACATCTGTTTCAGTTTTATGGATTTTCATTCATGCATTATCTAACTGAATGCATTTGTCATATGCTTAGCCTTGTTATATGTTTGCATGAATAGTACTTACATTTTCCAGAAGGTGCTTCTTCTGACATTTAGATAATGCCTCACTCCTCGTGTCATTTATCGAGCCTGATTGGTTTCTGCACCTCTTTGGTTCTGTAGATTATAATTTTTATATATACCCAGTTGGTGGTTATATGAGCTTAACTTTACAGATATCTTCTTGCATCCTGCCCCCATTGAACCCTCTATTAATCATATAATTGAAAATTTTCGCAGGATTTTTCCATAGACTTCTTTAAGGTCTCCCTGAATGCTAATCTAATAAAAAAGCTCTCAGCAGTCAGAGTGCATAGCAACCTTGCTTTAGTACTTGAATTTTCTGAGACTATAATCAAGTTTTTGGTGTCCAAATTCTTTTCTATTTGATCGCTCATTTCATATTTAATATTCTCCTTATTAATCAATTTATTTGGTTTTGCAGATCCGAATTCATTTTTATCAACCCCAACTCAAAAGGACAGTGTGGCTGCGGAGAGTCTTTTATGACAACAAGTAGTGCAGCCAAGTGAGGTAGCTGTTAAGGGTTATAACAACCCTAATGATACCAAATTTTTTTTTTTTTTTTTGGTGTAGTCCTACATATTCTATGCCTGTAAAGACCACACTGATTTTCATTTGCGAACAATAAAGGAAATCTGGAAAGCCTTGGTGCGCTGCCAAAAGTAACGTTAAAATGAAGATGACCACTGCAACTACCCTTCTTGCCTTTAACAAATATCAGAATTTCACATTGTTTTAGACATATATTCAATTTTGATGAAAGTATTTTTTATATTGAATCATCTTTTTCAAATATAATTGACGTCATGATGTTCCAGAGTCTTGAGCCGTTTGGTTAACTACAATTATTGGCCTGGATCCTGTTTTGGGCAGTGGGGCTTATTTGGATGTCTCACTGAATTGAATTAGTCATTCTTCTGGATTACCTCATAATTGACTATTCCGTAGCATAGAAGTTCCTCTACTGTAAGTACTCTTCTTTCCTGGAATATGAGATTGTGTCCAGAAGCAATGGAAAAAATAACAGTGACTTTCATTCATTCCTTTTATGAGTGGATAAATCAGAGTTTAGACCATTCTTCCAGTGACTTGCTGTGCAGAGCATTCATTCAAATTCGAATCTAAGGATGTCTTTCACAGATGAAATTCTCAAACAAAAATAAAATGTGAAGTAAAATTAAGTCTACTCTCCCAGCGCCCACATGCTGTGTGTTTCATATGCTCTAATTTCTGACCTCAACCAGAAAGTTTTTTGATACGTTAATAATTGACGTCTGCAAGTCCCTAGTAAAACCAATTCAAACCAAACTCATGCAGAGAAGAGAAGTATATACTGGGAAACATCATTCCATATGGACAGCAGGCAAATATAGATAACATGCTTCTGAATAACCAATACCAAGCATCTTTCACAGGCAATCATCTAGACTGAAACCTTAGGAAAACACTACCAACAAAATGATTAAAAAGAACTGATTACCACAAAGGCTACAAAAGCAGAAATAACAAAATCCAGGCAGGACTTGTTCAAACAAATACAGCAGGGTTACAAAGTGGCAACGTACTAATTGAAAAAGGCTACCCACCAACATATAACTCTTCGCAAATCTCATTGGAAGGCTCTTCACCACTCATCAATCTTCTCTATATTGAAAAGATTCTGGCAAAATATATGCAAGGACTAAACACGATCGTTGACCAAATGGGGAAACTCCCATCTGATTTCTTCCCCAAAAGCATTGGAAGATTAATGAATGGATGAGATGCAAATCCAATAAGTGCTGAAATTAGTGATGCATAAAAAAACTATAATGAAGATAACGTGAAACCTGAAGTTTTCAAGTTTGTAAAAATGAAAAAAATAAGCAGCTGCTTTTAATCCTACGAAGACTGAAATGCCCAGACCCATTTGGATTTAGCTTAAGAAGGTTTAAACTTGGAGCAAAAGCAAGAAATTTTAGCCACAAGGTTAAAAGGGTTTATGAGTTTTGGATGAAATTAATGGAATATTACCAACCAAAAAAAAAAGGTATAACCATGGAAGTTTAAAGCCTCTGGGTTTAAGAAACAGGCATGATTGGACAAGATCTGATCTGGGTTTTAAGCAAAATTTCTGTTCTGGGAATCGGATATACTGGAAGGGAAGCAAAAGAGGACGAACGAAGCTTGTCATTGTTGTCCAATGCAATGTTTTCTTTTCTTGTGCAGTTCAGCAGAATATTGGGACCTTTTGAATATTTTATGGAGGAAAATGTCAAGGATTACCCATAACTAGCATAAGATTACCTCTAGACTAAATTTTAAAAATAAAAATCATGAACAATATTCCTTACACAACAAAAATGATATATTTATGTTAAAAGTTTTTGTATTTTTTATCTACATTCATGATATATGTTACCATAATTCAAATAGTATGCTGTGTCAATTTTTGTTTATAATAATTATTTTTTATTTTCAAAACGGTTGAGAAAATAAAGCACTAAAATGAAAAGAAGAAGAGTATACTTATATAAATTTATTTACATCTGGCTACTTGTCTGTATTAGATTACATTGATCAAGGGTATTAGATGACATTGATTAAGGTAATAGTGTTTTTTCGTTTTTTGTCATCATAGTAATGAATAAAATTGTAACATAAAAAAAAAATGTACAACACAAAATAATTATGAGCATTTGCTTCGTTCTGGACGGTTGCTTTCATGGCTGATTTCAGCGTGAATCACAACTAGAAACACCATCAGACGGTGATTGTTGCAGTTGGCGGTGCATTACTTTAGCATGAAGAACTCTTCGTATGGCATGCGCAAGTTTTGTCACCTTGCCCATCTCTTCACTTCTTCCACTTTCTTTATAATCACAGATTATTGTAGCTTCCCTCCGCTCACCAGAAAAGGCATCATCTTGCTGGAGATGGCATTTGTGAAGCTTCACATACTTGTTTGTCTGCAGTCTCATTGTGTATGTACGTGTGATCATGAAGTGATGAAAGTTGAAGAAGGATCTTATAGGGCAGTTTGGTGAGAATAAAAGCAGGGGTTAGGACAACCAATCTAGGAAATTACTGTAAATAATGTTTTGATTTTCCTTGAGAAGGCTTCTCAAGAGTCATCAACAGCTCTTTTATAATCTCTTGACGCAAGAAGATTTTCAATAAATTAAGAGGGTTTTTGATGATTTTCGGAAGCACTTAGATTAAAAAATCCCACCAAGAATATATACAAGTAAATCATTTTATTAAAAATATGATTCATTCAGAACTTGTAATTATAGAGGGATGCTTGCTTGACATTAGTGATATATTATTAGAAAAAGCATGGCGGTTTTCCTTCTTAACAATAATCCACCAGAATATGATTTTCACTACTTTTTTATATTGAAGTGATGTTTTAGAGACTTTGTTATGGCTGGCTTGTATGTTTGGCCACCTAATTTAGAATCCAGAAGTGAAAGTTCTGGCTTTTTTTTTTTCAGTCAAAATTTGACAGCAGGTTAATGAAGAATTTTGAAAGCAATAGAATCTCAGTTTATTCTAAGTAAATCACATTAAAAATTTTAAATAATTTCTTTCATAAGAAATAACTTCACATTAGAATAAATATCTTAAAATTGTCATTAGAAATTAGAAAGCCACAAGATTCTTGACCCATGTCCGCTTTCTGCCGCCCACTCTCTCAAATTTGTGAGCTTAGGTCGAGTGGAGAAGGGAGTTGAAATGGAACCAACTCCCCATTACTTTCCCTTCTGCTCTTTCTCTTCCTCATCGTCGGCGACATTTCTCCATCACCAGGTCACCTTCTCTTTCTTTTTCTATTTCATTTCTAATAATCATTTTCATAATAATAATAATAATAATAATAATGGTTATATCAAATGCCTTCCATTTGGTTTCCTGGAACATACTGTGAAAATTTGCATTTGACACAACTAGGTGCAGTCAACATATGTATGATTAAAAGTTTTCATTTTTTACTTTAGGCCAAACGACTTATTCTCACCCAAGGATTGCTGAAAGGATAAAATTTTATCCCCTAATTTTGAAAACCCAAACACCCATTCTTGATTATTTTCACTCTTTTTTTTTTATATTTTTTGATAAAATAACTAAATTGCTCTTATTAAATAATATTTAAATAAAAATTAAAAAATTTAAAAAAACAGCCACTATCGACCAGGAGACCATTTGACCACCTTAACTATCAACCATGGTCAAAAAGGGTTGTTAGGGCCAAAGCCGACTATTTTTTGTCACATTTGAGGATGAAAATAGTTATATCTGATCACCTTCATAAAAAATAGAGAAACTAATCTGACCTCCTCTCTCAAACGGGGTGGCTAGAATTAGGAGGCCTCTTCTGGCTTTCTGGTTCTTTTATAGGTAGCCACCACCTATTTTTTAATTATTTTTTAAATTTTTATAATTTATTTTAATATTTTTATAAAATTTATTTTATAAAAAAGATAAAAATAGTCTTATGATTGTTAATTTTTAAATATTAACCGTTAAACGTAATCGTTGACTTTGATCAGTTGATGCGTATTTGGGTTTTTAAAAATTAGAGGGTGAGATTTTGTTCTTTGAGCAAACCTTGGGTGGGAATATGTTCTTTGGCCTTTTCTATAATGTTGAAGCTGTTGTCAAATGAGACATGGAGATAAATTGAAAAGACACCAACTTTATGATGAAAAATTTATTTATGTTATTTTCTCTAGTTAACTTGCTAATGAAATGTGGGTTGTAAATAGATTTTGGTTAATGTACTGCATGTTTTATTTTAGAATTATTAGTATGAATTAACTTTTTTGTCTGATTGAAGGGGTTTTATTACTCTTTGCTCGTTTTGCGTTTTGTAGATTTGTGAAAATGGAAGATAGGAAACGAGCACCTGCAGGTAGGGTTTGATTCAGAATGCTCTAGTTCATGAAGTGTTGGGCTTTCCAATTGATGAGATTATCATAAAGCTCGTTATTGAAGGCAAACACTAATTGGTGCTTATTAATGGTGCAGAGTTAGATTTTATTTGTAATTTTACTAAAACAAACTCAACACTTTGAACTAATTAATTTTTTGATTTCCCGAAATTTGAAAGATTTTTACTTAAGCTAGAATAATCTGAACTTTGTTGGAAGAGGCAGAAAAGAGTTTTATTTTATTTTATTTTTCTTGCTGATTGGACGTTCAATTCTCTAAGCAGATAACATTGAATGCATTGCAACTTCGCTATTATGCACTAGGATTTCTTGATAATGAATTTTTAGATCTAGATGAGTAATCAATGATGAAGGTTTTAGGAATCAAGTGAATTTTTGTGATTCTTTCATCTTTATTATTTAAATGTAACTCACGTCTGTGTCCTTGAAAATTTGGTAGATATGTGTCTTTTCAATCACATTTCTAGTTCCCATTCTCGGGCTTTCATATACTTCTATTATGCAAGTCTTTGTATGGTTTTGATATACGATGCATATTTGTCCCTGTTTCCCAGGAATGTCATAAAGTTGGCATGGAATTTCCCAATTTTAATTTCATTGTGCCCCATCATGGTGACTATGTAGCAGTAGCATCTGAACCTCTTTGCCTGTTGGGTTTGCACATTGTTTCCTGTTTCATTCCTTGCAGAGAGACGATTCCATAATTTGTTCAAAACTCTTGCTCATTCAAGTTTGGAATGGGATAAAATAAGTAATGCTAGCACCTGTGACAAAATCCCTGTTGAGCTTTACAGGTATGGTGTTGCTCTGTTTTAAATTCTCCAATTCCAAGAATATTGACTAAAAATAGCTGCCTTGCAGTTCAAATTTTTAGTACGTTGTTGTTGATATCTCTTATCTTTTTGTTATTGTATGTTCATATACAAAGTGTTACCTAATTTGGCTTGTATGTTGAAAAAGTTAGTCTAAAATTCAGAATGGTGTCAATGCTATCCAAGATAGCGTAACTTTGAGTATTTTTTCTACTATTGGATAGGGTTGACACCCGAATGTGGTAGAGACTAAAAATTTTTCCAACATCAAAAGCCATAGATCAAGTGTTCACACTTTGATGACTAAACTAGAAATTCTAAACCTAAAAGATTTGAAGTGAAAACAGAAACCAATACCGGTACTGTGAACAGTATTTTGATATGTGGGATTTGGTATCCTGACGTTGCTTGAGGGAACTTGGTATTCTGAACAGCTCTGTATAACATGGCCTTCAGTCATCAGTACCAAATATTTATTACTCTCGTGCTTTCAACTTGTAAGAAACAAAAATTTTTGTTTACTTGATTCAAGTTTCTCATCAATTATCGATTGTTCCCATGTAAAATTAACTCTCTGTCATTTACTGTCCATGGAATTAACAGAACTGATTGAATTTTGACAATTGTGACAATTGTTCCTTATGCAATGATTTTATATTGAATTGCAGGCATGTATTGCTAAGGGTCACCAAGATCAGCCACTGAAAATTACAATAGAATATTAGCAAGGATAGATTTTAATGAAGAGGGCTTTCCAAATACAACGTTTATCAAACTAACAGTTGAACAACTTTCATCACTCAAGCAAATGGGGTACCGGATTCAATGTAGAAGTTTTCAAGATGTGGATCAAAGACAATAAAATAAAATAGTTCCCATTGCTGGTTTCATGGCTTCTATGAATTGCTCTCTCAGCCCACTGCAGAATTGCTGGTTCGGGACTGTGATATTGTTTTCTAATTTAGAAGCAGGCGTAAGTGTATTATAGAAGCCAAAACAACCAGCTATATCTTAGCTTCCTAAATTAATCTGTTCCACAAACTATAAACCAGCTATATCTTAGCTTCTTAAATTAATCTGCTCCACAAACTGTAAGTAATAGGCTTATCAATAGTTTTTACTTTTTTCAGAACATAACACATACTCTTCTTGGGTTTATACACTGTCAACTTACAGTGAAAGGCTTCTCCATTGTTCAAAAAGTCGTGCACTATAACCTTTAACTTCCATCATTTCTCCTAAGAAACCTAATGCACACCAACAGAGGATTTACCTGCAACACACTTGGTTATCTTCTTAGAGTTCAAACTTTGAATCCATTGGCTATAAGAACTAGGCCTTTCTTCCAAGAAATTGAAAGGTCAAGTTGTTTCAGCCTACGATCTGGACTGCAGGTCTAATTTAATACTTGTAGCCTTTGGATATCACAATGCGGAAATATGATACAGCTACAGTATGCGATCATCAAATTGCACACAGGATTCACATTATGCATACGAGGCATTTCCAACAAATTTCCAACAACCAGAGAAAAAGATTAGCAGATAACAAAAGTATCAATTCAAACCACTCAAATTGCAGAAAAATATATTTACTGTTAGTCACAGCAAGTAGCACCAGGAAATGCTCCTGCAAGACTTTGTCAACCTCTATAATTATAAATCTCCACTTCTTTGCAATGCTTAACCAGCTGCAAATACATCAATCCATCCAAGAAATATCTAGCAAAATCCCATAACTTGTCTATGTGGAAATTGATCAGATATAATGAGTACTCAAATAAAGAACAATATACATATGCTAAAAATCAATGACTTTAAACAAAATGTTTATTTGACTCGAGCAAACATATCTATATCAACTGCCGACAGTAGCAGACATAGTTACACCTAATTACAGTGTGAGAAACATAAGGGGCCATACACCTTGAATGACAAATCCTATTACAACAAAGTGGCACAAAAACTACAATCATGATGCTTAGAACAACAACATACAATCTCAACATGAAAAAAGAAATAATGTAGAAAATAAAGGTGCCATAATGTAGTGGTTCCTTCTCTGAGCAACAAAGGTGCTAGCAGTCTCATAGACTGGTAATCAGAACAAGATTCAGAAAAGCATCATAGAATGAACACAAGCATCAAATTCTTCCAGTCAATATGAGCTGGAGACATTACTAAGCCCGAACTTCCCAAGAATAAAATAAACACATTCCATCAATATCTCTATCCAACAAAATGTCTCTATCATCTCTATTATCCGCATTTCTGATAGTCGTCTTCACTACACCAATTCATAGATACAAATACTTGAGGGGATCAATGTCACAATGAAGATGTTACTATTAGTAAATCAAATCACCCACCTGTGAAGAAAGTGAAGACAACTGTCAGAAATGTGGACAATGTCAGATCTAACCAACTTAAAAAGGGGATTATTCATGAATTTCTTTAACTAGAAACACCCTCCTCTGATTAAGTAGAATAGTGACAATAAAACAAATTAAACCCTTGATAACTACTTAAAATCCTACTACTCTTTTCCAAGTTATAAGAAAGCCATTAAAGAATGAGGTAAATTATAGATGAAGGACAAAGATTTTAATACAAAATAAAGGGGACAACATACCTTAAAGAAATTTCTTTCCAAGCCTTGGGTTTGAAACGGGCATGGAAAGCAATGAGAGATAGGCTCCAAGACCACAAAGCAATAAGATGAATCCCAAACAATCGATCTTCCCAGAGCACACGACAAACATGATAAACCCATTTCGTTGCAGTTCAATAATTATGAGGAAGCTGAGTAAATTAAAATAAAGCCGGGTATTGTTCAAGGAGTTAAAAAAAATATGCTGAACCATATCCAGACATTTATCACAAGACCAGAATAAATTAAATACTACCTTAACAAATAAACAAGAATAAAAAAAATTAAATCAGTAAAATTCAAGTTACAAACGGTCACCTACAGAGAATAGGATAGTTTAATAACCAACATTACAAAGTTGAAAAAAGTCATCATAACTCAAAATCCTTACCGGCTAAAATTAGTAGTTCGTTGCAGAACTTGGGCAAATCAACACAAAGATGAATCAAACAAACACATCCTGCAATTTGTCACTTTATTGTAGAAGACAGCAGTAATGAGAGAACTCAATTATAATATAAAAGACAGTTATAAAGACTATATATCAAAATCAAACTGCAACACAATGTATCATGGTTAATGGAGAAACATAAAACCACAAAGTGCCCCGACAAGTTGTTCCAGTAAGAAGAATAAATTCCCAAGAAATTAAGAACTCAACAAAACTGTAAAGACGTGGAAAGAAGAAAACAAAAAAAGGCCCCATGAGGAAGCTGTGATTTGTTACAAGGGGACAAATTGTCTAGATTACAAACAATATCTCTGTAACTTCTTTATATAAGTATACAAAAAGAATGGATATAATTACAAGTGCCAATTTACCATATTCTTAAATATTTTAGCAGTCTGTCCCCTGACAAGAGCACTATCATTCTTATCTAAACAGTTGAATAAACCATGGGAATGTACAGTATACTCTCTTCATCAAAACAAAGCCAACTCTGAGAGGTCATCCATAGGTATTTGAAGACCCATTAAGTCTTGGTCTTGCAAGTCATCTGCATTCAAATTATTGAATAAAGTACTTAGATCCTGATGATCATTCAGGTCATTTACGCCACCAAGTTCTTCTATCAAGTCAAATGGTTCCTTTACTTCAGAAGAATTTTGTGTAACATTGTCATGAGAGATCAATCCAAATTCTCTCTTCTTATTTCCAGCACCATTAGCTCCTTCCTTAAAAACATTAGAAGCAGAGTACACAGAATGACCAGGTTCAATAAACCTGTCAACAAATCCATTTCCTGACATAGACAGCTGAGCTGTCTTCTGCTTAGGCTTTGATTTCATTTTACGCTCACCCTTGAAATTACTCATTGATGCACGGCCAGATTTTGCAACAGAATTTCTGACTGAAGTATCTTTGTCTCTTTCTCTTTCACTTCTCTTTCCCTTTGCACCACCTGATAAAGTATTACCAAGAGCTGATGCAGCCCTCAGGGAAGCACTGCCACCAACATCATCAAGTAGCACTTCTTTCTTCCTCCCTCTGATGAATATTGGTCCAGTTTTGACAAAATCTTGGTCCATGGGATGTACATGAGTTTCAAATGAGTCAAATGAACTCCCATCAACCTTATCACTAAGGAAAGTGCCTGCAAGAAACAAGTGAATTGAAGCAAACATGAGAATTTTACCCATATGACTTGACCCCTAACCAGACACCAAAACCTTTAATGTGAAAAATATTTTGTGCACCATGGCAGTGGCAGATGAGTTGTAAAAGCATGTTTTTGTACAGAATAAAAGCCTTTTAAGACCATTAATACATTTCCTGCAATGTTCATAACAGTTACATAAAACAGCAAACCTGATACCGAAGGCACTGGTTGACAGTTAACAGTTTCAACCAGCACATTTCTAGGAGTAGCTAAAATGACATCTCGAAGTGAGGACTCAGCAAAACAACTTTTTCCAGTTTCTTCGAATTTATGACATCTAGCAAGAACTCTCTTCATAAAAGCCAAAGCAACTTGTTTTGAAACCTTGATGACCCCACTTTTTGAAGCACTGCTTCCACGTGTGACCTGCCAGTTTTATTCAAAGAGACATCTTATAGTTACTAATAAATCCTACTAATTCCAAAATCCTCCAACAATTCAGAAAGTCAAGTATCATAACAAAATCAGCAGGAAGGTAACACTTGGATATTTTAGGAAGAAAAAAAATTTGTTGGCATTAATATCAGCCACAACAAATTATGTAAAAAAAATAATCATACCTATTGGTAATACTCAAGCATATAACATCAAAAGGATAACATCAGTCACACTCAAGTACTAATATAACATATATATTTTACAATAATTCGACCTAAACCTTCCTAATTTTCCCCTCCCACAGCAATCCAATACACACACTGCTGCAAGTGCTCTACTAAGAAATAATGTGCGAGAAACTAAAGTTGGACCTCAATGATACATATAAATTAACATCAATCAGCCACATGATTGAATGAAACAGGAAAAATTACCATCTTCTTCTTGTAAGCCAACTCAACAAGTCTGTCCATTGCAACCAGCTCTAGGGTCCTGCAAAATTAACCAGACAATTTTATGGTTCAACAATAATTGACTAATATGCATCCTGCAAAGCTTTCATTCAATGATGCATAAACTACCGTTCTTCTATTTCCTTGACCTTCTCCACTGCTTTGAGTATTTTGTTCAGGTGTTCTTTCTTCTTATGCATCTATAGAACTCAGGAAAAAAGTAAAAATTATAAGAAAAGAGCATTTTGTACAGACAAAAAGAAAATTTTGGCACAATGCTCAAGTGAAAATGAAAAAATTGTTTTGGAAAGATTGAAAAACAATATTCTTTTGGCGGCAAAGCAATGAGAAAAAAGGACTTTCCGTAGGTCTAGCCATACACTATGAAACTGAATATGCTACATACACAAAGAAGAAAAAGACAATTAACCTGTTGATGAAGTCCTCTCTGTAGTTTAACAATGTCCTGATTAATTGTTTCTTCCTCTCCATCTGCTAGGTCAGGCTGTACATGGCAACCATAATTGGGAAAAAACTTTAAAAATAATGTGGTTTGATTCTGCTAATCAATTTAAACGAAGATATCTAGAAACATGATCCTTAACTGTTGTTTTTAAAGAATTTATACACACACACACACAAGCACGCGCATGCCCACATACATGTACACACGAAAATTCACACGTTTGGACCTAAATAAGACAAACTCTCAAATGCAAGAGTAAATTCTTGCAGGAGAGAAGTTTACAAAATCGTCCTTTTTTTATCGCTGAAAGACAAAATCTTGCAATTGTCTAGCAATTCTCACATGCAAAAATGAATTGAGTGCACACGCGGGGCCTAAGTCCAGATTTTTAAATTATTAAAGATATTCTGCAGGAGAAACTTATACACATAAACATACATGAAGGAGAAGACAAATAGTCAAGTCTGAGGAACAACTACAAAATGGGCTAATTTCAGAAACCACCCCTGAGGCTTCAAAAATTACAACTGGTTACTAAGTTCAGGCATATTATTTAAAAACTAACCTCTAAGGTTTTGAAAAATGGGTGAAAATCTACCCTACTAATGGAAGATGCTAATAAAATATTAAATATATGTTATACCCTCATTATCATCTATCCTAAATTCATTTTTTCCTCCTCTCCCTCTTTACTTCCCTCCTATCCCCACCCTTTCTTCGCTTCAAAAACCCTAGATCTACAAAACACATTGGCAGCACATATCCTGATACTCACAGCAACACCATCCCACCCCCTCCATCAGCCTCACAGTCACAGCAGATCGCCCTTACTCTCATCCTCACATGGTGCAGCATCCGTGGCTGTGACACTCACAGCTGGGCAACATGTAGCTGCTGTGCCTCAGGCCACTGAACCAACCACTGCTAATCTTGTTGCGGTACGTTAAATACTGCTTTATTTTTTCTTTTTTGTTTAATAATAAAAAAAATCAAAAGGTTACAACACATACCCTATAAGAACCACAACCACTACCTTAGAAGGTTTCATCAATTCCCATTGTGAGATTGATTGAAGGATGATGTAAGGGTAGCTTGAGATGTTGATTGGAGAAAGAAAGAGTTTAAGATGTAGATTGTTGGAGGAAACTGATTGAAATATAAAAAGTATTTCACCAATTTAACGAGAAATTCAAATTTTAACCCTAAAAAAATAATGTGAAATTGTCATTATAACCTTTAACCATGAGTTAGTTTTGGAAAGTGGTGGTTTTTTTAAAACATCGAGGGTGGTTTTTGAAGAATATGCCTAAACTTAGCATCCAACTAATAATTTCCAAAACCATAGGTGCGTGTTGAAAATTAACCCAAATTAAAATCCTTTGACTAGACAGGGAAAAAAGAATTAAATGCTTCCATGCACATTGTTTTACACTACAAGCTTACCACAGCCTCCAGATGCAGGCCAATACTCTGCACCTCCAGCAAAAGTTTGTCTCTCAGAGGCATGTCATCATATTGGCAATCAAAGGAATCAATGCCAAAAGCATTTGTATGTGGTGCTTGTGGCCCATTACTGCCATTTTCAGAAAACTCTGTCAAAATCTCAATCTCTGAATGCAACAGTCCAGTCCCACCACTGGCAAAATCATCATTATGTAATCTATTTTGGATGTTTTTGACCCTGTTAAGGGTGGTAGTCCCGTTGCAGGTGAATCTGTCAACAGAAGATTGCTTCTGAAGCTGAAGACCCAGCATGGAGTCATATTCAATTTCCATCCTGTCCATCTTCCTAGAATCAGCATCAATAAGGAGACCAGGAGAATCGTCCCAATTATATTGGAAAGACATAGTTCTCCCTCCAATATTCTCCAGAAATTCTTCAATTTCATCTTCCACAATAAGAGCTGAAAGCACTCTTTGATACAATGGCGTATCTTCATTCCTACTGTCCATTGTTCCACAAAAGAAACCATCATCCTGAACTTGATCAACAAGATCAGGAATCCTAGCCGGCTCTTTTGACTGAATCTGAATTTGATGGCTTCTGTCTTTTTCACCAGAAACAAGAATCTGAGACAGAAAATCTTCATCCACAAGATTACCCTGGCAAAAATATATGACTTCAGAACTACTAAACGAAGTACCATTAATCCATACAAAAATTCCAGACTTCCTGTAGATGTTTCTGTTTTATTTTTATTAATGTTTTGCTGATTAAGGCCACCCAAAAAAGGGATGCAAACAAAATATTTGGATCACAGATGAGTACATTGAAAAAAAAAAAAAAAAAGAATTCTTTGAAAAGCACCTAGGAGTTAAATCACCCAGAGGAACAACCAAGTAAACAAATGATAGGTAGGAAGAGAATAACGAATAATAAAAGTTCATGACACCAAAAAGGAGAAAATTGCAGAAGAAGAAACAAGGTCACCAAAATGGATTGGTCAAGTAAAAGTAGATAACAAAGATCATCCAAGTTTCAGGAAGTAAGAAGCATGAATTAATTAAAGCAAATTCATGCAAATGTCCCATTGTACACTACACAGCATCTTGTCCCTCAGTGTCATCGCATGTAACAGTCATTTAAGGGAATTCACAAAAATGATGCTATTTCAAGCTAAAACCAGTGGTGAAACGCCCATCTCTATACATCATCTTCCTTTATAAAATGGGCATTGCTTGCAGAAAATGGTAACAGCATAGCCAATTTTCAAAAGTTGACTTGTGAAAATCCATATCTAGGTAACATCGCAAAGAAATGCATTCGTCAGTACAGCCAAATCACAATCGAAAACCATATAGAGGTGCTGTCAGAAGCAAATATATGCTCTTAGACATGGATAAGCTTTCATGATGCTAATATGCAGATGTCAGCTGATCCAAGAAGACAGGATGAAGAATAGAAAGGAGTATCATTTTGACAATAAAGAATTAACCCAACTATGGCCACCATGTTTGTTAACTACAGGCTGCAGTAACCACCTGTTTCTTCAAGTAGGATACATCCTCCAAGCTGATGGAAGCAAAGGTTGGTTCCATTTTCTTCCAGAATGAACCAGAACAGGCAAGATCTACAAAAGTAAGCATTTATTTTAATAAAAAATATCCTTATTTAGAACGAAATGTGAGATAGAAACACGCAGAGACACACACAATATACAATATGCATGTATGTGCAGGGCAGCAACATAAAATTAAGGTCAGAAGCGTACAGCTGGAATTACAAGCAAAATTAGCAGCTGCCAAGAGATCTTCACGATCATCATCTGAATCACCTAGAATACAAAATGCAAAAGTACATTACTAGAGCTAAAAATCCAGCAATGCAGTACATATTTTGAGCCAACCTTTTTCAAAAGGAATCATACAACGTGTTGCTTACAATACATTCCAAACTAAGAAATAAAGAATAGCAAACCTAATCCTCAAGGCAAGCAACATATATATCCACTACATTTGCATAAATGTAGAAATTTCTGCAATGTCTGTATTACATATGCATACTAAAAGAATTCTCAAATTACTGTAAATTATTGGAAACATTAATAAAAGAGACATGCTTAATTATTAGAAAACATTTGAAGTTGTAGTGCATTCTTATATATCTCAAACATAATTTTTATTCAACTATCACTATCAGATCAAGACACAACCCTGAATTCATTCTACTAATCATATTAATTTGAGATGTTACCAGACAAATCTGGCGAAACAGCCACTGATGTATGACCTAGACGAGTAAAGAGCTTGCGTTCTGACACTTTCTTTAGTGGAGGACGCCCTGACTTGCTGAAACAAATTAAAAGATTAAATAGACGAAGGACATGAACTAGGGTCATGGAGAGAAAAAAAAAAAAAAAAAGCAAAGAAGCAGAACTTTCATCCCACTACTAAAAAAATATATGATGCACCTTCCATTCTTATCAGAACCAGGCCTTGAACTTTTAAGTGGCTTTGATGAGGATGAATTTTCCAACTTTTCCCTCAGTGGTGAAATGTTAGACCTAGAATATGACGAGCTTCGTCCACTTCTACCTTGTCTACGCACACTGTCTCCAATCTCTTCCTTGTTCAGTGCTTTGTTCTTCTTAGTAAGCAACAAGGATGGACCACCACTATGAACACTTGTGGTTCTTTCGTCTACTTCACAGCTACCCATCCCTTTTTCCTTTAATCTACCTACATGATTGTCCCGGGTACCAGATTCTTCACTTTCAGATAATATGGCTGGGGATGAAACAATCTCCTGCTTCACCTTATATTGTGGAGTGCCATTAGACATGCCTCTTGCAATAAGCAACCCATTGCTCCCAATAGTAGGCATTCTAACACCTAAATCAGAAGGCGTACAACCCTCTGAAGATGTTTGGCTTTCATCAAGGTTTGAGACAGGGGAAACCAAATTGGCCCTTCTGCTGCGTGAGGTTTTCTGTGGCCTCTGACCACCCCATTGAGTTATAGGGGGAGAGGATGATCCTGTAGACAAAGGACGTTTGCGATTACTAGCCCCACCCACAGAATTAATTTTATTTATACTTGGAGGTTGTTCCCAGCCATCTGCTACAGATGGACAAGAAATATTAGGAGAAGATTTTGCTGCCATTAGAAGACCAGTTCGAGGTGGCCTTGAGGCCTTTCCTTTTGTCAATGGACCAGTACTGACTAAATGATTATCCCCGCGTATATTTAACCTGTATAAGAAAATTACACAAAACAAACAGGAAAACATGAAAGAAGTACATAATAAATATAAATCAAGGGGACTTGCACCAATGCCCCAAGTCAGGTATCCGTAAATATGGCACCAAGAATTGCACAACTGATTATACACATTAAAACATACTTATTTCCTTTAACAAGGTCCTTATTTAAGCCAGCCATGAAATCCCTTGAAAGAGAAACCTTCTCCAAATCACTCTTGGGAATTACACGGACATTTGAACTAGCAGGCAAGAGAGTATTATCTAACTTATTGATGCCATTGGCACCACCAGAAGATCCTGGCCTGTATAAAAAAAAGTTCCAAGAACATGTTATGTTTCATCTTTTAGCATATACAAAACAGGATTCCAAAGAGAAGAAACAGATAATGGATTAAAGATAAAGAACAAAAATAGAGCACCCAGAAAGAACAAACAGAAAAATTGCACTTAAATATAAACCAAGACATGCTTTCTTAACAACAGTTGCTTTTAGGGAGTTCGATATTAAAAACCTGGAAAATATTATTTATTCTATTTTAGGGAGTTGCTTTTATGGCATTCTAAATTTTGCTTTGACCAATTTACTGTCTATGGGTCAGGGGAGGGACAAGAGAATCAAGACCAATGTGAGTTCATCAGTCCTTGCTTTTATCCTTTCAAACATATCTTTAAAATAAACAACACAGCAGTGATAGGAAAACAATTCTGATGATTAGATTTTTTTTTTTTCAGCACTCAAACTTAATACATACATATGCAGTGGTTTAAGCTTAGCTCTTACATACACAGGGGCTACATCTATCATACACATCCCATTTAATCTTCCATGTAGCCAGAAAAACTATAATGCTTCAGAAATACTTGATAGTTATCTAAAAGAAGATAACAATAATCATAACCAGAAAATGCTTATAGCTCTCAAAATCCATCACCAGAATAAAATCAAAATCAATTTCTCATAATTTAACATGAAATAAAATGTATTTGGTTACCTAAAGCCTTGGGCATCACAGGACGGCAGACCAGATTCATTGTTAAGTTTATGATGCATCACTCGTCTATGTTCTCCATCACCCTCCACTGGCCTGGTAAAAACAGTGCCAACTGAACGCTTCCTTTTCATTTTCTTTTCCCACCCTTCTCCCGCAGGCAGTCTGCGGATCTTTTCTTCAACCACATTAGAAGTTTCACTACCATCTTTCAGCATGTCCCTATCTTTTATCATGAGTAGATGCTGCCTCATAGGGATATTACTTCGTTCAGCCTGGAGAAGTTGGAAGAAAAAAGAGAAATCACGCACGTAAGTTATAATATATAGTGATACAAAATCATGATATCTTATAAAATGGCACACTAGTATGTTGGCTTTTTCTCTGTTTCTCTTCCACTTTTGTTTTGGTTTTTTTTTTTTTTTTTCCTTCTCCATTACAAGTTACACTCTAGGCAGGTGCAGATTTATGTAACCAAAATGCCTCAAAATAGTATATTAAAACCACAAGGTAACACACATAAGAAATGGGAGCGAGAGGAAGAGAAATTTATTGAATTTCATACAAAGTCCGAGAGAAACGAAATAGTCAACTGATCCTCCCAATAAGATAAAAAAACATAGAATACAGAAGATAACATTTTTATTAGAACAAAAAAAAAAAAAGTCAAACTGTTTATATACGAACCCTTGTTTCGGCTACTGAACTACGAACTCTTTTATTCAGACCTACACTTTTAGTTCTGTCCTCCAGTCTCTGAGGCAAAAGGTCAGGAGAATTTCGATGCATCAAAGCTCCCATCTTCAACATATTCATTCCACCAGGTCTTTCGTTTGTTAGCATCTCACTCCGTGGTAACTTCTTTGGATTCAAGGCCTCGACATACTTGTCCAGATTGAGCAAGGATTCATGAATCTTTTTTGCCCTACTCCTGATACAAATAACAATGCATTTAGCTGAGAATGATCTTTTAAAATTGGCAACAATTCTCTAAATCAAACATGTAATCTTTGTCCATTTACTATTTGAACAATGATTAACTCTTTTAGGAAGTCAAAAAAAAATTTGGTACAATCCTGGTACATGGCAAAAACACGAAACAACACCAAAAAGAAAGGAAAAAAAAAACTGAAGCTCTCATTTTAACTTACAAAACACATACAATTTCAATATGACTCAATACCAAGATTTAAAAGAAAAAAAAAAGATAATTATTTTTGGCACACATCACAGGTGAATGCTAACAATAAATTTTATCTTCATTGACATAAAAAAACTTAAATTGTCTCATGCTCATTCATGATAGAACATAATCAGAAAACAGAAAAATGTGCCAGTTTCACATGGAATGTAGAAACAATAATAGGAAAACTTCAAGGGTTAACTGGTATATTGTAAGGAACAAATTATAATTACCGGGCCTTTGCAGAGCCATCCTCCAAGTTTGCTTTAAACCGCTTTAATTCCTCAGTAGCCACCGCAGGGATAGGCTTTGCATGGGCAGCTCCAAAAGCATTGTCTTCTGCAGTGGTCTCAAGAGAGATCCCCAACGCTTTTCTTATCAGATCACTGAACCGTGTATATTTTTTATCACCTATTGTGATAGGATCCAATGTTAACCACTGAGATAATGACAGCACATCCCCTGTCAATGTAGACATCCCTCGAGACATGCTGCTCATAGAACTAAACATCCGGCTTTCACACCCCTCCCGGAAGCTTCCAGACCTATCCAATGAATAAATCCCCCGTTGTCCATTTGGATAGTTCCCTAAAGATGCCAAATCTTCCGGACTAGCAGAACTAGGCTCAAATCTCATATTTCCCCCCATATCTCTAATTCAACACATATCTACAAACAAGTTCAATCAAAACACTCATTTTACTGGCTCCAACAAAACAAAACCATCAAACATGGAGTAGAATTTCAACATATAGACCGGAACTAAAAATACCCATAAGCTAAATTTAGTGTCAACACTTGCTTATTAAGTTGTCTTTCTTCAACTCAAATATGTCGATTTCATCCAACAAAATAAGTACTAAATGTTTGTTAGTACAATAAAGCTGTACTTCAAAAGAGAACAAAAGTCAAGCCATGAGTTTTCAAAAAGTTACTATAATTAAGCTAAAACTAGCACCAACAAGAAAATTCCTTCGCTAATTCCAAATAAATCGACATATCTTCAACCTAATTAAAATAATTCTCAACATTCTCAATTTAAACAATTTTCAAACATAAAAGCCGAGCCCAGCTAGCAAACTAGACTTAAGTTTAAAACAGATTATCAAACCTGTAAACAGCATTGAAACCCATAATATTAAACCTCTAAATGGCATGAAGCAAACAAAACTACTAAAGTTTAAAACAGATTATCAAAACAAAATAAAACTCAGAATTCGAAAAATCACGATATGCAATGCAAAAGGACAAAATAATGCAAAATTCCTATAAGCCCAATCCCTAAGTTGTTTTTTACTTACGAACAAGCAATCCCAAACTTCTCTGCACTTCAAAACCCTAATTCGAACGAATTAGGGTTTTACAAAATTCACCGGAAATTAGGGTTTTACAAAATTCACCGGAAATGAAACCCTAAAATCGAGACGAAAACCCAACAATTGAACATTTCGTAGCTAAATTTTTGCAAAACGTACCGGCATTGACCGATGGAGCACGAAACGAGATCGTATTGTAGAGAGAGAAATTAAAAAAGAGTTTTTGTAGAGAGAGAAAGTACACAGTTACGAAAAAGATTCTTCAGACAGAGAGAGAGAGGGGAAAAAAAACAAGTGGGTCCCTAGATAATTTAGGGGGAGGGAGAGTTGGGAGAAGAATGGAGCAGATGAAATCAGGACGGCCGATTTCATTGCGAAGAAAATATCACAACCGTTGGATCAAGGTATAGTGGGAGTGGGGTCCTTTTGAATTTTTAGACTGGGAGATTGTATTTGTACTTGAGGGAATATTCTATTTTTACACTTGGATTTATGTGGGAAAAAAAATGGCAGGAATTTTTACATTATTTTTACTTTTTTATTATTTTTGGAAAGAACATGAAGTGGGAACTTTGGAGAAATTAAAGAGGAAAAAAGAAGAGAAAAATTGGAGTAAAAAGTGCGTGTATTTTTTTGGTTGAGACCAAAGTTTAGGATTAAAAAAAGGTTACTAAAATGGACTTGGGTTGACTCTGGAGTGTTGAATGTTAGGATGGGGTTCAATTCAATTTGGTCATGTTTGTATGGGTGGGTCAACTGTTGGGATTATGTTGATGTTTGATGTTTGTAAGATGCCATCAGCCCTCTCTTAATTGAGAAGTCTTCCTCATATGCTATATTCTTATTCATTCACAGTTGATACTTGATGAGTAGTAAAGTGTTTATGATAATTTTAAATATGATTTGTGACAGATTCTGAATTGTTTCATTACTAGAATTTTGTATTGTTATGTTAAACATTTGAGTTTATATATATATGTTTATATGATAAAATAATGTATTATCGTATTATTAAATAATTTTAAATTAAAAATAAATTAATATATAATTATATAATAACATATTATCTTAACTATATAAATTTATTCATTCAAACGAGAAAACAGCCTAGTGAACTGCTTTCTTACAGCCCAGGTGCAGGAATTCCAAACAGCCCCACAATGCTTCTGAAGCTCCCCACACTACACTTGGATAAATGGGAAGGAGTCCATTCAGTATTTTCAATGAGTTACCATAGAGTCCTCTAAGTACACTCATTCTTGCTATAAAATATAATGGACCATTAGAGCAGTAAAAGGCCTTCCCATACAAGCATTGAATGCAAATTCATAACTTGAAAAGAAAAAATAAAACATAAAATCTTATCATGTAATTAATGTGATGTGACATGTTGATTCCAGCAAAATTAATGATGAACATTATAATTATTTTCAACTGGGTAATCAACTATTTACATTTTGATTGTGATTATGTATGAACTTTAATATTATTAAAACCTTGTAGGGGGATTTATAAAGCCTCACCCTCCTTGAATCTGTGGAGAAATTTCAGGATTCTAATGGCATTGTGGTTCCTCAGGTGGTGGTTGATGGCTACTCGAACAAATTATTTCATGGGAGATTACCACATTATCAAGTAATTTCAACTGGTAAAGATTTACACATACAAAATTCTTAAAAACTGGTAATTCAATCCTGAAAGCTTTGATGATGATAAAGAGAAAGCATTAACACAACATGGGGCTTTGATTTGTATTGTAAAGAAAGGTATGGCTTTGATTTGACTTGAAAAAGGAAAAGAAGAAATAATAATGACACTTTGGTTGGTGACTGTTGAGGGTAGCATTGCTCGCATTAACTGTTGTCATTTTGACATTGAAACTCTGGAGTGGCCTACACATCCGCCAATCTCGCCACCACCTTTTCCTCTCTGTTGTGTCCTGTGCATCCTCCCTTCAACTTTAAGAAAGCAACAATAACTTAACAAACAACTTCTTATAATAAATAACGAAGAATATAGTATGAAACATCATTTATGTCATTAATTTTTTTTTTTTTATTTTAATGTAAAAGGTTTGTGCATCAATTCCGGAATTCCCGTGCAGCAGTAAAAGAAAAAAAAGAAACTTCTTTATAGACACAGGTTTGTCTTCGTAGTAAAGGGCCTTCAACTTCTCCTGTGGAACATTGTGACTCTTCTTCACTCCAACACTCCCCCTTTGAGTTCACTCATGGCTGAGCCAAATCCAAATCCCAAACTTCAGTTTCATTTTACTATCTTCGTGTTCACTACTTTTCTATGCTTCTTTCATGGCAAGTCATCTCACTTTGGCCTATACAACAGCGGGCTGTGGCTCAACGAAGACGATAATGAAGTTAACATGGCCCAAACCAGGCGTCAAACTTCCAGTTGTGATTATACGGCTGGTAAATGGGTTTATGATCCCTCTTATCCTCTTTATGACACCAGTTGCCCGTATCTTAGTACTGCAGTAAGCTGCCAGAAAAATGGACGTCCGGATTCTGACTATCAAAAGTGGAAATGGAAGCCGCATTCTTGTTCAATTCCAAGGTATTTTGCTTCAAAATTTTGTATTTTTCTCTGTGTCAGAGATCAAATAAAGGGTTTGTTTTCAAGACCTCATTTTAGAAACAAAATGTTGATGATTACTTGTGTATTTTGTCCTCCTTTTTTGTTTATCAAGGAAAGAGATACAATAATGAATGTGAAACTTTGAAGCCTCATTCTTGTTCGATTCCAAGGTCTTTCTGCTTCAAAAGCATGTAAATTTCTCAGTGTTAGAGATCAGCTAGTGAATTCGTGTTTAAAACCCTCTTTTTTAGAAGCAAAGTGTTACGATTCCTTGCGCATAGTCTTGAAACTTAGAAGCCACATTCTTGTTCAATTCCAACGTGTTTTTGCTTCAAAATATGTTTCTCAGTGTTGAACATCAGGCTAGAGGTTTTGTGTTGGAAAACCCTTATCTAGAAGTGAAATGTCCTACATTTTGTCTTGATTCTGATCATGGTGAGAAATATGATGAAGAATGTGAATCTTTGGAGCCAGCGGTTGCAATAGAAGTTTATTATACTATTGTAGATGCTTGTTTGAGTGGTTTTGATGACTAAATTATTGGGGTTTCAGGTTTGATGCACTGAAATTTCTGGCAAAGATGAGAAAGAAAAGGATAATGCTGGTAGGTGACTCTATAATGAGGAACCAGTGGGAATCTCTAGTCTGCTTAGTGCAGGGAGTTATTCCAACTGGGCGGAAGAAGGTTACATATAGTGGGATTTCTATGGCCTTTCATGCCTTGGTAAGTTGATAAATTTCTCTATCAAAGCAATTGTTTGTGCCCTGATCATAAATATGCTAAAATCATACAGAAAATGAAGCTTTACACGGAAATTTTCGGTTCAGATTGAGGTTTTGTTTGATTGAATTATATTATCTGATTGCATCGATTTTACTAAATTTTTTGGTTGGTTGTAGAGTAAGTAGAATTTGATAGTGGTGGTGAGCTTTGCATGGCAAAGCCTCAAGTTATATTATGCTCTTCCAAGTAAAAAACTATTCAGAGAGAATGGTGCATGTTTGCAGGATTTTGATACCTCGATCGAGTTTTGTTGGGCTCCACTGCTAGTGGAATTGAAAAAAGGACCTGAAAACAAGAGAATCCTTCATTTAGATTTGATTGAAGAGAATGCAAGATATTGGAGAGGGGTTGACATTCTTGTGTTTGATTCAGCTCATTGGTGGACTCACCCCGACAAGAAGTCGTAAGTTACATTTTTAACTTCTGTTTCTAACCTTCATCTCCATAAATGATTTTTCTGTGTGTGCTTATTCTCTGAATGCGGAAACACAGTAAACAAAGAAAGATTTGGACTATCTTTCACAATTTTGAGTTGCATACATTTCAAACAAGTTTGATGCAATTGGTATTCTATCATCACGATGGAAAGAATGTTGTAATTTCAATTACCTTACTTACAGCAGTAGCTTGATTTTGTGATAGGAATTGAACTAGTAAATCTAATTTCAGGTGGGATTTTTACATGGAGGGGCAATTGTTCTTTAGAAACATGAATCAAATGGTTGCTTATCAGAAAGGACTAACTACATGGGCGAAATGGGTGGATCTAAATCTCGATCCTCGTCAAACCAAAGTCATTTTCCGAAGCATGTCACCTAGACATAACAGGTATTATGAAATTGATTGAAATTTTCAACCATTATTTCTTTTTTAGTATGGCATTTGAGTAGCTCTTCCTATTTTCTTTCAACAGGGAAAATGGTTGGAAATGTTACAATCAGAAGACACCTTTGCCTTCTTTTAGTCACCAACATGTTTCTGAACCACTAATTGTACTAGAAGAAGTGTTGAGAAGAATGAGATTTCCAGTATATTTGCAAGACATTACAACAATGTCAGCTTACCGTAGAGATGGGCATCCCTCTGTTTACCGAAGGGTGATAAATCAGGAAGAGAGGCAGCACCCCACAGACTTCTCCTCCGACTGTAGCCACTGGTGCCTTCCCGGAGTGCCTGATATCTGGAATGAGATGTTAAGTGCAATACTCTAAGTTAAAAACACTGTACTTGGTAGAATATCTGTTCTACATATCTTTAGACTTTGTTTCGGTTGTCTTGTCCTAGAGTCTGTAAAATAAGTTATGGTGTGTTTTGGGTATTCTACAAATATTTTATTCGATGCTGAATGATATGTGTGGGCGGATTACCCTTGCCACAAATTTCTGACTGCAGCTCCCAGACTTTTCCCTGTTGCCTTGTCTTTGAAATTTTGGAGGTTGAAAAGTTCAATCTGCTGAAATTAAGCAGTGACTGGAGAGAAAGAAATTTAGGATCATTGAATCCAAGGCAACAAATCTTCAACAAGGAGTGAGAAAAGTGGGGGAAAAGCAACAGGGTATCATTGACTTGATAATTATGAGCTTTCTCTTTTTCCACACTTGCTTCAAGAACAAGACTCGATTTTCAACATTGCTGTATAATGATTCTGCATCATTATAGTCTCAGCATGAGAAAACCCTGGCCTGCTGCTGGATACAATTGTAAAATATGAAGAGAAACTTCCTATTTTCTCACTCTCTCTTTAGCCTTGCCTCCCGGCCTTCCTCTCAAAAATCCGGGGTTGGGTGGGAAATTGTCAACCCTAAAAAATAACAAGAATTTACTGAAAAGCAGTTGTTAGAAACCCAGAAGCGCTTCAAGAATAAGGAACATGATTGCTTGAAACAATAAGAAAATGAAACTGAAACTGAAAAAAAAAAAACAAAATTATAAACTTCATCCTGAACAAATCATTCCGTATTAACCACCAAAATATGATGGCGAATTTTCAATCTCAACGTTATTACAGAATGTCTAAAGATTTAATAGCAAATGGTTACCAATCTAAGTGCCTGAAAAACGAACAAATCCCAGCAGGTTTATATATTTAAGGCAACTAATGGGGACCCAACTTCTTCTTCAACTTGGCAATCTCCTTGGGACTCAATCCAAAAGCCTTCTCCAGAAGCTCCTCCTTAATCTCTGAACCAAAAACCGCAGATGGAATTTTCATCAAACCAGGATTCTCGCTGTCGAAACTTCCCAGAATAGTAGCCCTGGAGTCACCAACATTCATTTGAAAGTGAACTAAACCCCTTGGAAACACCATAACTTCACCTCGCTCAATCACCTTGGCGAAAATCTTGTTCTGCGTATCCACAAATCCTGAATAAATCTTCCCCTCCAACACGTATGCAACCTCTGTCGCTCTAGGATGAAAATGTGGCACATTGACACCACCGACCTCAAAGTCAGCTCTCACCAATGAGATGCCTAAAGTGTTCAAGCCAGGAAACACATTGACATTCACAGGAATTGATGCTAAACCGATCTCAGTGAACTTTCCAGGATGTTTTATGCCCGAAAATACAAAGTCTTCAACTGTAGCAAGTGATGAGTTTTTGCAAGTGGTTTCGGAAACGGTAGTTGGTATGCAGAAGTCAGAAACTGGATCAGGGTCTGAAGCTAAAGTGATTACTGTTGTACAGCTGTGGAGAAGAACAAGAAATAGAATTGACAAGTTTGAGGACATTGTTTTCTGAGCTATTTTTGATCTTGGATGAATGATGGAGAAATCAAGATTTTTGGAAGTTCGGGTTTTATATATATAGCTGTGAACAAGTGGGTGATTGCCATATTTATCTTCCATGTGCTTTTCTTTAAAGACTTTTAACTTATGACTTATGAATACCACACTTGAAGCAATATCTTATACCTTTTCAAGTATGTTTTGTGAGATCAATGTGATGAGATGATGGATGCAAGAAATAGAGTTAAATTAATATCTTTTATTAAAAGAAATTTGTTTGGGAATAAAAGGAGGTTGCCTGCTTTTGGGAATTGTTAATGGGAAATTGGTTAGGTTAAATTTTTGAACACCACCTACTTCTAAAAACAGAAACCACGCCACCTAATCCTTCATGATCAAGATTTCAGCTGACATACAACCCAAAAAGTAAGAGATGCACATGGGTTTTTGCTCTGAGTACGTTTTTTGAATTGGAAACAAGACAAAAAAAGTTTTCCTCTCGAGGAACTGAGTGTTTCTTTAGTTCAAGTAGCTTCAAATGGTCTGTATGATAGTATTGGGATATTGATAACGACAGTCTGGTTACAAAAAAATGCTGCAATCAACTACCATTAGATATATGCAAAGAAAGTTTCAACATTTTTCTTTCTTTAATAATTGTTTATAATTAATATGTTCTCAGAATGGTTAATGAGTAACTAGACTTGTTTAAGAAAGGAACATCCCAGAATGCAATTCTGTAATATGAAATCAGAATATGCAACCTACAACTTCAATACTTGACTACAGCTAGGCATGGATTCGATACAGGCAGTGTTACAGCACAAAAACAGATTATTTTTCCAATTATTAGTAACTGTCAATATCTGTTTCAGGCCTTCTAAGGTAGTAACGAAGGCAGTTTACCAGCACCTGCAGGTTCAAAGAGAAAGGTTGTGTGAGAGACTGATTGTGCAGTCATAATTGTTTTGATAATGGCTCCTCGATTAAAATGATCATGTATGGCAAATCAACAAGTCAAATAATCAAGTAATCCATGTGTTTGATCGATGACCATAGAGAGAGGAAAATTGAGAGATATATAGCCCACAGAAACTATCTATGTTGACAGAATGTGGTTTCACCTGAGATAAGGAACTGTTTAATGCTTGCCCTCTGTAGCTGACATGAAACTTGTCTTTGGCTACCAAACCCTATCAGATGACAGAAGAGAGAGTGAGAATGCAAGATCAGTATTCAGCAAGCGTTTGTGTATAGAGAGAGCGAGAAAGGGGTGAAAGGAAGATACTTCTGTATCAATCACAGCTGATTCCACGTCAATATTGACATCGGCAATAATTCTAATGATTTCTACTAGCAACCCAGGTCGATCTGCTGTTTCTATGTAGAGCAAGCTGGTGAAATACATAATACATGAATAAGAAAGTAGTTACCAAGTATTTCTCTTCAAGTTGGTAACAAATTCACAGATACGAGGTCCCAACTGGTAGCCAAAATTTAGACAGAATTAAAACAGAAAGAAATGACATGAATTATTCAGCTCAAAGATATTCACAATATTAACAAGCTACAAACCTCCTCTTAGGTCCATCCTCCTTGACATGTATATGTGTAGTGATATCAACATCAAGCTGCCAACAACAAAAAAACTAATTAAATTCAGGTGCTCAGGAGCACAATGAATATGGGCCAGAGACCTAAACATACTGGGCTAGAAAACATCTTATAATTTAGACTCAATTTTAAATCCTAATGCTTCTTTAGAAGAAGCTTTTAGAAACCACACATATACTGGGTATGTGAGAAAAAGTACTTTTCTGAGAGGAAAGGTGAAATTAAAAGATTGACAGGTAACCTATCTAAACCAAACAAACAAGAACTGCATGGACATGGAGTAACAATCAAAGATGCATTACCTCAATCTTAAAGTGACAAGGTGCAGTTGTCCCTTTAGGTCAAGTTTTAATATTCTCAACTGAGAAGATATGGCTCATATATAGCCAAAAAGAGTGTTACAACTCATGTGGTATATGATCAGCAAGGCATCAACATGCATCTAGATTAGGTTATATTTTCTCTATGATTCTTTCACAAGTATGAGTAGAGCTGAGGTATCACACTTCAGCAGAAAACTGTGAATTTCCTTCCTCAACAGCAATAAAGATTAGCTCTTATAACATAAATCAGCATTACAAAGGTCAGCAATGTGGACATCTACACTTAGCAAAAGTAGTCTATGGGCTATAAAAGTAATGTCCATCATAAAGAAAACAGATAAGAATAAATCAAAGCAATTATGATGTAAAGCAATGTCCATCATAAAGAAAACAGATAAGAATAAATCAAAGCACTTATGATGTGGACAACTTGTTGAACTGAAATAATCTCTAAATAGACTACCTTTTTCTCTGGAGCTTTTATTCCAAAAGCCTCACCCATGGCAAGTTGTATACTAGATTCCTTAGGAAAAGGAGAAGTAAATCAGAAGACATGAAGACAATAATGGCTTGAAGGTTAAAAAAGGGTTAGAACAGAATTTTTCTTGCTTCACCCACAACAACAGAGAGAGAAAGAGAGTGACATGCAAGGACAAAAATTTAAAGCTATCAACTTAGCATACATACAGGATGATACTTCAAGAGATTGTTAATGACAGTAAGTCGAATTCTCTCTAACATATCAGGATCTTCAACTTTGCGCCCAGTGTCTCTAGCATAACAAAAACCAATCTCAAAATGGTAAGTACTTGCAATTAATATTACATTTGATAATTCGTTTCATAGATTTAGCTGCAGAAAATTTTAAAATGTTGGCATAGAAAAATATTCCCAACTTAAAACAAAGTTGAAAACATCTCAGGGAACAAATAACTATACCTTCTGTCCGATTCAACAAAAACACAGCAGAAACATATTTTTTATTGAACTAAAAGAAAAGCAAAAAGTGGATGGAAAGAGTACATTGTTGAAATTCTGCAGAATATAAAGACTTAAGGTCTTGTCTACATCTAATAACCACTCAAAATGATCAACGTGAAGCAGTCTAGACAATATTTACTTCATTTGGATATGGGCAACAATAAGCAAAAGGTCCTTTTGGAGACACCCAATATTTAAAATATCCAAAGACTAAAATATACTCAACAGTTGTGAGGATGCAAAAGTTTGGCAATATGCTCTACAAAAGAAAAAGATGAAAAGGAAAAACAAATTTGGTTTAAAAAAATGGACCATTTTATCAGCTTTCAAGTGAGATTACGTTAAAACAAGAGCTTTCTCTTACAATATTTACTGGCCCTATCTTCTCAGTATTCATCAGTAAATTTTAGACACTATTGGTCACTACGTTGCCACAACTCCACACCTACATCCAGTTTTTTAAAGTTAAAACACGGATCTCTATGATAGTTACAAGTCTGACCACTTATTTCAAAAAAGTACTCCAGAAATTAACCATGTTTGTAGATCATGACCTCAGGTAAGTATGGGACACGTGTCAACAATTTGCTTAGCAAATAGGACATTATGACATGCTTTTAGCCTATTGGGCACATAAATCATAATAAAACCATCCTTAGTAGATCATACCACAAATTCAACGTTGATTCATGATATAAAGTAAAATTAAGGTATAGTTTTTTTTCCTCCTTATCTTATCTTCTTTTCATAAGTCATAGCAGAATCACTTAAAGATTTCCATGTCTACAAAAGGACAGGAATACTAACTCTTGCATATGTATGGCACAACCCAATCCTTGTAGCTGTTAATATGAATAACAGAAGCTCTGTTATAGCCCTTTATGTATAATCAATGTACTCCACAGATAGAGGAATACATAGAGCTGAACATAGTAAAATAAGAAATTGATAGATTTGGTTTGTTCTAGAAACAGTGATAGATTGGTTTAGAAAGATCTTTTTTATAATTTTTTTTTTTTAGTAAAATGTGAACTACCACCAAAACAAACATAAACAAATTCAAATAAAAGGAACATGGTTTTTTCATGGACCTTCTTTCCTACTTTAACAAACCTTCTAAGTAAAAATGCAACGTGTTTGGTAATTAACCTTCTTTCCCACTTTTAAGCAAAAGAAGACCGCAGAAATAAAATAGATGAAAAAAATGAATGGCAGCCAACTAAGATAGTAAAACACAGTGTTAATCAGATTAAAAGCACAAACATTTACAATATATTATGTCTCCTACTTAAACAGTAATCAAATCATTCCAGAAAATTAAGCACATTGAGCTGATTGCACGAATAAGGTTTTCTTCAACAAAAGAAAAACATAAGCAAAGAAGCTTGAGAATCATTCACTGCAAACAATGTTGATGAAATAATAATAATAATTCCATGACTCTAGAAATTACTCACAATCGTGTAATGGAAAATTTTGTTTGTTTGATTGATCCTTCTGTAAGAACAGTTCCCTTAGCCACAACCAATCCCAATTCTTTCAGTGCATTCATCTGCCCAATAATAATCAAAAAGATAAAAAGCAGTCATATGAGTGCAGAACTAGGATGGGTGCAGACAACCAGTTCATTGAATAGCCAACTCTTACACTATGATGTGTGTACGTAACGAAACTATAATTTCAAGAAAAGAAAAATCAATTAAATTTGCACTTCACTGTATCAATAAGAGCTCCAAGGCGGTCCCCAAAACTGAGTTCGACAATTGTAGCATCTGAATCTGAATCCTGGTCGATAAGAACTATTGGCATCGGTACATAATCACCATCTAGCTCATACTTCTGCAATTAAAATTTTCAACCAAGTCAATGCATTTTTCAAGCTAATGAAGTCTATTAAAACACTTCAAATAACCATTAATGAAAAACTATGTAACTACAAAATTCCAAAAACTTTATACAGGATGAGGTAAAAAGAAGAGCACAGAAAATTCAGATTCCGAATCATTTGATTAAATGGGTATCTCTGAATCATCACAACAGATTTTCCCTTAATAATCCCTTGTTCATAATATTTAACAAAAATAACTAGGAATTGCAAGGAAGGAACACGTTACTGACCAATGGGGCTGATCTGATGTCATTTTTACCATCACCAGTAACATACAGAATGTTCCTGCATACAGTTCAATAAGTCATTGAACCACAAATGGACACTCATTAACGCTATTAATTTTTATATGTTCTCCACTAAAATCATTAACGCTACTAGTTTTTATGATGTTCCCCACTAAAATCATTAATGCTATTAGTTTTTAAAATGTTCTCCACTGAAAACATTTTTTATGAAAAAAATACAAACAAACAATCACTTGTCTGATATGCACAGAAAATTTGAGAAGACACCATAGATGATTTTCTTATAAAAAATGATACGAACATTGAGCACCTACCCAATAAACAAACAAGGAAGCAACTCGAAGCATACAATCCTGTACAACCGAAAGTTGATTCAAACACTAAAAACATAAATCTCAACAAGTCAATTCCTTTTCTTTTCTCTAGTTTTCTCAATAACCAAACAGACAGTAATCTGTATATGATTCAGTTAAGTGATGGTTTTATCCTTGATTGCACAAAAATTCACGCTAACTCAAGCTTTATGCACCTCCCTTTCCTGAAAATTATCATAAACCTCTCCAAATTTCATGTATTCATCAAAAAGCTTCCCCTACCAAATGATAAAAACGCCGTGGTTAGAACAAGGCTCCACGCGAAAAAAATGTTACGGTGTTTCTATCATCCTAAAAAAACCCAAATAAGCGCAATCAAAAAGACAACCAAAACAAAGCCAACAGACAGAACGATCGTAAAAAACACAAACAGAAATCCACGCATTACCACACGATATTAAATTTTTCATCAAAACAAAACAAATAAAAAGAAAATGATTACATTTTTCTCGCGTGCAGAAGTCGTTGTTGAGATGGATTGTGAGAAATCGCAGGGAAATTGCTACAGTCGAGATCAAATGAATGGTGAGAAACTAGAAGGGAGCAATCGAAATCGGTAAGTCGAGATCGAGGAAGGGCCGATGAAGAGAAAATAGAGTTGGTGAAAGCCATGGAAGAAAATTTGAAAGAATTGGAAGGAGATGTTTATCACTCAGATGGTGTTTTGGCTTTTCGGCTCTGAGTGAGCCAAAGAGAACGCATAAAATTTTAACTCTTAATTTTTAAATATTTAAATACTCACTCGTTTTTAACGGTACACGGTAAATAAATTATTTTTATTTTTTATAAAAAGATTTAAAAATAACAAAAAATTAAAAATAATATTAAAACAAATTATAAAAACATTTTAAAATTTAAAAAAATTAAAAATTAAAAAAATATAATATAATAATCACTGTCATTATCATCGATGCTTTAACCTATCGATCATTTTCAATTATAATTGATGATATAGATAGTTAAATATAATTATTTTCGAAAAAAAAAAAGGTCAATTTAACTGTTTTTGTCACACTACATTATGAATCAAAAGATTGTTTTTGGATTCTAATTTACTTATCAACGGTTATTGCTGCAGATAATAATAATTGTTTTTTATTTTTTTAAAATTTTAATATTTTTTTAAGTTTTACAATTTTATTTGAATATTATATTATATTTTTATAAAAATAATTTAATTATTTTATCAAAAGTATTAAAAAAAGTTAATCAAAATAATCAATAAATAAATTTTTAGATTTTTAATAATTAAAAAATAAAATTTTATGTTTTCAGAAAATATTGTGTGGGAACAAGCCCTGTAGCCCAAAATAAATGATAAAACTATGCCTTTTCATCGAATTTAATTCATAATAATGTAATATATTTAACGATAGAGAAATTATTATTATTATATTACACATTCAGTAAGTTTTTTTTTTTTTTTTGGTAATTAAACTTTATTTGGCCCATGCAGGTCACATTCAGTCAGTTACAAAACTTTCAACTATATTATAATAATAATGATAAGGCCAAAGGACATATTCCCACCCATAGTTTGAGGCTGGGACAAATTCCCACCCGCTTAAGTTTAAAAGCCCGAAGTTCCACCCATCACCTAGTTTTTTATTATTTTTTTAGTAAAATTACTAAATTACCTTTTTAAAAATTAAAAATTTATAATAAAAATATAAAATAATTTTTAAATAATAAAAAATTTTAAAAAAATTTGGAAATACCCAACAACCTCCGCCGTTGGCACCGACGGCGGTGGCGGCCCATAATAGAACCAGGTGGCCATTTCCGACCACCTAGTTCCAGGGGAGGCCAGATCTGGCCTCTCCGTTCGGTGGAGGTGGCCAAATCGGCCGCCTCCTCCCGAAATAAAGGCCAGAAACGGCCAGTGGGGCCAAGGTCGGCCCTTTACGACCGTTTTCGACCTTTATTTTGGGCAGAGGAGGCCAGATCTGGCCACCTCCTCCGACCACCTGGTTCTATTATGGGCCGCCACCACCGCTGGTGCCGGCGGCGGTGGCTGTTGGGTATTTCCAAATTTTTTTTAAATTTTTTAAAATTTTTTATTATTTAAAAATTATTTTATATTTTATTATAAATTTTTAATTTTTAAAAGGATAATTTAATAATTTTAATAAAAAAATAATAAAAAAATAGATGATGGGTGGGACTTCGGGCTTTTAAACTTAAGCGAGTGGGAATTTGTTCCAGCCTTAAACTATGGGTGGGACAATGTCTTTGGCCTAATGATAAATACAAAGAACAGCCAAAAACATGGCACATGTTGCTTTCCCCACCTTAAATTACATCCATTGAAAGTGCCAGCCAAAAGCAAACACATATTATCAATGCATTCATCAATTTCATTGGAAATGTCTAACATCAATCAACAAAAATTGATTTTAAAGCCTTGAGAAGACAATTTTACCCCCACCTTTGGCCATTTGATCATTCAAAGAGTGAAAATCAAAATTTTTAAATAAACACCAAATTTATGTCACCTATAATTCACTCTTCATTTACACATGATATAGGGTAAAATACTATTCCTCACCCAAGTTTAATGAAATGACATTTTTTTCATATTAAATTTAAAAAGATTAAACAATAATTTATATGTCAAAATAAACCGTTAATTTTAATGATTAAAAAATATTATTGTTATTTTATCTAAATTTATAATAAAAACATATTTGAAGTGCCAGACATTATTTTTTTAAAATTTATTAACAGTAAATATATATATTTTTTATATTATTTAAAACTATAATGTTCATCTTATATATTTTGAGAAATATAATATAGTTTTAATAGTTTGTCACATAATATTTACATATTTAATTTATTATTTCTTAGTGTAATTATTATTTTTTTAATTATTGAGAGGTATATTAAAATTTAAAATTACTCCAAACTCTTTTAAATTTTACAATAACCCATCAAAATTTTCATCAACACATCTAATTTTTTTAAAAATTTATATTATAGTTTACTTCTTAAACAAATAATTATACATTAATGACACCCTTAAAATGGTATTTAATTTGAGGATATTTGTGTCTTTTTAATATTTTTATAAAAAGTTTAATAGAATTTGTTATCAAATTTAATAAATGAGTGAAAATAAAAAAAACATTAAAAAATTACTTTGAAAACATTAATTTTATTAAAATTTCACCTTTATTTAATAAAATTAGTTTAATATATTAAAAGCATTTAAATAAAATTAATTCACATCAACTCATCACATTTATTTTTTATAAATGTCAATTTACCCAAAGAATTAGTATTCCATACATATTAATCATAAAAGTAATTCGTTTCTCTTATAATCTTTCAATTTTAGTCAAATAAAAAAAATATTTCAATTTTAGTAATAAAAATTTCTTCAAACAAAAAACACCCTTAGTGTAGTATATAAATTAATCCTCGGTAAACTTAACATCTATTAAGCATAAGCATTTATCAAAATATTAAAAAAATTATTTATCACGTGTACAATTAAACATAATTAGACATTAATATTTAGTGAAATATCATTTAACCTATCGTTTACCTATTAAAAGTATAATTAAACTTTGTTTAATCCCTCATAACAACGACCAAAAAATTGTAACCGTTGTTGGGTATTTAATTTGAATATAATTTGTTAATACAAAATTCTTGTAATCTGATTTATTTTTTTTATGACTTGAGATTATTGACCCCTGGGTTCCCTTCCAACTTGGTTCTGATGGTCACATCCATATAATCCTAGGGTGATGCCCAATTTCTAGGCATCCTTGGAATAAAACAATTTATTTAATTTTCCTGGTTTTTTTAATTTTAAACATGTCCTTAAAAAAAAAAAAAAAACAGAATGAGAAGAAAGCGCGTGACAACACTCTCCGCACTTTTAGTGGCTACAAAATAATGAAACAAAATTTCCAGTTCTATATGTAAGGGTTTAAGCCCCATTTAACTCCCTAAAACCCTAGTCACTCTTTTCGCTGATCTGCTCTTTCTCAGCTTCAACAATGTCCGTTTTAGATAACTTGAAGGACATGTACGATGTCAAATTGAAGCCGCGTATGCTCAAGACTCTCATCAGAGAACAATTTCCCAACGAAAATCATCCCGGTCGGCTCCCCTCCGAGCTCACAAAACTCATTTCCCTCCTCCGAACTCACAAACTCTTATCAGAATCTTTCGATGACTCGGTTGATAAGACGCTTATCGAAAGCTGGAAATCTGCCGTGGATGATTGGCTCCACGCTGTGCTCAGCCTTGTTTCCTCCAATATGGTACATGTCAATTCTCCGAATATATATGCACTAATGTCCAGTGAAGTTCATTTCCTTGCTTATTTTTATTACTTTTTGTAACATTTGCAACATCTGTGACATTCGAGTTTGATTGGTAGTGGAAATGTTATGGGGATAATTTTGGAAACATACAGGCAGTGTTACATTTTGATGATGGTACATTTCAAAAAAAAAAAAAAGAAACTTCTTCTTTTTGCAAAATATTTGTTGAGATTTATGTTCAGTTGGCTCCAACAGAATGCTGGCTTGGTAATGTTGCTGGGCCAGTGCATTCTTAGGAGGAGAACTGAAAGGTATTTAATAGTGTTTATGAATTATTGTTTTTATAATGAAGGTGGATTGTTACTTCTATTAAAGAAGGATTTTTTTGGTATCATTTTTTAGTTTAATAAAAATGTTAATGAGTTTTGTAATTTTGAAATCTGTTTTCCTATACATGTGGTTAATAAGGAAGAAAAATTGTGGCTACTTAATGTGTATGTAAACAAGCATACACCTTGATGGGTTAACCTTGTAATTTTTAGTTTGCCTCGAATTGTTTATCAAAGAAAGCCATACCTGTGGCATTAATTTTAAATTTAATGTTGTTTATATTCAATCTGGGTGTATGATTATGCCTTGAATTAATGAAATTTCTTAATGATTCAATGTTCTGTTTAATGCTTATTTGTTTGAAATCTGACTCTGTTCCAGTCTAATAAATGTTGGACAGGAATCTGTTTACTTGGGGTGACTTGTCAAGAATGTGCAGCTGACCGTTTCTTGGCATTATTCTCAGTTTGGTTCAACAATATTTACTCACACATTCAGGTATGCTAGGAAGATGTTTTTGTGCGTGGCAATTAATTGTCTTTATAACATTTTATACAAATTGTTCTAGATAGTACTACTAGGCACTACTTTATGACAACATGGAATAAGGGGATTAATGACTTTAGGATTTTAAAATGTTATTACTTTTGTGAGTTGAAGGCCCTTGAGCCAAATTTCAAGTAAGAATGTTGCAATATGATTTATTCACCTATTTTATTTTTCTCAAATCTGTTCTACGTGATGTTGCATTTTGTTTATTTATTATTATTATTGTTATGTCTGAAGAGGTGCAATTAAATTTACATCTGTTGTTTTTTTCAATGGCATATAAACTATCCAATTTTATTTTATTTTTTTACTAAGAAACAAAAGAAATTTGTCTCTTTCATCAATATATGGAAGTAGGTTCGGATAAGCCGTCAAGTTTAACATCTAGGACAAGTGGGAAGCCACAATAGATGTTACATTTCATTAATAGGGTTATGAATTTTTAAGATTGACAATTAGATTATCAAAAATTATGGAATTTTAACATAATATTTGGAATTTATTAAGAAGAGCTATTTATTTATGAGAAATTTCTTGTTCTAAATAATTTTGTGTCCCTTTGAATATAATGCACAGTAGTCTTTCTTGCAACTCCTAAATTTCTTCAGTTCCTAACGTGTCTTTATTTGATTGTTTTGTTTTAATCAGCCACCAGCAGAATCTCATTTTGTTAAGGTGGCTTCTCTTAACACAATGTCAGACCTATTCTTAAGGTTAGATCTTATTTTGGTTCCATTCAATCCATCATTTTTCTACATTCATGCATATAGAAATGCATGACTTGCGTTGAACCTTAAAGAATTTCTGGTGTCATGATGAAAAATAACTATATCAAATCACATATAGAGTTTACTTACATCTGATTACCGTACACTGCAATTAATCAATTGTGAATTGCTATTATTTAATTACATTTTGTGTCCAAAAATTTTGGATGATGCTTAAACTTCAGCATGGAACAAGAAAAATTGAAACTAGAGAGGGAAATTCTCACTACATAGATTGAATCTCATCAGTTTGTAATCTTTCATTCTGATTAGGAAATAGATTCAACCTTTGTTACCAGGATTTAGCCAATATGTCGGTATGGGTTCTGGGGTATTAAAGTATTCTCCTACTACTCATTGGTTTTTAACTTGATATAGGTGTTGCTAAAGAAAGCTCCATGTCATTGATGCATAGCTCTTTCCATGGGCTTTGTTTTAGCAACTGTGTCATGAGAGTACTTATCCTAAATTACAGTTTGCAATGCTCAATATAGTAATTCTGTATTTAGTGCTGACATCTCAAGTTCTTGACTTTTGATTTTATTATCACTCCCAATATAGATTGGATGGCTTACCAAATGCAAAGAGAGATGGGAGTTCCCTTGCTGGTAAACTTATTCAACCACTTCTGAAGTTTTTAAAAGAAGATGATTCAGAAGCCGTCTGGGTAAATCCCATAGCCAATTTGATAAACTTGATTTAATGTATTGCTTTAGCTATTGAGCTTTATTTGAATGAAATCCATGAAATTCATCTTTTTTATTTTCAATATAGTCTATGGAAAGTTGCCATTTGACATTTGAGTTGGTCTATTTTTTTTTTTTGTTGTTGACGGTCAGCTTGTAGGTCATCTTTTCTTTTACTTTTTGAAAATTTCAAGACTAAATTTGTCATGTAAAAAATTAACATGAGATGAAGTTTATTCGATATACATGTTCTTGAACTTGGCTGGGTTTGGAAACATGGTATCATTGAGAGTTTTGAAGAGTTTAGAGATTTGTGCCAATATTCACAGTTTATCTCCTTGTCAGTGGTTATTTTTTACTATGTTTTTGTGCAAAATTGAGTGAAGAAATTTTTTCTGCAATTGCTTATCTCTGTGTTTCTTTTATGGTCTAATTTACCGCCTTACAGCTTCTTTAATTAATTCCCCTTTGAACAGGAAGGAGCGGTTCATTTGTTATGTACCATATTAACTTACTTTCCGGCTTCTGTTCATCGCTATCATGACGATGTAAGTTGCTTATACTTTTGTTATGTGACATTCAACTATTGTTGCCAAGAAGAGGAATAAGATTTGTACTATTATCCTTAAGAAGAGGAATGAAAGATATAAGGCTTGTACTATTATACTTAAATCAAATCAAAATTAATC
This sequence comes from Anacardium occidentale, assembly GCA_026122585.1. NCBI lineage: Eukaryota > Viridiplantae > Streptophyta > Magnoliopsida > Sapindales > Anacardiaceae > Anacardium > Anacardium occidentale. The sequence goes on along the minus strand of JAJEJH010000087.1, from coordinate 475,638 downwards.
TCAATCAAATGAATCTTTTTTTTTTCTTTCTTAACATATTTGCATTAGTGGGCAGTTTGGTTATACCGTGGCCTTATGAGACAAAAGAGGCTAGAACTCTTCTTTTTACTTGATGTGGACTCGCTTTTCTGGAACAATAGATATGGATGGCTACTGCATTTGACATGTAATGACAAAAATATCTTATTTGCAGGCTGAAGCTGCCATTGTGTCAAAACTTTTTTCAGGCAGCTGCAGTTTTAATATGATGAAGGTAATGCTTGTTTGGCATGTCTGGCATATGACTATATAAGGGTATGAACACAGACGTGACATTTTCTGGATTTAATCCATCTTCTGCTTCATGTTTGATATTCAGAAACTGGCTTATTGTCTAGCATTACTCCCAAAATCAAAAGGAGATGATGATAGCTGGTGCTTGATAATGCAAAAGATCTTGCTATTGATAAATGTTCACCTAAATGATTTCTTCGAAGGTTTTGAAGAAGGTATATAGTAATACTTGTTTGTTTGAGTTAGTTCTCGTCTTAATCATGGATTTTCAATTTTCTCCAAGCAATATTCAAGTTTTTGCTAGGTTTATCATAAAACATTGAAGCTTTTCTTTGCTGTTATTTTTGGAATATACCTCTTGTTTTTGGCACTTGAATTTCAAATATCTTATGTAATTTCTTGCATCAATTTTGGGCTTGAAAATTATTACTTTCTGGTCTTATTATAATTTTTCTTCATTTACGTAAATCAATATTGGTATTTTTTTCTCTATTAGATATATCCATCCATATATCTATATTTTGAGATTTCAGTATGTTCCTGATACTTGATATTTTATCCTTGTGTAAGGGTAATTAGTGGAAATTCTTTTCCCAATCTTGCAGAAAATAAAGGTAGTGAAGCTGTTAGAGCATTGGTTCCACCAGGAAAAGATCCCCCACCTCCCTTAGGAGGTTATACATTGTTAGGGGAGGCCTTAGACAAGGCAATAAAGCAATTGCCAATCTCCACCATCTCTGTGCTGATACTTTCCTGTTGTATGTTGCTGACAAGCCCATATCCTGTCCAGGTAAAGATGTAGAATTTGGTATTATTTATGTTTTTGTCAGCAACAATTTCAACTAAATTAGGATTAAAAACTTACTTACAGTACTTCTGACAACTTATATGGTTCCAAACATTTCTTTTTTCTCTTTTGAAATGCCTACATTTAAGTAGAATCTAATATTGCTTGAAGACATTGTGTGGTTTGATTCATAGGTGACCTTTTCTATTGTTCCATTATTAGTCCTTGTTCCAAACAGTTCTTTTTCTTGTTTGAAATACCTAAATTTAAGTAGAATCTAATACTGCTTGAAGACATTGTGTGGTTTGATTCATAGGTGACCGTTCCTGTTGTTCCATTATTAGCCCTTGTTCATCGGGTGATCATGGTGGATGGCTCTGTTCCACGTGCTGCATTGCCCTTTGTGACTGGAATGCAACAAGAATTTGTTTGTTCAGAACTTCCGTTACTGCACTTGTACAGTTTGCAGTTATTAACTGCAATCATTGAGGGCACACATAGGTAATCAGTATCATGTATCCATAGTTTTCTTGCGATTCTCATTCTTCCTATGCAGTAAGCCACTGTGTAATCATGTAAATCGATTTCAAGTTTTTTTCTTTAGTATACAACTCTGAAAGCATTTTCCTTGATCAGTTGGCTAATTTATGATTACTAATTGAACTCAATGGTATTTTATAAACATTAATTTATCATTCTAAGTTTATCTAGGTAACTGGTGCGTATAACATGGGATGTATTTAACTTTCTTGTATGATTAAATGTTTATTACTTTCTATGAATCAACATTTTTGGACTTGACATCAGTAAACTCTTCTGGCCAGGTTGAATCTTGCCAACTTAAGGCACGTTAATTTATATGGCTAGCAATTTTGGACTTATTCGTTGCATATGGCTTGGCTATAGATGTTGGGTTGTGTGGCCAAAGACCTCATAAATTATTATTCTGTTTCATCTTTTCTTCTATATTGTACATCACTTTCAAGTTAAATTTATATTTCCCTTTTATAAAAAGGATATCTGTTGTGAACATGCTTTTATTTTTCTAATTGGTGCCTGTCATTTCCATCTATTTTATTCTCCCTTTTTTGTTAAAGCAGGATGTGAGTCACAATAACAATATATTAAAACCCATGAATATTGAGTTTCATTTACACTTTTGATCCTCTATCTGCTTAAAGAATTTGGAAGTTCATCCTCCGCCTATTTCCTTGTTTTACTTTTGCAGTCAACTATTACCACATGCTGCCTATATTGTGCGACTTGTCAAACAATATTTTAAAAGATGTACACTGCCAGAGTTAAGGATAAAGCTATACTCACTCACAAAATCAATGGTGATATCTATGGGTGTTGGTATGTAAAAATTTCTTTGTGTATTTTGCACAGTTATCAACTCTCTGAATTGCATGCAGCCTTTTCTTCTGTACTTCATCCTTTTTGTGAATGAGTTAAAATTAAGTGATTTGTTTATTTAGCTTACTGGATTTGAAGAGCTTTACTGTTATTATAGACACTTGTTTGCAGGCATGTGGAATTGCATTATATTATTATTTGTGTTTCATGTCTTGCAAAGAGGTTCAGGTCTCTGTTGAATTTTGTGTTTGTCCATATGTGAATGAGCTCTTGGGCCAGTCGAGTTAGCACATGTCAGTAATTTTGATTGTTCATTGTTGAGCTTCAAATTTACATTTCTTATGTCTTTATTTGCATTAGCTTGTACTTTGTGAATGTTTCTGATACGTTGTCCTTTTCATCTTGAGCTTTGCTCCTTAATTTGTCTACCCTAGTTGTTCTATTTGCATTGGTGCTGTTACCAATTTTTTCTTTTCTGATCAGGAATGGCGCTATACCTTGGACAGGAAGTAGTCAACAATGCATTTGCTGATTTGAATCCAGTTGATGATGACAATGGTTTTGCAGTTTCTATTCCAAATTCAAAAGCTGCTTCTTTTGCAGTGATGCAATCTAGTCATAGGAAAAGGAAGCGTGGTATTACTGAATCTTCTGAGCAGCAAAATGACAAAATTGGTTTTCAAGTGGAAGCACCGAAAAACCACCAACAATCTCCGATTGCTCTGAAGATAGCTGCAGTTGAGGCAATAGAAGTTCTTCTAAATGTGGTATGTATACTGTTTACAAGGTTAAGTGGAAAATTTTCTTTATTTTTTAATTGTTTCTTAATAGAAGTGTATCTTACTACAAGTTTCTTCAGTATCATTATCTACAAATGATGGAACTAGTTAATTTTGTAGTCATTCTCAAGCACAAATATCTGCACTTTAAAAGTGTGAAATAACAGGTGAAATTTTCCAGCTCAGCAAAATAAAAGTGACAGCTGGAAAATGTTAGCGAGCCTTTCATTTTGCTTGGTTCGCACTTTATGTGCAGATTTGAGAATTTATATTAAGTCCAGACTTGAAAATTGTATTTCACTTACTTATCAAGTACTTGGCATTTAGCTTCATGTTTCTAACCTGTAATAGGAATTTTATGAAATAACTTTGAAGGAACTCTTGTAAAATTAACAGGGTGGTGGCTTGAGGTCAGAGTCCTGGCGACCAACTGTGGATTTTCTTTTGATTTCCTTAGCAACCAATTGTTGTAAAGAGGGGTGGGGTAATGAGAAGAGTACTTCCTCTCCCAATGGTCCAACCTTCACTTTGGCAGATTTGCAGCTTTCAGCATTGAGTGCACTTTTGGCATCTCTTCTTTCCCCGTCTCATGGACGTCCCCCATATCTGGCCCAGGCCCTTGAGCTTTTCCGTAGAGGTTACTTTTTGGAAATTAACATTTTCAAACTATACTCTTTTTGTCATTATGTCCAAAGCAATAGCATTATTTAACACCATTTCTACAAGATAAGAATAAGCTTACAAGCAAAACAAGTAGTTCCAAACCTGTGATGACGATGTGCATTTATGAGTATAATAGTTTATTTCGTCTTAGTTCTACTACTTTATATCAGTTTTTGTAGCGCTTAGTTTGACTTCATGTGATTAATTTCTGCAGGAAAACAGGCTGGGACAAAGGTTGCCAGTTTTTGTGCCCATGCTCTTTTAACCTTGGAGGTGCTTATACATCCTAGAGGCCTTCCAATGGAACAATTTCCCGCTTCAAATAATAACTCTGATAAAGTTAAAAACAGATTCCCAGAAAATGTGCATGTAGGTGGTCAGAAGCGCATCACTCAGGGTCCTCCTGATTCAGATGATGATGATGACTTGTATGTCAAATGGGTAGGTAGTGATGCTGGTGAGGCTCCAGTGCTCAGCCCTAGTGAGAAAACGAAAGACATTCCTTCCGAAACCTTAGGAGCTTGCTGGACAGGAAATGTATCTGTGGCTGGTACCAAAATTTCAGAGCAAAGCAAAGGGGATGAAGTAATAGTTGAGTCGCAGCAATTTCAAGAATCCTTTGGGCAGTTTCAGGACCCTGTCACTAGTGATGTTAAGGGCCCTAAATTGGGAACCGAAAGAACTGTGGCAGATAGTGGCGTAGATGATAAGGATCATGAAGTAGCCTCGACTGAGGATTTGTTGACATATACGCAAGATGGGTTAGTTAACGGAGGTGAAAACTTTGCTACAGCAGCTTCTTCTGACAAAGGTAAGTCATCTGTATTTGATTTGGATAAGGATTCGTCCATGGATTCTTTTCCTGATATCATAACTGGAGATGCTGATTCAGATGTGGAGGAATTAGGATGAAATTTCAATGAATTAATTTGACAGTCTATAGGATATGTTATCTGTAAAAGTACATATATTATTCCAGTAATTTATTTCTTTCATACCAAATATCTTTATAATATATATTGTGTCATTATGTAAATCAAGAATGAAGTGGGTAGGTCATACCTAATTTAGGCTAAGTTAGGAAGTTTACCTACAAACATACTAGGCATGCTGCCATTTAACTTTCGGAAATTTTATGCATATATAATTTAATTTGATCTCATGATTTATTTTGTAACAGATTAATATTATTTAGTTACATTAAATAAGTTATAATTATATTTAAAAAAATTATGTGATATAATCTGTGAGTGGGAATTGTGTTCCATTCTTAAAAATAGATAAATGATTAGATTGATTTAACCATCAACTACCACCAAATACTATAACTATGGCTCCAGCATGTGTCCTTTCAAGTTGTTACTTTTCTCATTTTTCTCGCATTAATTTTAATTAAATTTGAGAATAAAATATTTCTGTTTTTTCCTTTCCAGAAACGATTGAGAAGTTTTTATTAATTTGATATTGGAATGAGGATTCTTAACAAGCTTTTATTAATTTTTCAAAAGAATCACATTTTCCAATGGATAATGTTTTTCGGTAGCCCATTGCAGAAGAAAAATAAAATCTAAGAAAGTTTCTGTTTGTCTTTCTGTCAACCATGGCTACCCAATTACGGGTATGGATCGTGCCTATATATTCACATACGACAAAATTTTAATTATCTTTATTATAGCAAAAATTGAATTACCCCTTGCTATGTGTATTAAATATACCCATAATTAGTGTTAGTAATATTAGAAAAGGCCAAAGGATTTATTCAACCCCAAAGTTCTGTTTGTTAATAAATTCTTTTCTGTCAATCTTTAAACGGTAAATTATTAAATATTAATAATAAAATTTTTTTTAATAATAAATTTTTAAAAAATAATTAAAATATTTAGATATAATAATAATAAATATTAAAAAAATAAAAAACTTTGATATATTGAAATAAAACATGTTTGATAGTAAGATTTTGTCATTAAAAAAAACTCTAAAAATGAATACGTTTTTAGACAATTAAAAAAACCTAGTATATGGGTTGACCATGAAAAATGCATTCCACTCTCCATGTTCATTGGATCTTGACATAACGTTTATATTAATTACGAATCATACACACAATAGAAACCACATTTAACATGTAAATTTTACTTATATTCCCTATTACTCATTCAAGCTCTTTTAAATTACAATACCATTCATATATAACTTTAATACAAAATAGTCAATTTTACTAGAACTTTTAATAAACATTAAAACATTTAAACTCATATACGTTACATTTTTATTAGTATTTATTTAAAAACATATATATGTATTAAAATATTTTTTTAATATGATTAATTAAATTTAATAATTAATTATTAAATTTAATGATTGATTTTATTCAATAGCAAAATATTTAATTTTTAAATAAAGAAACTTGATTGGGAATGAGTCAATTGGCCTTATTTTTATTACCCTGAACTAATAACCCTCGTTTTTATAATTAATTTGTGCTTTGTTTTTATCATTAAACTTTAATTTTTTAGTTGCCTAAATCTTATCAAACACAAAATTATTTCTTTGTTTGGCGTTACTTACTACTCCAAATTTCAGCGTCAAATGAAAACCTTCATTTCTCCCCATTTTATACTTGCCAAACATGATACGTTTATGTGGGATTATTGATTTATTCATCTCCACTCCGGGTATAGATGGGAATGTGTAGTTAAAACTTACAGCATTTTTCTATTTTTCTTATAAAAAATGTTTAGCTTATTTACCTCAACATGAACTGAAGGAGAGCCACCATTGTCTGTTCTTCAATTCTCCTTATTTAAACTTCCACGTTAGATTTGCCTTTCATATTTTTCACTCCCTACACTGACCCTTTTAACATCATCACTGTTGTTAGTGTTTTCCTAAGTTTCTTTCTCCGTTGAGTTTAATGGCCGATTCCAAGAAATGGGTGTTGATAGCCACGGCTCAGACGCCCACCAACATAGCCGTTATCAAGTACTGGGGCAAGAGAGACGAAACCCTAATTCTGCCTGTTAATGATAGTATCAGTGTCACGCTTGACCCCAATCACCTCTGTACTACCACGACCGTTGCTGTGAGTCCCGGTTTTAAGCAGGATCGGATGTGGCTTAATGGAAAGGTGGACTTTTTATCCGGGTTTAATGGTGTATTTTGATGAAAGTTCGTTAATTTTATGTTGGTTGGTGTCGAGAATGAGATTTTTTTTGTGGGTGTTTTATCCAATTTGATTTTGATGCACTTTTGTGTTATTATAAGAAATAAGGTAATATTTTCTGGAAAAAAAAAAGTTTTAATTCAATGGTTGATCAAAGGTAAACTTCCCAGTTTAGAACTCGGTAAACTTATATGAAAGGTGGTTGGATTTCTGATATCTGGAAATACAAAGAGAAAAAAGTTATGTTTTTTTGGCTGGAGAAATCAGTGGAAATAAAGAATGTAATGGGATCTTTTGATGCGATCATACAAAAAAGAATAGCACAATAGTTTAGTTGGTTTTTATTGTTTGGTTAAGATCACGTCATAGATGCTAGTAGTTATTCTTTCAAAGGTTATGATGCTTTTGGGATAGTGCTGATTGATGGCCTTTTTGTTTTTGCTGGTTAGTGTAGGAAATTTCTCTTTCTGGAGGGAGATTCCAAAGTTGTTTAAGGGAAATTCGTAGTCGGGCATGTGAAGTCGAGGATGAGGAAAAAGGTATCAAGATAGAGAAGAAGGACTGGGAAAAATTGCATGTGCATATTGCTTCGTATAACAATTTCCCTACTGCTGCTGGGTTGGCTTCCTCTGCGGCGGGTTTTGCTTGTCTTGGTAATAACTCAAGTTTATCTGCTCTTTTTTCTCTCTTTAAAATTTTAACGGGTTGATTATGCTTATATTTTAAAGTTCATTGATGGAGGAACAATTCTGTGTACGTGTGGACTTTTTTTTTTTTTTTTCTACTGTTGGCGACCTAACTATCGATTATATGAACTTTGATGTGAATATTTCTTTTTACGGAACATCTTTTATTATTTACTGAAACAAATGCATTAAGCTTGAATTTATTTGATTAATTTGCAGTGTTTTCCCTTGCAAAGCTGATGAATTTGAAAGAAAATCCTAGCCAGCTTTCTGCAATAGCCAGGTATGCCTTCTATAGTTTATACACACATAACATTTCATGCCTCTAGGTGCTTGGTATTCTTTGTATTATATTAATCTAATTGTCCAGTACTTCCTTATTAAAGGGATTAAAATAATTATTGTACATTGTGTCCTCATACAGGCAAGGTTCAGGCAGTGCTTGTCGTAGTCTGTTTGGTGGATTTGTCAAGTGGATTATGGGCAAAGTAAGATTAATATTGATATTCATCTTGGTTTATCTGCTGAGAAGTAATTATTTTGAGCAATTAATTCTGACAGTCACTAAATATGTGAAGGACGAAAATGGAAGTGACAGCCTTGCTGTTCAACTTGTAGATGAGGAGCACTGGGATGAGCTTGTTATCATTATTGCTGTGGTATGCAGTTACTTTGATTGATTTTCTGTTTGGCATCATTTTAACAATTTTACCAGTTGCTTTTGATGCCTAATGTTTCCTTGAAAATATGCATGGCCAACCTTTGGTTTCAGTAGTTTTGATTTGTTCTGTTCACCTCTATAAATTGCTTTTTTTTTTTTTTTTTTTTTTTAAGTTTGCATCCTATCTTCTTCATGAGAGTAGTCGTTATCAGCTAAGATTTTTTTATGGTTGAACTTTCTGTTCAAACGCATTCAAGTGTGCATATTGTTTGAGTGTCAGCAATTACCTTGAACGCAGGTGTTAGGTTATTGTCAATGGTTTGCTAATTTTTTCATCTGGAAGACTTAATCAATGTATCTTAATGCTGTTTTTTTTATCTGTCCGTTTGACTTTTTAGTAAATGGAGCTTTTTGCTGTTGAAGTTGGAGTTATGGTTGTTTGCCATCAGTGTTTCTAATTAATAAATGTGATCACTCTGTTTTACACATTCCTTTTTCCGTTTCAAGTATCCATTGCACCTTTGTGGTTAACTGCCTTTCTTAAATGAACTATTTCTATTTGAATATGAAGTGTTAAGTTTCTTTTTACTGTGCCCAACTGATTTTGTAAATTTTTTTTAAATTTAAGGTGAGCTCACGGCAGAAGGAAACAAGTAGTACCTCTGGAATGTGTGACAGTGTTGAAACAAGTTTGCTTTTACAACATAGAGCAAAGGTACTGTTTGGTTTTCACCATCTAATCAACATCTACTATTTTTCTTAGATGACATCTTGAAGTGATGTACAGTTGTCACGATGACTGAGCTACCTAGTAATTGCTTTAGATGATAATATGTTGAAATTCTCGTGGTATCTTGTCTTTTTTTTGGGGGGATATTTTTTACCTCAAGTATAAATATGTATTTATTTGTGATAATTTTTCTGGTCTCTTGCTGTAAGGCCATCTACTTGGAACTTTCATAATTTGTTGAACTTTTCAGATTGTACAAGAGATTTAAAATCTTCTTCATGTATTGAACTGTAATAGGAAATTGTACCAAAGCGCATTGTACAAATGGAAGAGGCCATAAAAAATCGCGATTTTTCATCTTTTGCGCAATTGACCTGTGCTGATAGTAATCAGTTTCATGCTGTCTGCTTGGATACACGTCCCCCTATTTTCTACATGAATGACACATCCCACAAGTGAGTAATTTATTATGTTTTTTTGCTTATTAATCTGCATCTCAATAACAGGAGTTTAATATTTATGTGGAAATTTGTTTCAGGATCATAAACTATGTTGAAAAATGGAACCGTTCTGAAGGATCACCTCAGGTTTGTTATTTTTGCAACCTTAAATGCACATTAACCTGCTTGCTAAGGATGTATCAACTATTTCTGTCCTTGTGTAAATCATAAGTAATTAATTGAGCTGATAAAATTTTAATCACCATCTAGCAATAGTTTGTTTCTACCTTAAAATTTATTGTTAATGCAGAAAATCAATAGTTGTTTCTACCTTAAAATTTATGGTTAATGCAGAAAATCAAGAGGTGATATGGAGATTTTTAATTTTTTTATGTTCTAAATTTTTATGCTGCTCATTGAATCACTTGCCTTGTATAAAAAAATTTGACAGGTGGCTTATACTTTTGATGCTGGGCCGAATGCAGTTCTGATTGCAAGGAATAGAAAGATAGCCACCCGATTGCTTCAGAGGCTGCTTTTCTTCTTCCCCCCAAATTCTGATACAGACTTGAACAAGTAATCTTTCTTTCTGGGCATCATCCTCTTGAGTGAGAAATATGATTGTAATGTCTTCTAATTTTCTCCTCTTCTTTTTCAGTTATGTGCTCGGTGATAGGTCAATTCTATATGATGCTGGCATTGAGGATCTAAAGGATGTGGAAGCCTTGCCATCTCCGCCGGAAATACCTAATGTACCAGCCGAGAAATACAAAGGCGAAATCAATTACTTCATCTGCACTAAACCTGGGAGAGGACCTGTTTTGCTTTCTAATGAAAGCAAAGCTCTTCTCGACCTGGAAACTGGGATGCCAAAGTGAGTTTTAAGTAAATTATTCTGTCATGCTGAATCTGCCTAAGTAGGCCTGGAGTAAATTTTCAATTTACCATAGATTACCGTAAAGTGATTCTCTGAGAATTTTTATCACAAATTTGAAGTTGCTGTTGTTTGTAGTTTGATTTACATATTTCCTCTTCAATTTATTTGAGGTTCTTGGACAAAAGTAGTGAATAAATCTTTCAGCATGAAGATTTTCTTCTTCTGTCTCACTAGTTCTGTACATTTTCTGTAATATTATGAAATTTAGTTTGTTGAGAAGTAAACTGAATAAGATAAGGCCGAAATAGCCTTATCTTATTTCAAATAAAAAGGTGTTATAAAACCAATTATAGATAGTATGCAAATAACGATGAAACTATGGTAATATGTTTTTAAATTGAGGAATTGCTTTCGATATCTCCCTCTTACCACTAAACCAAGTAAGTATATCTGAAGTAATTTAATGAACCAAGTAAGTATATCTGAAGTAATTTAATTCAACCTTATTCATCTCTAAAATATTTTTAAACTATCATGCCATTGGGTGTCTAGTTTCAACTTTATTTTCCTGAATATATTAATAATGTCTTATGATTTTAGTTAGTTTCCTGAATCTATACTGGTTTTATGTAACACAAACTCTATCTTAATCTGTAGTGTAGATTTCTCAGATTTTGTTGTTTCCATGTTCATTCCTTTGCGCACAAAAATATGGCTTCTGTCATTTCATCTTTTAGCAACACTGTTCAGCCAAAAGGTTTGTCCTTGATTCATATTCAAGTATCCGGGCAGCAATGGTAGAATAGATGATCATTCAGGATCTCAATTGCTATTCCTTAATCTCCCAAGTGCCTTCTTTAATTTGCAATCAATGCTTGTTTGTTACTGATCTCAGATTTTAATCTAATATTTAAGATTTACCCATAAATATATTCAGTAGGAGTTCTTTATGTTCCTGCCCTCTCTCCTTTGTCCTTTTCCACCGTCCGTCTCCCAAACCCGTTTTTCTAATCGCCTTGGCCTTGATGGCAACTTACAGTCCACTCACTTCCTCTGTCTGTCCTCCATCTCAGCTTCAAACAAATGCTAATTCTTTATGCTCTTATCACTTTGCTATCAAGAAGGAGGTTTTTGGGTTCCTAGCTTGTTTGTTACTGATCTGACTTACACGATATGAAATTTGAATCTTTTTAAGTTTCTGACTTGTTTATTACTGATCTGACTAAAAAGATATGAAGCTTTAATTTTTTTGGATTTCTGACTTGTTTGTTACTGATATATGAAATTGAATTGTTGTAACTCAATTTTGAGTTCTTTTTTGCCTTCGACCTCTAGTAGTGTATTACATTTAAATTGAATGACAATTTGAAGTTAGATGGCTCTAAATGTTTGGCACAAATTGTAGATGGATTGCAAACCCTAATTCATTCTAATTTTATTAATTTTAATTGATGAAGCTTGAATTTAACTCCACCAGTGAACTTTGAAAGAATTATCAAGCAATGTTCATATGGGAACAAGGTGAATCCAATAAATAAATAAATAAATAAACAAACCATCTAAGATGAGCAGTTGAAGAAAGGTTATGTGAAGATGATAGTGAGAAGACATTTTCATCATTTAATGGTGAGGGCTAGTGGTGAGATGATTTTGGTGAGCTGAATGTGGAATTTTCATTGGTGGTAAAAATGACAATGTTGATTTTCATAATTTAAATAAAATTAAGAACATATTGGTAATTAAACTGTGTGAACATTTTTTTCATTACACAAAAAAGGATAAAAAAAATTTACAGTAAAATCAGATAGAATTCTTTAATTGAAGTGAATGATAGATGGGTAAATGGATCTCTTAAACTTAAAAAGATGAAAAATTGGATTATTTTTTTGTTCATTTTAGACTTGACCTGCTCATCATCAACAATGACTATCACAATTCAGCGTCTGTACTGCATATGATAAATTGAAAAGACAGGAGTCCAACGTTATGCCGCCATCATAAAAACTTGTTGAACCGAGGACACCACAGATTCTCAGCTTCATAAACAATTGCAGCAGCCTAATCGGTGGCTAATTATAAAGTTATTAATTAAAACAATGCTCAAACATGAGCTTTACGTAGCCTCATCTGTCTTTTCAAGTGTACAACTTCTGCAAGTCAAGGAAGCCCTTTTTTATTAGCAGGTTTGGTTTGGTTTGGCTTCCTGTTCGTCTAAATTTGATTGGCTTAGCTAACCTAAATTCTTTGCAATTCTTTTTATAATAAGCTTGTTTTTTTAACAAGAAATGAATGAATTATTATGTTTTCTAGTATGCCTTTGTGCTTCTTGTTTGTGCTCGTCTGTAGTTCTTGCATTATCTACGAATCTAGTTTGATTGGGTTTTCATTTGATCAAAAACCACTTCCATTCTGAAGCGTCAAATTCTTTTCTATAAATGATTCGGGGAATTCTAGTCGTCCCGTTGATCGGGTTTCTGGCATGGGCATATCATGCTACCGCACCTCCACCTCCGAAAATCTGTGGCTCTCCTGGCGGCCGTCCCATTAGAGGACCTAGAATAAAGCTGAGAGACGGAAGGCATTTGGCTTACAAGAAGCATGGCTTACCACAACATCTGGCCAAGCATAAGATTATCTTTTTCCATGGTTTTGGCTCTTGCAGACATGATGTAGTCATTTCAATGAACCTCTCTCAAGTACTTCAACTCTTTACCTCAATTCTGATTCCGAAAACTTCATTTGTTCAAATCCAGAATATGTTTGTTAACTTTGACGAAGCTTGTGTATTTTTCATTTCAGGAAACAGTTGAGGAACTTGGGATATACATTGTGACGTTTGACACAGCAGGATATAGTGAGAGTGATCCAAATCCGAAGAGAACGCTTAAGAGTTTGGCAATGGATACAGAAGAGCTTGCTGATCAGTTAGAACTTGGATCCAAGTTTTATGTTGTTGGGTATTCTATGGGACGTCAAACAGTTCGGAGCTGCCTCAGATACATCCCTCACAGGTAACAATAACACATTTAGACTTCTTAGGTATAATGTTCTATGGAAGGAAACTCTATGACATCAAATGGTATCTGGTATTCAAATCTGTAATTGTTTCTGAATCTGCACATCTGGGATGCTTACAGGCTAGCTGGAGCAATACTAATTGCTCCAGTTTTCAACTACTGGTGGCCTGGATTTCCAAGAAACTTATCAACAAAAGCTCACAATCTACAGTTACCACAGGATCGATGGGCTCTTCGTGTCGCCCACCATACTCCATGGCTTACCTTCTGGTGGAACACCCAAAATTTTTTTCCTGCATCTGCTGTTGCAGCAAGTCATCCTCAAATTTTCTGTGCTCATGATATACAACTTATCTCTAAGCTTGCAGGGAGACAAACACACAAGGTAATTTTTAATTTACCCTTTAATTCTTTTATAAAACCAATTTTAGGCAGGGTTTTGTTCTTCCTATTATATGCAGATACAAGTGCTTCAGCGAGGAGCATTCGAGTCCAACCATTGTGACATGATGATAGGATTTGGGAGCTGGGAATTTGATCCAATGGATCTTCAGATCCATTTTCCTGATGACGAAGGCACTGTTCATATGTGGTAGGGCAAGGAAGATAGGCTAGTGCCAGTAATCCTGCAACGCTATATGGCCATGGATTCAATACCATGAGTTACCAGGTGGTGGACACCTGTTTCCATTACCAGGTGGATGAGTGAATCTATCTTACAGGCTCTTCCACGTCCTAATGCAGAAACCTCAATTTGATTCAACTGGCAAGGAAGCTTCGTTGCCCAATGTCATTTAGCTAAACCCATGTTTTCGATCATTATTCTAGATGACAGCAATAAATAATCAAATTTAATCATTAAAAAAATTAAATAATTATTTTTTTATCATCTAATTAGATTAATAATGATTATCGCTATTAGTGATACTGTCGAAGACTTTGATTACTTTTTATAAATTTTTATTGTTTTTTTAAATTTTTATTAATTTGTTATTTAAATATTATAATAATATTATTTTATTTTTAATTATTTTTATAAATTAATTTTATTTTTTAAAATTTTATTTGAAAAAAATAAAAATATCCTTTTAATTTTGATCAATAAATAAATATTTAATTTTTTTAAAAAACTCTTTAAATAAAATTTTATTATTTAAAAAAATTTTGAATAAAAATAAATCGTTTTGCCTAATAATATACGGTCACATATTCCCACCAAAGTTTCATTGAAACACAATTCTAATATGAAATTGTTTGCCCTCCAATCTCCCATTTATCATTTTTATACATAGTATATTTTGGTTTAATATTTCACCCTCAAGAGAGATAAATTAAAAATTAAGTTCTTGATTTACTTATATATTATTGTGTTATTGGTGATAAAATTTATATATTATTAATAAATTATATTATTTTTGTTATTAAATATATCAAATAAATTATTATCAATATCATTAGAATAAGTTTTAAAACTCTAAACGAGATTTTAGCGACCGGATAGCACCGTTCTTTATTTATTTCATTATAAGAAAATGTATCTAAATTCCTCATTTATCATTTTATTTAAATTACTTGTTTTCCTGTGAGCGCAGAATCCCAAGTAGCAGAAGGAAAGGGGGTAAAGTGAAAGTTTCTCAACTTTATCATTTTCTCAGATTCAAATCAGAGTTGCAGACAAAAAAAGGGAAAAGCCAGTGCACAAGAGCAACTGATGGTTTTCACAACTACAATGGCTGCTGCTGCTGCAATGGCACTGACTCGGTTGTAACTCCTTCACTGACCATCTCCAATTATCACCAGGCTTTCCTTTTTTATGAATAAACTCTCTCCTCCCTGAAAATTTTACTCACGCGATCCCACGCGCTCTTTTCATCGTTCCCTCCACAGTTTCTCCACAATGACAATTCCCTACTCTCGCTCCGACTCAATCAGGACAGCGTCTCACACTTCTTCGACTATAGTTGGCGATCTTACTATTTAAACGAGTCTTGGACGCCGTTTCACGCTACTGCCATATCCCAATAGGTAGTCGCTTTTTTTTTTTTTTTTTTGGGTAAGCTATATGTAGTCGCTTTTGATTGAGGTTTTTTGGATTTTGAATTCGAAGGCGGATTTGTTTACTTTTTAAGCTGAAGCGAAACGGTTACTGATTGATGCTGGTTTTGATTAATGACAATGACGAGTGGGAACTCAAGCTATATATATATATATATATATATATTAACAAGGAATATGTCTTCTTTGGTCGCTTTTGCTGTGGGAGAAAAGTGAGTTCAATCAATAGATATATTTCTTGAAACTATTATAAAATTCCTTTCTTTTTGTGTGAATTTCGGGAATAGCTATCTGAATCCGATAATTTCACTAGAATAACTTAATTTTGCAATTTAGTGCAATGGTATGCATCTAATCTACAGCATTGTATTGGTTTGAATTTCATTATCAGTTGATAACATAAAAATGCCGGAAAAATACTAGTTTTTTTAATGGTTATGCATTAATGTTCTGTTAAAATTATTAGTGCTCTCTACATTTAAAGAAGGGAGAAATTTCTATGAGAAAATACTGGAGAAATTTTTTTAAGTGTTTATATTTACAGTAGTATGATGTCTATAAAGTGCTTTTGCTCAAAAGTACCCCTTACTTTTTCAAACACAATTTGACCTGCTTAGGCCTATTGGAACCTTTTTTAAGGGTTTTCATCGTATGCTTCTGCTGGTACTCTTTTGGTAATGGTTTTCATGTAATTACTGCACAGTCTGACAGCCCTTGTCTTGAACTTAAACCCAAGTCTGCATCATCCGAGTCTTGTTATTGATGGTGAATGTGCAGAGCTATGGAGGTGGCTTGTGGCATACGTGGTTTGCTAGAGACTTAAGTGTTGCAGGAAGGGTTGTAATCAGAGGTAGCAATGTTCTTTCATGCACAAGCTTGTCAAAGTGGAAAGACCTCTACTAAGAGTTCCTACGTTGGCCATTCATCTTGATTGGTTCACATCTTTTCCTTTAAAGAATTAATTTTGCATGTGATCAATAGTGAAAGTATGAAGAAATAATAAAGAGAGAGATAAATAAATTACCAGGAGAGTTTGGTTAATCTGTATTCGAAGTTTGAGACATCTTGACCATAGTTATTAAAATATGTTGCCACCTCTAGTTATTTCCTTTTTACTTTAGACTGCAAGTGTCATTCAGTATACTATCATACTCATGGCAGTCAAACACTAGGTTCACTAAATCTTTCAATTGTCAATTAGTTGGGGATAATATTATGATTGTCCTAATCTTAAAAAATATTTTGCATCTGTGGTCTCCCTCTGTCTCTCTTTTTTGATGAAATCAATTAAATTGTTATATGTGTAGAATTTATTTATTTATTTAAAATTTTAGAAGTATTTCAAGCAACAATCTGCTTGTAGTTCATATTCTAATATCACAAGAACCTGAAACAAATTGAAATTGCTTCAAATTTATAATTTTAGACTTCCTACTTATTAGAAGAAAAAAATTCAGATTTACCAGATGTACTAAAAATTAATTCTCTGTGGCTGTTTAAGTCATGGATAGTCATAAGTTCACAATACTGTAATTATATTATTTTCTTAAATTTGGAAGATTTTGTAGTTCTGCAGTTATGATAAGATATTTTTCCATTAATTATGATTTTGTATTAGGTTCTTATCATATGCATTGAAACCATTTGCTTTTATCTAATGGATTGGGAATATTCCTGTATGTTCACTCATGTATTTCTTTCATTTATCTTTCTTGGGTTGTTTAGCATGTGAACAAGGATGGATTCAAACCAAATCTGGAGACTAACCTCATGCCTCTACTTGCAATGAAATCAGAGGAAGCATCACCAGAGCCACAAAAGAAAAGTAGTTTGTCATCTTCCAAAGCTGCCCATCATCCCTTACTTATGCTGGTATGTCTTTTCATATCTCTACTGTATGTTGGGATGTGAAGGTTAGTGTAGAAAGCTAACTGGTATTGTCATGACAACTTGTTTCATGACAGGAAATTTAGCTTTCCTTTGGTGCTTTTTTTCCTGCACCAATAAGGGCAAAGAAAGGTCTCTGATGGAAATAATGATTGTTGGAACCATTTTATTTGTAAAAATTCCAAAGGTTTAATTTATATAATATGAAATAAATAGAAATCGATTAGCTTCTGCAACAAAGTGAAAATGAATCTGTTTGATGTATACATGCACTCACCTGTCTATATTTGATCATAAAAATATAACTTTGCTAATCTATTTCAAGATGGCTGGTCTTGTTCTGTACTGACCCACAACATGCACTGCTATGATGCTGTTATACTGGTGTTGTGGATTTTCTGAGCTTATTGCAAACTTTTGCAATGTAATTATTAGCTTGCCACTTGTTTGAGACAATGGTGTGATTAATGTAGAATTCTATGCAATTGGTGGAAATATTGTATAAGTTGTATTTAAATTTATTTCTGATATTAATTTGCAGATTTTGTCAGAAGAGCTCAGTTGTGAAATTGATGACATAGTGAGCATTGAGCTAAATATTTGTTATACCCAACCTAGCTGCTTGGGAGGTGCAAACAACAAGTTTATATTTTCTGGAAGATTAGATTATCTCACTTCAAGTTATTTTGCTTCGAGGGCTCTTATTGACTCGTGTGTATCACCAAGTGACTTATCAAGTGAACACGCTATTTGGATGGTTGCTTTATTGACAATAAAGAGGTAAATGTGTTCGTCATAGTTCGTAACGTCAAATAAAAGGAGCTTTATTCCTTCTTTGTATGCTTAAAATGTGAATGTCGTTTCCTTATTTATGCCTTTTGCCAAAAGGTAATTGAGGGCAGTGGTTAGGTTGTTAAAAAGTTAATTAAAATGTGAATGTTGTTTCCTTTTCTATACCATTTTGTATCATCTAAGTCTCCACTTTTGTACTTGGTGTCTTAAAGACAAGTATCTATCTTTGATTTTTATATTAGAGGTATCATTAATGGACAAAGGGGGTTAGAAGGCCAAAATCACCATTCAGAACAATTTCTGTAAGCTTTATATCCCTATATCACAAAGATAATGTAAGATGGGTACTGCTTGCTTCTCTTGCTTGTTATGTTGTAAGGAACACCATACTTTGATGAGGTGGTTTTCAAAATAGATGTTACACATTCTTGCAGAGTTTTCAAGTTCAGTATAGTATTTGTGTGCAGGTAGTCTGAGATATTCCTTAGTTGAATTGAATAGTTAAGAAAAGTTATTTCTAAGTTGTAACTTCTGTTTAACAGGTGGGTTCAAATTCATATCATGGAGGTGGTGCACCAACCATGTTTCAGGCTATAAGACGCATTATTGGTTCCTCAGCACAAGTACACTAGTGATAGTGCTTTTGAGCGTGCACTTTGCCAGTCATTTCTTGGTAAGCTTTAAATTTATTCATTTTAAGGTTATAAGACTTTTTGGTTTCTTAGCTGGTTTGTAGGTGAGAAATAGACTGTAAGAAGAAACTTATTTTGTATGAGGTGAAAACTGTTAGAATACATTGAATTTGAGAATCCAGAAGTTACCTATTGATTCTATTTAGGAAACTTTACATTCTTAGGGTGAGTAATGAGTTCTTTTTTCCCCTGGGTCCATTGGAAGGCTCATGGCGAAATAATTATGGAGTAGTATTGATATTTTAGCTTATCGACATCTCCTTGAGTGTTAATCTTGGCATGTATATATAGTTTTTTCAGGTAGACATTAGTATCAAACTGTAAATAGATTATAGAGGGCTTCCAGGGAGGGAAAGAGAGATGAGATATCCTCATAAAGGTACTGCAACATTTTAAATCACTAAGTATCTTTTTCTTGGAGTTTCTAAACACTTGGCCATTAATGTTGTATTGTTGAAGATCATGATAAGATTTTGCATATTTTATGACTTACGAATCTTGTTTACCCTTGCCATATCAAATTTTATTTCTTGGCAAGTTTTTTTTTTTTTTTTTTGGCCTTTTTGTCTAAAGTCTGGTGCTTTACTGATTGTTGTTTAAATTTCCTGATGGGGTATCTTTCATACATGGATATGAGGTATTAAAGCACTTGGATTATGATCCCTTTTAAATTAGAATTGGTAGATAAACTTGTATTCAACCATTCTGCATTTTTTTGTACTGGCTTGATCATTAATCCTTCTGTCTGACTTGCTCTCTGTACATATAGTATCTGCAGACATGGCCCGCGGAGTTCACCCAAATTTTTCTGAGAAACATGGCGAAAATCATTCTTCATCACCCAGAAATGCATAATGGTCTAGTGATCAAGCACAATGCAAATCAGTGCTACTCCACCAGTGGGGTGACAGCTTTTCTATTTAAAGAAATTGCAAAAATTCATAACCTTCCAACAACTCAGGTAACTGCCAGCTTAGTTTTTTAAGCAAAGAGGGGGATCATAAATATTTTTTTTTTTGCTTTTACCATTGTCCTATTTAATTATGAAGATAGTCTCGTTGGTACATTATTGAAGGTTCTGCCAGCTCAAGTTTGGGTCTCCGCCACACAGTAATATAAAGTTCAAATGTAAATATTTTTACATATTCAAGCTCTTGTTGCCTTGAACTTGTGATAAATCACTACAATTAGTTGTGAATATAAGTAAACTCTAATCTAATGTCAAATGTTGCTTTGTCAACTCTAGGTTTTAATTCTTTTTAATTGCTTAAAGCTTATGTTAAAACATGAATTGGAGGTGATCCCAACTACATGCTTCTACTTGTTTTCAAGTGACCTAGCTCTGGTGCCATTTTTGAGTCATCCTATGACATTTTCATGTTCAATTCTTTGGTGTCATGTTTTTGATGAACGGTTTTAATCAATTAAGTACTCTAATCCCAGTGATCTTATATTCATACTGTTGAGAGTTGTATTACTAACCTGAGAACAAAGTGTAGATTTAGGTATGTATCTAATGAATTGCTAAGTCATTTAATGAAGTACCGTTTCAGGACAGACCTATAAACTATATAATCTGAAATCTGTGTATGGCAATTTGAGATTCTTAAGGTGACAGAAGGTCAAAATAAAATTCTGTAACATTCTTATGACCAATGGATTAGGTTGTCAACTTGGTTATAGAAGTAAGGTTATGGCTTGTCAAGTTGGGTCCAGTTTGGTTCCTGTGCTATGAGGCCAGCTAATGTTGATAGAACTTCCAGTTATTGATGATATACAAGTGCAGCAAATTTGCTTGACAAGTCACGGTCTTTTGCAAATTAACCTGCACCTTTTCAAGGAAACTTTTATGGTGCTATTGGACAGAAGTAGAACGCAATATTATAAAACTGAGAAGTTGTTTCAGCATTGAAATTTCAGATTTTTAATTTTTGTTTTGAATTATTTTCTGTTTAGGAATTTGTGGTAAGAAATGATATGGGATGTGGATCCACCATAGGGCCAATTCTCGCTTCTGGGATTGGCATTCAAACTGTTGATTGTGGCATACCTCAGCTTTCCATGCACAGGTATTATTAATTGATTTTTTAGTTGATGTGGGGTCGGGTGAAGTAACTTTTTATATTTGTTCATGTGAGATAAGGAGCAAAATATTTTTGAAACAGGTCGGATAAGGTCTTCAGGGATTTTGCTTTAAATTGTAGTGGACAAGTAAATATTATTGACCTCATTTATGAGCACTGCTGTAGAGGATATGCAATTTCTAATTGTAGAAATTCTTTTTAGTTGGTCTGTGGCGTAGTACAAGGTTTTGTACTCTGTAACTTTGTGACATTTCAGGTATATTAGATGGCTCATTTAAGAACATCAAATAAATTATCATACATGCAGATTACATTCCTCCTGATGTTAAATTCAGAATATGTCATCCGTTTATGTAGAATCTAGTCAAGTTTCTCTTTGCCTGTTATAACAGTGATAAAATATTTATTAAACTGCTGCTTCTGTATGTGTTGCTGATTCTGGTTGTCTGAGATACTTGATGCTGATAAACTTTAGAGTCTGTCATATTTTTTTTAATTCCTTATTTTTTCAAATAAACAATGAATTATATTATTTTTTAATTCCTTCATTTGCAGTGTTAGAGAGGTTTGTGGGAAGGAAGATGTAGACATTACTTACAAACATTTTTACAAAACTTTCTCCAGCATAGACAAGAAGCTAGTTGTGGATTATTATTGAGTTTTTTATTAACATAATATAGGAATATTCATATTTTGTTGTATGTGTAAGGCATAAGGGATAGAGAGAAACCAATTTATTTTTATTTTTTCAGAATACATCTCTTTTAATCAAAATTACAAATATTGATTTCAAAAATAAAAGCTTTATTCCATTTTCTTCTTTCCCAACAAGATGTTTATCACGGAATATAACATGAACTGTGGTTGATGAGAAATCTTATCAAATTTCAATACTTTGTATGGACAATATTGGCTTGAGGAAGATTGAAACAGACGTAGTCAAACAATCATATCTATATATGATCAAGGTTTGTTGGTGTTAACAGAATTCTCAGACGAACTTGAGCCATGGTTCCGCTCACCATTGGGGTTGGATTTTGGATACACTTTTGACATTTTCTGCTTCAGCTCAGACAACAAAGCCTGGTTCTCCTGGTTGAGCTGGTGAGCTTTCTTCCTCAGCCTCTCATTTTCTTGAATCATGTAACAGTTCTGCAAATATAGCTTTGTGTTCAGCTTCTCCATATCCTGCACTGATATCACACAGAAAATGAACAACAATTTTAGATAAACATCTCAAAAGTAGGATACTGATACCAGTTTCTCAGATAATAAGATAAATATTCTAGGTTTATTTCCAGAACTGCAAGAGAGTGTAATTAATAAGGGCAAGATAAATATGTCTGGCTGAAGAATGAAATCTGCCTTAACAAGGTGAAACAAACAATAAATGTTATGCACGCCTGGACAAATGTTCTTCAAGAACAAAATCATCCAAACATGAATTTATATGACATGATAAATGCATGCATGCATGCATAGACAACATCATTCCTTGCGGCAGCAAACTTAAGAAGTTAGGCGGGGGTAATGAAAATGATGTTGTGTTAATCTTACATCTCTGAAACAAATGGTAATAATTCGGGATATGGATTGGAAGAAAACATGCAACCTTGAAAATCTTGTTTCTCTGAGAAAAGAGGAGTTATTTGGAGAACAGAAGGAAATGGGTTGTCGTGAAAAATTGAAAGCAAAATGGTGTCAATAAAAACAGGTGCCAAGCCACCTTGTCTGCCTTTTTCAAGTTGGATAGGATGATTATAAAAAACTTTAACCGTCTGAAAATAGAGAGAAGGGGGGATAGGACCTATTTAGAAAGGCAAAAAAAGCACAAGCTTTGGTTAGGTTGTTAGAGCAATGCAGGGAAAAAAGTATTGTAGAGAGCAGGTTTGTTAAGAAACTAAAGGGGAGAGGCTCAGGGATCATACCATTTATTTCTGTTTCTAGTAATCATAATATATACACATGAAGTACGAGAGTGATTCAGAAAAAGAGGCTTCCTTCTATAGTTTTTTTTCTTTTATATGTTTTGGGAATTCCATGTGAATTATATTATTATGTTTGAATACAAACTGTCTTTCCTCATAGTAGATTAAATCGTTTCTTTTCTTTCTTATCTGTTTAAAAAATGATTTTAATTTCTTTTTTCCTATTTTAGGATTGTTGTAACGCTTTGTCAAACTCCATCCCTTCCTTTTCAATTTAGTAATGAATATCCCTATTTAAAAGTAATCAATTTTTTTTCTAACTCCATCTTCACTCCTGAAAACCTAAAAATATTTCTTTTCTGTGTCCTGGAGGGCAAAATAAACTTGAAGAGGATAAACAAGTTAAAACGAGTCTGAACTACAGAAAGTAACATTTGAGTAAAAACATCTTTTGTAAAATATAAACTCAAAAAGAATTGCCAGATTGGGATCCCAATCTTGTATCTCAAATTCTCAACCCATTTGATACCTGCATTGACAGATTGATTCATTTATCTCTTCATCCTACCATCTCAACTTTGTATTTATAACATTATTGAACTGAAAACATTAATTAATAAATGCTTCAAAAAAAAAAAAAAAGTAATTCCAGTGCTTTTCTATCTTTAAGATTATTGTTTCTAGACATGATAATAGCAGGAAGTAATTCAAATTGTTTTCCTATCTTAAGAAATGGCTTCTAGAAAAAAAGCTACAAAATGAATTATGAAAAAAGTGTTTCCATGCAGTCATCTTGTATCTCAAGTGTTTTAGCCTTTTTCAATTTCAACAATGCATGATAGATTTTACTTGGAAAGTGATTTTGACCACATAAAAAACGTTTTTTACCACATGAAAATCACTTTTAAAAATACCACTTAGTCAAAAGTCAACACCTTCTTAAGTAGACCATAATTATAGTTTGCCGAGGGGCCTTATTGGTTTTGAAAAATTAAATCAACATGTAGTTGGTGGTGGTTAGTGAGGAAAAAAAATCATGTTTCAATTTCACATGAATTCATGAGAGTTTGGAATTGATTCAAATTTTACTTTTCGTACAAAACCTTTTCAACCAAAAACACTTTCTTTTTTTAAAAAATTTTGAAAAAAAAGCAATAAACTGTAAATTTTCCTACCATCATATTTTATTTAATTATTAAAGGTAACATTAATATAAAATGTGTTTTAATTTTTAAAGTTTTTTTGTTTAATTTAAAAATAGATATTTCGATCCAACTTTTTATTGCTGTGGTAATGGTTGGTAGTTAAAAGAGATAAATTTTTATCAAAATATCGGTAACGCTCTTATAAATGATTGGAAGAATAGAACTTCATTCTAATACCATTCCGTAATCCATTAAAAATAAATGGTTTTCTTAGTCATTAGAGAATATTAATAAATTTTGTTTGCTTAATGAAAGCCAAGGGATTTTTTTTTTTAATTATCAAAATTTTGAAGTGTAACCGGTTTAAATGGTGCAATTTCACCAGAATCCAGACATTTAGCTTTAAGTCAGAATGTAAAGTTGTAGGTTAACACATATCACTAATTCAGAGATCAGTAAGATGAGTGAAATTTATACATGATTAATAGAAAGGTGAAATTACAGACTATATCAAACAGTGTTCATATAATGATACAGGATGTGGTTTCATTACCATGGAAATGCTGTACCAAAGCATCATGACTGAGCATCTCACCATCCGAATATGGCACCAGGTGGAACTTCATACAATCCAGACAATTCCCAGATCCACCACAAAAAAAAAAAAAATCCTTAAACCATATTCTCTTTTTCACTCTTGATACTGCAGGGGGGTGACAATAGTACATTCATTAATTTTATAAGTATAAATTAGAACTTTCCAAAAGTAGTTGAAAAAGGGGGAATGAATGGTAGGCCTACCTTCATTTCAAATCAGTGCACATGTTGCCAGTTAACACATCACTGGTTTAGCTCCATTCACCTTCATCAGTGGGGGAATAGAGCTCTCGACTCATCCCGAACAATGGATCTTTCAAGCCATGGAACTTCTTCATCCTTCAATTAGGATGTGTCCTCCCGGTGAAAACCGACGGTGGTGGAATGAATGGATGAAAGTCAGATTCCCTAGAAAAAATTTCAACCACAGCCCACCCTCGGCTCTCTATGCCTGCGCTCATGCCAACTGGAGTAATGCTTTGCCAATGTTTGCCCATCGTAATTCATGCTCAAGTACCAGTTGGCGGGGCGCAGGCATGGCCCAAGCCCCTCAACGGGGCCGGGCTAATCCAAAAGTTGCATCAGGTTGCTGCTGAGGCTGCACAATCACAATGACAGTTAATTATGAACTCAAGATCTGAAAGAATATCCACAGGAAGGTTCAGTTTAATTTCAAAGACAGGATGCAAAAGACTCTACTCATTAGCGAATGGAAAAAACATACTCAAAGGATCACATATGCACTACATTGTCTCATAATCACAACTATCTGTGGTAGTAGTTCATCGACCGCATTATCATTATGTACTTCCAAACAAATTCTACTCTAAAAACAGTGCAGGCTAAAATTCTGGCCCCATGCTAGCACATGTAGATCACAGAGTTCGGCAAAAAGGTAGCAATTGATGAGTTAAATGCACTTTCCTTCAAGTAATCAAAGAAAATATTGATGCAGCTAGAGGACCTTGTAAAGTGAAATTCACAGCTTGGACCATTGCACAGCCAAATATATATACTGACAACATCATCCAAACAAAGAGATCAATGATGCTTTTAACCCCTCAATGGTGCATCCTAGGCAAATTGCAAAATTAGATGATAGATCATCTTTTTCCCGCAGCGCATTGCTATTTTCTACTTCAATTTGATTGTTTTCAATTTCAAAGAATTTCTAGGTTTGCTTCCCTATTCGTCCAGTCTACAGCACTGAAGATAGTATGGCTCTTGATAGAGCAATGAGGTCTCCATGTTTTGGAATTGCAGAGAGGTTAGCAATGTATTGACTTATTTGGAAAGAAATTGAACAATCCTTTTAAGTCTAAAGTGGCAAGAGGTTCTGCTATAGGGGTATAGAATTAAATTTTTGTGCACTGTGATTTGAAGTACAGAAAAGTGCTGTAACTACTAAGAGAGAGAACAAAGGTGAAAATTCCAATAGTTGCCATTTTAAAAGAAAAAAAAGCTGTTAGCATTGCCACACCTGTGAAAAAGGTTGATGAACATGTTCATGAGGATGGATGAAAGGCATTCCAGGGCGTTGACAAGGATATTGTGAAGAATGCATATATATGGCAGGACCGGAGTGTGCACCAACATGATTTGGACTAAATGGTGTCATTATTGTTTCTGGATGACCATATCTAAGTCCAGCAGGGGTTGATGGTGCAGCCCATGGCCCAGGAAGATGTTGAGGAAGTGGACGAGGTTGGTGCTCAGCAGAAATCTGAGGCCTATGGGCAGATCCAAGCTGAGGAAACTCAGTGTTATAATTTAAAGCAGGGGCATACATAGGCTGTATGGAGAATGGTGCACTAGTGAACCCAAACCCAGGATCAAATCTTTGCATATACCTGAACAATTAAGAAAAATAGATGACATATAATATGTATAATGAGTAAAAGAATTGTGCTCACAATTGTTTGATTAATTCAACCAAAACAAAGCATGGTTTTTTCAAAACAATACTCAATAAAACAGTTGATATAACATAAAAATTCACAAACATCCATGATGCTTAAGATTTTCCATCAAGCTCTAGTATGTTCTCTCTTCCTTTTCCAACTTCGATAGAATTAGATATTAATCAAACTTGTCACACAATGCAAACAATGAGCCAGTTATCAGAATTTGTGTTATAAACTTATCTCAAAGTCTTTAGCTTTCATAGTTGTTGCTCAATAACAATATCAAAAAAAAGAAATTATCTCACCAAAAACCAGTGCAGAATCAAAGAACAAAAGGCTAAAATAAAAGATAAGCAAACAGTTAGATAAAGATATAAGTCAAAAAAAAGGACTTAAAATTTATTGTAGTTAGAAAATCATAGACTCAATGGCAATACAGTATTTTTTGAGGCAAAATTAACCATGTAATGTTTCTGAGAGGACACTTACAACTTGCAAATCAACTGCATACTTGGGGCCTAGACCTGATTTCTGAAACATATTATATCATTACAAAGCCACATATCCAGTTGACAAAAATCAAAAAGAGGAAAAAAATGAAAGCAAAAGAGAGAGAACGACCAGAGGACAACCATATCATACCTTAAGGTTAAAAAAAGGAACAATATCATACCTTAATATCATCAGTATGCTAAATATACAATGTTGCGATCCCATCATTTAATCTCAAAGTAATGTAATTGCTCGTGTGCTGACACCTTATTAATTATAGGAAAAACATCACTTCAGATAATCCCACAGTTAATATGGTATTGTCATGCCAGCAACCACAAAGTTGAGACCCAACTTTATAAGTCTAACATCACTCTTGAAACATTCACAGCAGAAATAGTTTGAGAGATCATTGTCACTATGGTCCATGGACAGTCACGTAAATAACATTGCTGATTGGACCAATCAATAACTAAAAACATACCAATATAAAGGAGAAACAGATGTGGAAAGAATGTGGCAAATACTATCATTTCATTGTTCAATTAAAGAACAAAACAAAAAGTTCAACCATCCTGAATAAACTTGATAAGTCTTGCAAAATGTTCAAAGCCCAAAATACAAAGAAAAACATTATAAAACTAAATAAAAAATAAACAAAATACCTGTCATAGCTTCTGTCATAATCAGGGTCCTTGCGGTCAATTTCACGATCCCGAAAGATAGCCACCCTATTACTATTTGGTTTATACCTACTGACAGGCTCCTTCTCTGTCCTACTTCTAACTGGTCTACTACTACTTGTAGAAGAATTAACCAAACCTCTACCGGTAGAAGAATCAACTGAACCTCTACCAGAATTTATATCAGAAGCTCCAGATACAGATTTTTCTTCCATCTTTGACATTCCCAAGGGACCATCCGGCAACTTCGTTTCATTTTCTGGTCTTCTACTTTCACCACCACTAAAATTATTAGAGTTAAATATCCGTGCACGGGCCCTATTATATTCTTCTTTTCTTTCCTCCACACTTTTGGAACTATTTGACTTTAACAAATTTGAATTTGAATTGCCAGCAGTCTGTGATTTCTTTTGTGGCCTTTGTTTAATGGCAACCTTGACAGCACCACTACTTTCAACCGATGGTAAATTTACAGGGATGTCTGCCAAGCGAATCATAGGAAGCCTACACTCAGAGGTCTTTCGAACAATGATTCTGGAACCAGAACCATCAGGTAAATTATTGTCTAACAAAACCATTGACTGCAATGAGTAATGTTGTGCCACCCGGTGAGCAGCCAGGCGTAAATATGAAGTAGGCAGCTGCTGAAACTCTAATTGCTGCTGAGTAGGATCGCAAATGAACTTTTCAACATCTTGCTCCATCCGCAGAACTAAACAAAACGGATTAAAATCTTTATTATAAATAGAAGGAAATCAAGACTACTATACTAATGATCACAACATATATGAATGACATGAAAAATTCTTGCTCGTCCATCAAAAGCATAAATGAATGCCATATCCAAGCTCATACAATGTAATAATTTCTATAACAAGCAGACAGTCAAAAAAAGGCATTGCAATCAGAACTGATAGTATCATTTGGCTTATGAAATTGCTCTTTCTTGCAGAATCCCAGGTCCATATGCCATTGTTGTAAATAGATTATGCTTTAACGAAACTTTAATCACCATTGACAGGTTAGAAAAAAAAAAAATCAATAAGTCATCTATCACATCAACTGATCCCAGGAAGTGAATCATGTAAGGGGGGAAAGGAAATTTTATGGCATCTGAGGCCATACCATAAATTGTCTATTTTACTTTCTAACCATCTTTATCTTTGGTACTTAAATCATGAACAAATTCTCCACATGATACCCAAATAAACTAAGAAGGTAAGCAAAAATCTTCCTTAAAATTTACTTACTAGCCCATCTCAGGATTTTTTTTTTTTTCAAATTTAGTACTTCTCTTTTTATATGTTATATCCTCCACCATGTACAATGATCAAGAAGAAAATCATAAGCCTTAATTATCCTTATCTTTTGTAAGAAAAATTTGGAAGTTAGGTTCAATCCAATTTACTTATAAAATGTAATAGTAAATATTTCCCCTCTATGATTCACCATTAATATCTATCATTGACTTCCTATTTTCTCGTAAAATGGTCCTATCCAATTAGACTTTCCAAAAAACCAATCTTTTCTGTTTAAATAATTTATCATGAATCTAATCCTAAATTCCATCGCCAGCAACATTTCATTGAGACATAGTATGCTCAAGTTGTCTTGTCTTTTATATCATTAGTATTTCCTCCATACTGTTATTTTTTTCATTCAATCAGCCATCTATCATCGTGTTTTCAATCAAAAGATTAAGCCTACCCCATTTCATACAAAATTCTTATTCCAAGTTTATTTTTCTCCGTCCATTCTCACATGTCTCACAACCATCTAATGACAAAGCTAACAACACATAAAGCAGAGTTAACAAGATACAAAGTAGACAGCTATTACCAACCCAAACTAAAAGCACACCCCATCAAACATAGCACCCACCTTACACAATGAAGATTATGACCTTGCCAATACAAAACCCTAGATCCCCGAAATCCTGTACCAAGAACGGCCAAAACAAAAATATCCTCAATCCAACAAATTATCCCAACTTCAAGACAGTATAACCACAGTTAAAGCAAAGCACAGAGAACCCTCATCACCGAGTCCTAATAACAATGCAATATATACAACACAGCATCATAATTGTAACATCTATTATCAAACTAATAACGAACAGAGACACAACTATTATTTTACTACAAGGTAAATGTCACCATTATTGCAATTCAACTAGCACAATAACATCAGGCATAAATTAAAACCCCAAATAACCAAAAATCACTAGATAGCATAATGATTACTACGAGAAAGCTGCAATTGAATATGATCCCTAAATCTGGTCACAATGAAGCTTATCAAAACAACTTACTGGAGAGGCGTTCGCGAGGGTTTTGCAGAGCCTCACGGAGGAACTGATCAACTTGACCAAGAACGTCGTCGGAGACTTTGTAAAGTGACGAAGAAGAAGATAAAGAATTCGAACCCGAATCGGATTCAGAGAGCTGATGAGGCGAGTTAGAATCGAGGTTAGAAGAAGATGATGATGAGAGGCCCAATCGGGTCATGGTAGCGTCCAAATCGGCGCCCTCCCACGATTCCGGGGCTCCGAGACCGTCGGACAGAGAGCCCTCCATGAATCGAGAACTAGAGAAACAAAGAGAGACCCGGGGGGGAGGGGGATTCTAAGGTTTTGAAGTCGAATTGATCATTAAAGGAACGAGTGTACACAGAGACGACGAGGAACTGAAAGAGGAAGCGGCATCGGAGGAGGAGGAGGATGGAGCATACTACGACGACGTTTAATATGGAAGAAGTATAATATCATGAGTTGGCGTCAGACAAGGAAGGAAGGGAAGAGAGAGAGAAAGAGCTTCTGATATCTGACGTGCCCATCTTTTCATCTCCATTTAGAAAGACATAAAGGCAGATAGATAGGGTTTGAGTTTGACGATGGTGCAAGGAAGCGGGTGGGTCTGTTCATTGGGCTGGGCCTAGCCTGGATCTGGATCCAACTCTCAAGAATTTTTCAGTTGGGCCTATGAATTCATTTGCCCTTTTTTATTATAATTTTGCCCATTAAGCAATTTGTTATTTTATTTATTATATCTTGTCATATTATTCAACTAATTGCAATTTCAAATAGAAATAATATAATAGCTCCGTACACATCCATTTAAGTAAATTCTTGTTTGAATTTATTTTTTTATGTCAAAATTTACATACACATTTATGCATATATTTCATGTTTTTTCGACTAACTTCATCATATAAAATTTAACTTGAAAAGTTTATATTTCTTGAAATTGAAATTTAACTTCATCATATATTTCTTGAAACACTCGGCAATTTGGGTGCCCACATAAACTAGTTGTATGCTACCTCTTTGTTAGTCTTAGAAAATATTATAATTAAAAGATGTGATAATAAAGAGTAAAATGTTATTTTTATTTTTAATATTTAAAAAATAAAAAATAAAAAATTGTCGTCTCATTTACTCCAAATCAATCATTAGTTTTAGTTTTTGCTCAATCATTAACATCAATATAAGTTTAATATTTTACTCTAATTGTATTATAATTAAGTTTTAATGAATCAACAATACACTTTTTATTTTTTTTTTAATGTTTTAGAAGAGTAAACTATGATTATCAAGTCAAACAATTTAACGATGATTATCAAGTAAATGATGAAAGTTGTTAAATCAAAGATGTCGTTATGAGTTTGAGTAGACAATAAAATAAAGTTGGGAGATTATATGAAAGAGTGTGGAGAATAACAAGTTTTTGCAGGAGGTGGTTAAAACTATGAAAGGTTTACTGAGTTGGAATTGATAAGAGATCTCGAAGGCGGAGGAGGGCTAGAGGATTGGTGATAGAAATAATGATTTTGATGAAAAGAAATGAGAAGTCAATAATAGGAATGCCCATAAAAGAATATAAGAGAATAAAAAAGATGTCACTTTTGAAGAGAAAAAAAGGAGATTAGAAAGAGATCGAACCTTATTAAAAAATAGATCATAAATGAGACATCTATCAATGAAGGCATTGATGAGAAAGATGTTATTAAAGGTATTAATAAAAAAACTAAGTAATGAGAATAAATTCACATAAAAGTTAAAGAATTAGATCCACTATGATGTATGTTTAGATCGTTTAGTTCACCGCCATCATCTTTATTGTTCTTCGTCATCTAAATCATTTTATTTTACTTATTTTTTATATATCAATCACCACATAAAACAAAGGAAATGACAGTTGATGCAATTGTTCTTCTTGTTCTCTTCCATTCTTCTTCATAAATTTTTCTGCTATTATGCATAAATTTTATAACAAATTTTCATTTATATTCTAAAGACAGGAGATTGAAAATGAAAAAATATGCATTGGTTAGAGAAAGCTAAAATTAAGGCTGTTGATAAAATTTTGTAGGCTTGCTTGAGTGATAATATGATAAAGATTTATCCCAAAGGTTTGATCTAATGGTTAGAATAAAAATCATTAAAGTAGTGATCAATAATTTTTGATTTATTTAGTTTGTGATTACGAGTTTAAATGGTTACAAAATTTTGAATTTAACTTATTTGATTAGTTATGATTGATGGGCTGAAATGAGTAAAGTTTTTGGGTTATCAAAAAATTATAATAAAGATTTTAATTACATTTTAGTTAAGGATAATAAATAATATTAAAAAAAAACAGAAGTTAAACCATAAGAGATAATATAATAATTATAATTTATACATCTAAACTCCTCTTTTTCCAGTAATCAGTGTTAGGTTTCAGGTATGATAGTAGAACTTATACATTTATGGGGTAAAAATTGATTTTTGGCCAAAAACTCGGGTGGAAAATGGTAATAACTAAATCTTCCCTTTATGCATATACGTTGCCAGATTCAACATGGTTCTTTTTTTCTTTTTTTTTTTTTTACGTAAATTGATTTTGTATAAAATTTGACATGTAATGAATTGCTAATCTATTTAATAACCAAAAAACTTATCTCTTAAACACAAAACAGATTTCAAGGACACCAAATTCTCAACAATGGAGTTTCCACGCAGTCACCACAATCGTCAACACCACCGGAGAAACGAAGACGATGAGCAACCACCTCACCCACCACCGTCCTTTTACCGACCACCACCGTCATACTTTCAGGACAACGAATTTGCACCCCCACCTCCCCCACCGGCATATCTCCAAGAAGACGAATTTCTACCACCACGGCCCTATTATCAGGAACCTGAGTATGTCCCACCAGCGCCACCATCTACACATGTGAGTCTTGTGTATCACGGTCACGCCAGTGATCCACAAGAATATAACTCTTTCAATTACCAAGAGACACCACTCCCACCAACAGAAGTGAGTCATGTTGCTCATGAAGAATATCAATATGAGACTTCACAATCACATCATTCGTTTAGGCCTCATATGCCGTCTTTTCTTCATCATCACTCTGATTCTGCCTCTGGCCCTGTCTCTCACCTAGCTAACAAACCCACTGTCAAAGTCTACTGCAAGGCTTAGCACGATCTCCTTCTCACCATCAGAGATGGTCAAGTGATTCTTGCAACAGCTGATCCCTCAGATGAGTTCCAGGTCTCAACTTTACTTTTAACTTAATGCCCTTTTTCTTTATTTGCTTTTTTAATTTCGTTGTTCATTTCTTTGTTTATGCAATTCCTATATGCCAATTGCCCAATGAGCTGCTTTCAATTGAGAAGTTTCAAATCGGGATTTTAAGAGGTTGCGTGGTAATCTGATCAGGGTTCTTCTGCTGCTTCACAATTATGTTTCTTCTTTTTTATATCAAAAGTAGAATATAAAATAGGGGTACGTTTTACAATAATTCGATTCAATTCTAGCTTTATTATTACAAATTGATGCTTCTGTGTATTTTGATTTGCTTATTATGTGTAAGTGTGGTTGCTTGATTGTTGTTGCAGCATTGGTACAAAGACGAGAAGTACAGTACCAGAGTGAAAGATGAAGAGGCCTTTCCCTGCTTTTCTCTGGTTAACAAAGCTACTGGACAGGCCATAAAGCACTCTGTTGGAGCTAGTCATCCTGTAAGAAATCTATAACATAACTAGGCATTTATAAGTTTATTCTTTTAGATTTGGGTTTCTGCTACTTTCGTTTCCCATCAGTCAAACATTACCAGTAATATATACTTCACATTGTCCATATAAAAAACCACTGAAAGGAGGATTTCATGGTGTATCTGTTATGTAGTTATTTTAGGGAGAATGGATTTGATAACTGAGCTGTGTTGAAGTGGCTCAACGAATCAGAATCTTTTTCAAATTTTTTTGCTGCAAG
Source organism: Anacardium occidentale (assembly GCA_026122585.1). Taxonomy (NCBI): domain Eukaryota; kingdom Viridiplantae; phylum Streptophyta; class Magnoliopsida; order Sapindales; family Anacardiaceae; genus Anacardium; species Anacardium occidentale. The sequence goes on along the minus strand of JAJEJH010000087.1, from coordinate 441,681 downwards.
TTTTGTTTGGTATCTATAGTTCTGATTGTTTGTCTTTGTTTCATGTTTTTGGTCCAGATGAAAGATTGTTTTCTCTTTTTATGGACTAACATCCCGATGTAACTAGTTAATTTAACTTATATAAATCTCTATGAAGTGACTCAAATGTTCCTCAGGCTGCAAAATAATTTGTTTGACAGTTATGATTTTCAATCTTTTGTTGATTTCCAAATTACTTATGTGAGTTTTAGATTCCAATACAAGTTATAACAACGGATTTGAAGCACTGAACATTTGTGCCTAACCAAGACATACAGCACTAAACTCTCTACCATGAAAACTTGTCTGCAGGTACAGTTGGTACCCTATAATCCAGATGAGCTTGACTCATCTATACTATGGTCAGAGAGCAAGGACTTAGGCGATGGATACCGAGCAGTAAGGATGATTAATAACATCCGCCTGAATGTCGATGCTTTTCATGGGGATAAGAAAGCTGGTGGCGTCCATGATGGCACTATGATTGTGCTCTGGGAATGGGCCAAGGGTGATAACCAATTATGGAAGATCACCCCTTACCGTAAGTTCACAACAAACAAGATTCAAGGATTTGAAATTACTAACATGTTTTTCATTCATTATTTTTCTGATTTATCTGTTCTTTTATTTCTGCAGAATAAATCGGTGTTGTGTTGCGGTCTCTAGAAGTCGAATTATGTTTGCTGAAGGATGGCTTGGAGGATTTGATGTTTATTATCTATATGAGTGGTTTGTGTATGATCTGTTTAATCTAGATATCCTGATGTGTGGTTGAGATTCTTAAGTTCTGGTGCTGTTGCTCTATTTTCTGGACTGGACTGATATCCATATTATGTGATCATGAATCATAAACATCTGCTAGTAAATTATTGTCATGTTATCTTTTCTATCAATGTTATATTTCTCCGGTTGTGCATATCCAGCATGTTAAGTTATTAGGCACTTCAAATTAAGTTCTTGTAACACAAGAACACACACATGAAGATCCTGACATCTTTGACAATATTTTGTAGATTTCAGATGAGTGATTGTCGTGCGAGAAAATGAAAGAAACACAGACAGGGAATGCATTTTATTACCTTTTGTCCTCCAAATTGTCCCTGCTTATAGGGATCACTGTTTTCTTTGGGATCTATAATTCGCATAGTTGGTGTGCGTTTCATGTTTTTGATGCTGGGGAAAGATTTTTTTACCATCTTATGGACCACCCCATATAAATCAACAGAAACTGACTCAATTGTTCCTCATGGTGCAAGCTTTTTTGCTTGACACCTGTGATTTTCATCAATCTTTCTTTTTGATTTTCCCATCAATTCAGTGAGATTGAAAGTACTGAAATATGGACAACATAATTCGCAAAAGAAAACACCCTAGATCCAAATTCGTTGAATGGGCTGGACTTAGATAAAAATTCAGCTTTTAAGCTTGTAGGGCTGCGATTTGTAGTGGGCTTTTATGATTGTCGGGTCGAGTTTTTTCTGTACACGAATTCCTGTAACAATCTTTACAATCCACCTGAAGAATCGCAAAACCCCTAAAAAAAGACACAGAAAACAGAAAAAAAAGAGAAGAAGAAAATTTGACTGAGATAAGTGTTGTAGTTGTAGCGTTGATGAGGGGATTGGGAAGAATATTGAAGCGAGGTCTCTCTCTCTCGTATCAACAGAGACTACTAGGTTTTGGAGAACCCAAAAATGGCGGTTTTGTCTTTACTTCTTCCAAAACGATATCGTCTTTGTCCAATTCAGCTGCTTCTCAACATTCTTTGCTTCTGAAGCCTTTTCCTGTTTCGACTTTACACTCCGGAAAATGGAACCATTTTCAAGGTAGTTCATTTGGGTAATTTGCTTTTGTTATTTATTAATTACATATTGCCAAATGCGGCCCTAATATTTTCATGCTATATTTTTTGTGGGCTTTGTTTTTTTTTGTGTGTGTGTGTGTGTGTGATGCTTCCTATAATTTTAATTACATTTACGTGATCTATAAAATGTTGAACTTTTTTCTTATTCAATTCATTTTTTTGTTTAATTTAGAGGGATACAGAATAACTTAAGAGGATTTCTTGGTTAGTTGCCAGTTTTCAAATACAATCTTAAAAGAGGATATAGTTTCTAGGAACAATAGAAAAATCTTGTTTCCTTTTGTTAATAACATGTTTACTTACCAAATAAATAAATAAATAAGAAAATTTTTTTTTTTTCCTTTGAGACTGTGTCATTCTTAATATTATAAAATAATTTTTGAAAACAGTTTCCGAATTTTGAATTGAAGAGGTCCTTGTATTCTGACTTTGTTATTATAGAAAATATAGAATCTTTTTTCACTATTTTGTGTTAAAAATAAATTGTATGTGAAACATATGTTACTGTTGAGATGTGGGAAATGCAGAATTTTGAAAATAGTCATTAATGTGATGGTGATATTGCACAGGACAGAGAAGGACGATGTTTATACAAACACATTCAACACCAAATCCTTCATCTCTCATGTTCTATCCAGGGAAGCCTGTTATGGAGGTTGGAAGTGCAGATTTCCCAAATGCACGTGCCACTATGAATTCGCCATTGGCAAAAGCACTTTATGGGATTGATGGTAAGCTTGAACTACACTCATGTGTCTTTGTTAGTGACTGGAATTGTTTATTATTTTATAAAATGATTGGCATTCACTTCTCTTCTTTTTAAGATGAAAGTCCACATGTTTGCACTAAAAGCTGTGTATTGGATACCTTGTTTTTTGTTAGTGTAGATTAATGATCTGCATATCTTGTCTGTTAAGAATTTGCCTTTGAGGTTTAGATTAGAATATGAGGATATGCAAACTTCTGATGTACATGAGCAGAATAAAAGGCTAGATAAATGTGAACTGCAAGAGGACTTGATTGGGCATAAATGATCAATTTGTTTGTTTCCAAGTGAAGACATAGCCCAATCGTTGATCATCTAAGCCCACCAATTAGATAACCATAGACATATTTTAGTTAACAGCCACATATTCGATATACCAAGCTATCATTGCAAGCCGTGAGATATTATTACGGCAAGGGACGGCCAAAATTTTAGAGCTCAGATTCAAAGTCATCTTAATTTACCCCACCATGAGGAATTACCAGAACATTTGACTCTTCACACATTCAAATATAAAAGGATTGGTCAATCAACTAATAGATAGTGAATGGGGTGGTTGGTTTGAAAATAAATCAATTGCTTGTCATAGAATATTTTTCTTGTCAGACTTAAACCTAACTAAAATAACAAACCAAAGGTTCATACAATTTTCTGCTTTCACCTAATTTAAGTCAAGGGGCACAAGTTAAGGATTTTGATCTGGCAATTTGGATTTTTCTCCCACTCATTTATCAGTGATTAGTTGGGAGCTTATTCTTACCTACCTAGTCATTGTTTCCTAGCATTTTCCATATCACAAAAATTAGGAACTAAGAATCTAGCTCAAAGAAAGGTCAGATTGGTGGTATTTTTTTTAATTTGATATGTTGCATTTGGTAAATAGATATGATGCATTACTATAATAATCAATCCTGAGAAAAAACATAGTATTGATGTTGAACCTTTGACTTTGATCAATATCAGAAGCAGAGTGTTTGGAGGCATTAAAGAGACTGTGTTAACTAGTTTTATGCAGAAGAGAGCATTGTCTATACATTTGTCTGAGGGAGAGAGGGAAGTAGTTGTTGAAGACTAGTGGGTTTTGTTGCCCTACAACTTTTGCTTAAAAAGTTATGCATCTACTGGAATCACATAAATGTGTTCTACAGTGAGTTACGTGTATAAACATTACATGTACAGGTGATAAATTGATATAGGGATGCATGAAGCAAAAAATATTTACTTCTATTTGGTGGATTCCATGCAGATTTCAATCTTTTTTTTTTTTTTTTTTTTTAAATTTTTAAACAAATTACTTCTTAAAAGAATTGGTAACCCCTTACTTCTATAAGGTGGACAAATTATTGCTGCTTTTCTATCATGGTTTTTTTTTTTTCCTTCTTTCAGTTTTTCATATTTATTTGAAATGATAGTAATCAATATAATTTAGTATAGTAGTCTTACTGTCAATGTCCTTGGAAATTATTCACTTGAATTATAAAATAATCATTTGGTGTAACCTTTTTTTTCTTAATCTTTGATACAGGTATTACACGTGTGTTCTTTGGTTCAGATTTTGTTACAGTAACAAAATCAGATGATGCTTCTTGGGATTTCCTTAAGCCTCAAATTTTTGCTGCAATCATGGACTTCTATTCTTCTGGGCAGCCATTGTTTCTAGACTCAGAAACGGCTGCAGCCAAAGACACTGCAATTCATGAAGTATATTTTTGACCTAATCTATTTTGATATTTTTAAGTTGTTAAAGCCTGCTTGCTTGCAAAATAATTATATTTTGTTTGCTTTTACCTTCTTCATCACTTTTAAAACTTTTGAGAATAAGTATGGCTTTAATGATATTGCTATCTTTGCTGTTGCAGGATGACTCAGAAACTGTTGCAATGATCAAGGAACTTCTAGAAACTCGTATTCGCCCTGCAGTGCAAGATGACGGTGGTGACATTGAATACTGTGGATTTGATCCGTAGGTTTTCCTTCATCTGGTTACAATAATATATACTGAACACATGAGAATTAATTAATCCATTGTTTTTTTTATTCCCCATTTTTGCTATTTAGCATTTGTTGAAGTATCTGTCTTCATTCCATAGAGAAACAGGAATTGTCAAATTGAAAATGCAAGGAGCATGTAGTGGCTGCCCAAGTTCGTCTGTCACATTGAAATCTGGCATAGAGAATATGCTGATGCATTATGTACCTGAGGTAACATGTGATAACCTTAATTTTGTATTGTAGTTTTTATGCATTTTTTTGTTGTAGTCTTATCCCTGTACTGTTGTTATGTAAAGTTCTAGGGTTGGGCCTATCACTTATAAAAGAGCCCAAACAGGGTGAAGTTTTTTTTTTTTTTTTTTAAATTTTTATATTAAAAGAGCCAGTGTTTGGAAAACAAATTTTTTATGCTTGTGTTGTATCTTTGGAAAGAGTAGCTTTAGGTTTCAGACACCTATTACATATTACCCTTGAACTGGGGTTTTTTTTTTTTTCTTTTTTTATGGTAAGTGATCTGGGGAATTTTGCATGTTGAAGTATCTATATTTTGGTTCTTTTGAGCTATCTTGGCCTACTGCTGTATAATCTAAATTTGGACGTTTGTTCACCTTATTTTTGGAAAATATTCTCTCTGTCTCTAGTATAATAATTATAATCTAGTCAGAATGATCTGATATAATTTTATCAAGACCATGTATATACCATTGGATTTGGGTTGTAAAATATCATTTTAGTTCCATGTAGTTAATCTGATGGTGAATATGCATGGTTCTAGCCAAAGTTATATTAAGAGGCACTAACTGACTGGAGAATGGTTCTCTCGCCCATTCTCTATCTTTAGATATATAGCCATCCTTCTAGTTAGGATGTCCTAATATAAATTTGGTCAGGACTATCAATATTTGCTGATGGATTAAATATGTTGGACTCTGCTGCCCTTGTTTACTTTTCTTTGTTATCTAGGTCTGTCTGCCTCATATACTTAGCCTATGTTTTTGCCTTGGCCAACCGATATTTGTGACACAAGCTAGGCTTTTGCTGGTTGATTGCATGTAAATTCGACTCTTGGCTATTCTTACTGCTGACAGTCATTTTCTGCTTATACAGGTCAAAGGTGTGGAGCAAGAATTAGATGCTGAATTTGAGGATGCAGCACTAACTGGCCAGATAGAGTAGACGAGCCTTTTAATTTTTCGTCCTTGCATAACATACTTTGATTAATAGCTAGATGGACAAGGTCTCTAATATGCCTTCCTGTATGGGAGCAAGTAAAGGTTGTGGGTACTGAAATTCAGGATTCTTATGCTGTTCCTGCTATCTATTTGCAGTGGATAGGATTTAGTGCTGTATGATTAGTAGCTCTTGTAACAAAATTGCCTGGCTTTTCTATATTCACTTTGTATCTCTGTGGGCGCATAGCAACCAAAATTTTGATCTGAAACTCATTGTTTTGCATTATCCGTATCACATTGATGAATAAAGTTATTTAATGTATTTTTTGGCTTTTCAGTGACTGGAAGAATTTTGTTGGAGTGTTAAAGAATAAGTTATTCTCTTTACCACGGCGAATCTATCCCACAATTATGAGATGTAAACCATGACATATTAAGTTATTCTCTTTATCACGGCGAGTCCGGGGGTTCTTCACTTAATGTTTCGAAGTTTTTCAAAGCTCAAGGTGGGTTGGATATTTACCAAAGTTTACTATTCAATAAGCATTAATTATCTTATTCAAATGGAAGTCAATTACGGTCGGCCATCCATTCTTATTTCTTTTCATCTTTTTCTCTTAAATTACTTTGCCATGCAACTCATCATAAGTATGTCGTTGATTAATTAATTAATTAGTTTTCCCATGCCAAACCCTTGGTCGCACCTAAGGTTTTTTTAAATGACAATTTGCACTCAAAAATTTTTTAAAACTAAATACTTATCTATTGATCAAAACTAATTATTAAATTTAATGATAAAAGTCATATTTAATTGGTCAAAAATGTATTTTTTTTGAATAAAAATTAAAAATTAATAAAATTTTAAAAATAAAATAAAAAATTTTAAAAAAGTATCATCATCGTCGACAATATTGATGACGATGGTGGCTATCAATCTAACCACTTTGATAGTGGAACTAACCAGATTTAACCATCAAAGATTTGGAGGAGACTGTTATATTTGATCGTCTCTACCATCTATAATGATTTAAAATGATTAATTTTAAACATATCGTTCATTTTTTATTTTTTTGGATAGGAAAAACCACTAAATCTGGCTATTTCTATTATTGAGATAATTGGATCCCACTATTAATCGAATCAGGTAGTCGTTTTCGATTATATAGTTAAGTTAACGACTTATATTTTTAAGAAATTTTAATTAATTTTTAAATTTTTATTATTATTTTAATGTTATTTTATATTATTTATTTTTATGAAAAGTATTTTGATCTTTTCAAAGAAAATATTAAAAAAATTAGAAGAAGGGCGGGTGTTTGGCTTTTTAAAACTTCTTGGGGGGACTTGTCAGACAAGGAAACCTTGGGTGGCAATGAATTAGTCCTTCAAATACTACGCAAAATCATGTTATATTATATTAGGAAGTACCACTTTTGTATTATTATATTGTTTACTATCATTATCATTTAATATATATTTATTAACTTCATAAAATTCAGTCAATTTTTTCTTCGTCATCCTCTTAAATGAATGAGTACAATTTTCAGTTACATAATTGGTTGATCTTAATCTAATAAATAATTTGGTTTTGGATTGGCTTTATTGGGAAAGAATCTACATTTTTGCTTTCTTTTGAAGAGTCAGTCCATCTCCCTCCCTTTCCCTCACCAAATTTTTTCTGCTAAGATTCATCCAACTAACTTTCTCCTGAAGGCGACAAATTATAATTTCTGCTGCTTTTTCTGTAAATTTATGTATAAATTTTCTTGGCTTGTTATTCATTCGAATAATTATCCCTTTATCACATCACAAAAAATAGAGACAGCCAGAAAAGATGATTTCTTTTCCAGATTTCATGATGTTATGTAAAATTGTTTTATGTTTAAATCAACATATAAAATTTGTAAAAAATGAAAAAAAAAGTAAAAATCCACGGCAGAAATCCACTGAGGCTGAGTCATCTTGGAGAAGAAGAAGAAGGTGGCAGTAGGAGCACCAAAACAAAACATAATCCACAAGCGAGCAGAGACATGACACACGTTCACACGCGCACTTGTCTTCTCCTACACATTTCTCCACATGAATTCCCGCTTTGTCGCTTTTTCAATTCCTATAATAAAGTCTCAACCAACCAGTCAAATTCTTTTTTATTCTTACCTTCTTTGTCTCCAACCAAAAATAATTGAACAGCCAACATTAATGCAACTTGTCCCTTACTCTCCTTATCATTTGTCCGTCTAATTTGTTCACTTCTTCATCATTTCATTTTATTGTCTAACGACAACGGCATTCTGGTGATTGAGCTTCAACTGGGTTGACACCAATGGCCTGGAAAAGTTGTGGCTTCTTGGAGTTTAGACCTCTGCTTCACTTGTTGCTACCGCTTTGTGTTCATTGGATTGCTGAGGAGATGACCGTTTCTGTTCTTGTTGATGTTGTTACTAATGCTTTGTGTCCTGGGGAGTCCACTTGTTCTGAGGCTATTTACATTAGTGGTCTTCAACAAACGGTGAGCGGTTGAATTGAGTTAATGTTGTTTTATGTTTTGTTTGGTTTATGAGAAAATGAAGGATTTTTAATGTAAACGTTCAAAATTTGAGATGTTGCACCATCTGACTTTTTATGGGAAAAAAGAAAAAGAAAAAAAGAAGCATTTTATCGCTTGAATGAGAGCGATGAAGCTGTTTAGGTGAAGTGGGGTTGAAGGCTTCTGGTTTTTCTATTTTACTTTCTTGTGTTGTCTTGGAAACCAAAGACACTTTTCTGTTTTACTTTCTTGACGGAGTGTTTTCCTGAAATTTGGCTGATTCCTGCATCTTTTACTTTCTGTGTTTTCTTCTTGTAAATTGGCCATATATATGAGTGGTCTTCACTGAAGGGTAAGAATTGACTTGAATTCATGTTGTTTATGCATGAGCCTCTCTCTGTTTAATTTTGTGTCTCTTTTTACTCATTTTGTTTTTTTGGTTTATGAGAAAATGGAGGGCATTATACTTACCAAAAAAGAAAAAAAATGGAGGACATTAAACAGGAATATGTTAGGGACTGTTGAATTCACAGTTTTTTCTTTTTGATTTGTCAAAGTTTGAGATGTTTTTTCAATCTAGGTTTATGGAACATTTGAGTAGCTTTATTCCTTTATTTGACTGATGGAGCTGTTTAAGGTCTGTATTGGTGGATTGGGTTTGAAAGTTTTTTATTTCTATTTTACCTCTTCTTGTGTTTTCTTGGAAATTATACGGAGCGTTATAATTTACTTTCTTGGCAGAGCGTTCTTTTCTTGAAAATTGGCTTGTTCATGCATCTTTTGCTTTCACAAATCTTGTGTTGATCATGATTGCTGCATACTTTCATTAGAAGTGAAAGAACCCTGTTTCTCATTGTAATCCTTCTTCTCTGTTACTCAAAATTTGAGAAAGCTTTAGATTCTAATTTCTGCTAAAATTGATTTTTTTTTCTTATAATCCTTGCTTTTTGTGCTGTCGTTTTTTCTGGGGTAGCGCCAACTTCTTCAGTTTATTCTCTTCAATAACTGAATGGAGGATAGCTATGTGTTAATATCTGTGTTGAACCTGTAAGCATCAAGCATTATTTTTAAATTCAGAAGTTAATTAGTGACAAGTGACTCCGCACCGACTGAGATTGATGAAAGCAACCCATAAACTAAAGTTTCTGATGTTCAAGTCTTCTTTGGACTAGCTTATGAACAAGGGCAGTTTGATTTGTCTGGATTATTAATATTTAATGACATTAACTTCAAGAGCCAAAAGCGTATTTGTGTGAATATCGACAAAAACATGCTACAGGAGCTACAAGAAACTTGCAAAAAAGTTGATTTCTTGATACTAGAGTGATTCTGTGACCTGATAAGCAGAGTAAGTTTATGCATATAGAAACTTAAGAGTTATGCAGTGTGCTATTTCACCTGAAAAAGTTTTTGATTCCAAATGCTCAGAAGTTTAAATAAGGATTTTATGCTGTTTTAAGTCTAGTGAGGTGGTACTTTTAGTTAGCTTTTGTGCACCATTATAGGCTAAGCATAAACAGAAATTTCATTGGTTTCGTTCCTAAATTTTGCTTAAAGAGAACGGTAAATATGTTGGGTTCACTGTTGAAGTGGGCTAGTTGATTTGATGGCAAAATGAATGTTTTGTGTAATAGTACTTGTGTGGAATTAAGATGAGTGGAATATATTTTTGGAAAGAGACTACTTACTTTTACCGATGCAAGTATGGGTCCCAAAGATACCAAGTTTGTGGCTTGCTTAATTTTTTAGCAAAACTTGTTTTTCAGTTGCTATGATTGTTGCTTTTGCCTTCACTATTTATTAAAGAATGGTACTCATGATAATGGCTTTAATTTTACGGTCAAATAGGCCCTCGAAGTTATAAAATGATGAACAGGAGACTGTTTAGGACATCAATCTGGAGAATTTTTCAGTAGGGGAAGTGGGATTGATAATAAAATGGTCCAGTAACTAATTCTTTTCTACCCCTGATTTTTCACATGCTGATGCCATTTTTAACCTTCATTTCACAGTTGATTCAAAACATTGATGGTGAACCTGGTCTTTAATCTCGAATTTTCTGATGCTTTTAAATATTAGGCTTCTTGGTGATTCAGATTACCGTTGTGGTACACTATATAGTTAGTGTACTGGGAGTTCTGTAACAGAAGTAGTAGTTAACAGGATGTTGTGGTAGATGTTCATGACACTAGATAACTATGATGTGTGGAATTCTGACAATGATAAACTGATATTATTTCCTCTTTCATTTTGTTCAGAGAAACAATTCTCATGCATTCTTCTGTGCAGGTTGTTGGGATTTTCAAGATGGCGGTACTTCCACTTCTAGGCCAGCTTGCAGATGAGTATGGCCGGAAACCACTGCTCATTCTTACTGTCTCCACCACCATTATCCCTTTCTGTAAGTTGCACAAGCACATCTTTCCAAATTCGTCATACTTACATAATGCTGTAAGAATTTTACTTATTATAAACTTAAAATTGATGATATGAAAATGAATTCTTTCTTACTGAGGGGCAGTGCCAAGGTGGTGGTGGTTGACATTCATTCCAAGGTTGAAAACCAGTTAATGCCAACGTTTTCTTCAAGTAAATAAAATAGGAGATGCCAATTGATGTGATGGTTTACCCAGTGACCCTTTCCCCTGAAACTGAAAATTAAGTTTTCCATTTCCGGATCAGTGAATCTTTTAATCGTACATTTTTACTGTAGTTAATATAATTACAAAAGGGATATTAATCAGTGATATGGTACAGCCTTTTCATGCTATATCAGCTGCTCCAGCATCTTGCAGTGTATAAATGATACAATCAAGATTGTGCTTTGTACTTACACTTTTTCTTCCATTTGATGTGCCTTTTCAGCTTTACTTGCTTTTAATCAGTCCAAAGATTTTGTGTATGCATATTATGTACTTCGAACAGTATCATATATTATAAGCCAAGGGAGCATCTTCTGCATCGCTGTTGCTTATGCGGTAAGAATCATTCACCACAATTATTGTACTTGCGAATGAAGAATGTTTAATTTCACATTTTTGCTTCCTCTGCCAGGCAGATTTTGTGAGCGACAGCAGAAGAGCTGCAGCCTTTAGTTGGATTACGGGCCTGTTCTCAGCATCACATGTCTTAGGAAATTTATTGGCTCTTCTTCTTCCTGAGAACTGCATTTTCCTGGTATGTACTGCTATAAATTTATTGTTAGCCCTATTCATGTTCTTCATTTATTTATATGATCATTCTTAATGTTTTTTCATTGTGGTTTCTTTTCAGGTTTCAATAGCTCTCTTGATCTTTTGTCCTGTTTACATGCATTTCTTTTTGGTCGAGACAGTTGAATCGGCTCCCAGGGGAGACCAAGATTCAACTTTCTTGCAGAAGGTAGTTATGGTCCTCAAAAAAAGATATGAATCAATGCGAGATGCTGCATTGATAGTTGTTAGCAGGTACTTCTACTTCCGTGTTTTATGCAGACAACATTTGGATAACTATATTTCTGTGGATCAATTAATATATTTTCTCTTTCTTTTTGTTTCTTGAAGTATTTTATGATGCCAAAAACTTTATTTGCATGCTGGTTAATGAGTACTATTTCTGTTTCTCTTTTCCTTGTGCTTTTTCAGTCCAACACTCAGAGGAATTTCTTTTGTTTCCTTCTTTTACGAGCTGGGAATGTCCAGCATCACCACTGTCTTATTTGTAAGTTCCCTATCAATTTATTTTCTCGTTCATCTTTAGTACAAATATGATATAGGAATCCATCATGGATCAAGAGGTAATTGAAATCAAATTAAATACTTCTTAATTTACAAAAATTCTTGTGCAACGAAATGGTACCGTCATATCATAGTTTTTTCCTTTTTTTTGGTAATTACCATCATATCATAGTTGGTGTTTTGTATTGGACACAATTTGATTAATATAACGAATAATGTTGATTTGTGAAACTTGTCTGTCTTGTTTCCTATTACTACTTGTGCAGTATTATTTGAAGGCAGCTTTTGGTTTTAGCAAGGATCAATTTTCAGAAATTCTAATGATGGTTGGAATAGGTTCCATTGCATCGCAGGTATGTACTTTAACAGAGCTTATTTTGTTTTGCTCTTTAGTAAATTTCTATTACAAACTTTTCTGATTATTATCTTTTCGTTCTCATTATATAACGTAATTTTTTTATATATAAGAAGAGAAAAAAAAAGAAAATAGTCTTGCTTACCATAGAATTTTCTACTTTGTTTTGTACTAGATTGTGGTGCTCCCTCTTTTCAATCCTTTAGTTGGAGAAAAGGTGATATTGTGCATAGCCTTGCTTGCATCGGTAGCTTATGTAAGTGGCCTCATTCTATCGGCAGTTAGAGGAAAACCTTTATTTTTTCTTTTCAAAGAGAAGGAAAAAGCTAATGATTTGCATTTTTCTTTACAGGCATTATTCTATGGCTTGGCATGGGCATCTTGGGTATGTATTCTTCATTTCTTTTAAAATTTTTTATTCTCTCATCAGAGCATAATTTGTTCTAGTTAAGATCTCATGTTGAATGCTTTCACAAAGCTGTCTGGGTTTAAGTTGCTGTTCATACACTATAATGGTTTGCCTATACAGACGTGTGACTTTGTTCTTTGGCTCAATCTTATATGAATGTGACAATTTAGGCCATTTTCGATTCTGTTCCTCATAGAAAATAAAATTCTTGAAGAGAATTGAGAAGGATTATAGCATGACAGCCTTTTTAAGTGATGCATGCCTTCTTTTATAGATTTGTCATCAACATGATGTCGAAGTTCCATGTAAGTTTCTTTAACATCAATAACAGCAAGTTATTCTGTACTGCAGGTGCCATACCTAAGTGCCTCATTTGGTGTCATTTACGTCCTTGTGAAACCTTCTGTAAATAATATCACACTTCAATTTCTTTTTCCATTTCAGTAAACATTAGCAATAGTATCCAATTCGCTGACTCAAATTTTAATGGTTGTCTTACTATTAATTTCCAAATGTGCAGACTTATGCCATCATTTCAAAAGCATCAAGTTTAAACAATCAGGTTTGTGGAACCATCTCATACTATGCTTTCTCTGGCTTTAAAAAATATAGATAAAAATTGGGAAATTCTACTCTCTGCTAAGATTTCTCTTCCTTCAATTAGCAGAGTATTGGTTTCTCCAGTTTCATGTCTCCAAATAGGTTTTTGGCCATTTTGTTCATATCTTGATCATGATTGGACTCTTATGCTCACCATTTTGCTTGTGTTGCATGATCTTTGTCACAGGGAAAGGCACAAGGATTTATCGCAGGTGTACAATCAATGGCGAGCTTGTTATCACCACTTGCAATGAGTCCCTTGACTTGTACGTTTAACTAACTGTCTTTCTCATTGTTCAAGTAAATACCAAAACCAATTTAGACCCACCATGGTGTTTAATTTGTGAAAATGTGTTTGTCATCAGCCTGGTTCCTTTCAAGTGATGCCCCTTTCAACTGCAAAGGTTTCAGCATCGTCGTTGCATCTATATGCATGGTAAATTCACAACTCCTTTCTCCACCTCTTCATTCTCTCTTTCTGATCAAACATTTCAATTTTCTCAGATAATTGCGCTGTGCTTCGCATGCATGCTGAGAACAGAAGAAAATCCAGGCAGTGACAAAGATGAAGATATTGAAACTCCACTCTTAAGTTGAAGCTACTTGTTGTTATCCAATGTTGTAGTATAGTGTTGTGATGTGAAGATGAAGTTGTAAATATTAGGTTTTCTTCAATGTGAGTAAAGTTGTAATTATTTTCATTCCTTCGGAACTCATCAGTTGGCTAAACTCAAGTGAAAGAAATCAACAACGTGAGTTGAATGCCCACCTCAAGAATGAAAATTAAAAAATTTTGCTGGGATACAAATAAAGAACATATAATAGGTATAAGATATGGGGGGGTGGGGGGGAGGTGGGGAGTTAGGTTGTTTTTGGAAAAAAGAAGTGAGGTTGGATTAGATCTTTATGCAAAAATTTTGGTGGGGCAGAACATGGAAACCCTTAAACGATGAATCCAGAGTCTACAGGTTTCAAAAACTGACAATTAAACCCTTAATTTGAATTCTAACAATAACGCCCTTGGAGCAAACAAACGGATGAGATACTGAAACAGATGCGTGGAACCTCTGTAGTAAAACCTTAAAAGAACAGATATGGAGGCTGTGTCTCTCTCATCCACTAGCACCAGCATCACTGTCTCGCTAAACCTTCCAATCAAACATCAAAAAACGTATCTCCAAACTTCACTCACAACCTTAAATTTCTCTACTTCACACGCCAAAAAGACTCGTTCAACTTATTCTTTGTCTTCTTCACCTTTCAATTCTAAAATAGCAGCACAAAGAAGATTATGTTTCTCCACTTCAGCAACAAGTATTCCTTTCACTTCTAATTCTTTTTCTTCCACTGAGACTGACCGGCGCCATTGGATGGTGCTCATGGAGAGTCCGCCAGAGGGGCTTAAGAGTAAGCCAGAAATTGTTAATTACTATGTCAAGACTCTTGAGAGGGTTTTAGGCAGGTGGGTTTGGCTTAAATATTTTGTTTTAACATTTTATTTTCTTGATTCAGTGCTCGAAGTTCGTTTTGTTTGTGGTTTCGTGCAGTGAAACGGATGCTCAAATGTGTATATATGATGCCTCTTGTGATACCTATTTCGGGTTTTGTTGTGATATCGATGAAGAAGTTTGTCGTCAGCTCTCTCGTACGTGATTTTACTGTGACGAAGTGTTATTTGAGATATTTTGAGTTCTTGATTTATGGTTAATATTTTGGGTTCTTTCCATTTTGCTGTTTTTAGGGCGATTGAGATATCAAATGTTTATTTGAGTGCCTTGTCTTAATTGTTCATGTGTTATTTGTATTATAGGTTTGCCGGGTGTCGTGTCTGTTAGGCCTGACCCAGATTATAATTCTGTGGAGAAAGATTATAGTCGTTCAAATAACCAGTTGCTAAACTCACAGTATGGAAGTATATTATTGTTTCCTGCAAGGAATACCAAACACTGGCTTGTTCGGATGGACAAGCCAGGGGTCAGTGTTGTTACAAAGGCACAAATGGTTGATTTTTATGCTCAAATACTAACCAAGGTTTTGGGGAAGTAAGTATAATCGCTACTTTCTGATTCTTTGTCATCATTTCGTTTCTATCCACCCTGAAGGCCAAAAAAATGATTTTTATGCAGTGAGAGGGATGCACAGATGTGTATATATCATGTTTCTTGGCAATCCAACTTTGGGTTTTGTTGTGAACTTGACGAGGAATGTGCAAAAGAAGTTGCTGGTAAATGTGTGCTTTTTTTGAATAATCCACATTTGTGATATAAACTAAACATGTTGCTTGAGTAAATCTGTCCTGTATAATCCAGGTGTCCCAGGTGTTTTGTCTGTCCACCCAGATGAGAACTTTGGCTCAGAGAACAAGGATTATGGAGGTTTGTGACTGTGCTTAGCTTCAGTATATCTGTTTCGTAGCTAGCTGAAAGTCATCATCACTTAAGGTTGTTCGACTATTTGTATATTGAAGCCTGGTGTCACACATAGTTTCAAGTCTGAACCAATTGTGTCTCTGATTATGACACAACTGAACTTCCATGTAAAAGGAAGCATTTGACCGATTTATGATACGAGATTGCTCTGCAAACTAAAATGTAAGGTTTTACGTTTCTACTTGAATAACTGTTAGAGCTCAACACAAAGGAATGTCTGCAGTCTTGCTCCTCTAAATCTGTACATCTTGATCAAAACACGGAGTACATCTTCTATCTCATTGAGAATCATCTGAGGTGTCCTACTGAATCATGAATTTAAGGTTATCCAGGTTGCCTTCTCCATCTACTGCTACTAGCCTCAGCAGTCCTAGTTTGAACCTTATGATCTTCATTACTGCCTCCTTATAATTCTTTCAAAATGCGCCTGCTACTTTCCTGTGATCTTTGAGGAACTAAGCTTTCTGCTATTCTACCAACCTGAACTTCGATGTACCCTCTTGTTGCTTGCAGCTTGCAAATCTTTCTAGTTTGGCTGCTGCCTCCCTGTTGTCTTCAAGGAACTGAACTTTGCACTATGCGACTATACTGAGCTAAATTTGATTCTCATAACATTGTCCTCATCTTTCTGATACTATAACTCCCAGTTAATGTCCCATAATGCTCATCATGCTATAAACTGCATATCTCCACTGGATATTCATTCAAGTGCCTTATCAAGAGCACTGAAGCCAATGTTGAATCTAACTTGCCATGTTTGTCTTGTTGAGCTGCCACTCAAGGATGGCTGGGTAAAACTCTATTTTTTTCCCACCACAAGTGCCATGAGGCAGAGGGACAACTCTAATGGGTTGCCTTACTGATTTCTGATGATTGCATCTTTGTCAGGACTGCTGTCTGTAACTTCGATTCTTACTAATGCTCATTCAAATATTGATGGCATCCTGAACTTGATCCCCAAGGTCCATTGATCGTGTATTTGCAATTGTTATTATATCTTACATTAGAGTCTGCCTTGAGGGCGCTGTAGAACTCAGTCCTAGTTTATTGAAGTCTTCCTTAAGCATTTGGTTTGGTCAGATGAACAATTTGTTTCACCAGGAATGTTTTAACATGTGGTAGAAGATATTGTGTTAACAATTAACCTTCCCCTGGCGAAAAATGGGCAATAATGATTAAGTTTGCAAGATTGATAAATTTGCGTGTTGATATACAATATTATGAGGAGAAGCTAGTTAGAAGTTTTCTTTCTTCTTTCTCTACCTGTGTTAAAATTTTGTGAAGATGTACATTCAGATGTATCTCTACGGTCGTTTTTCCATTTTAGAGTAACCATACGTAATTTCTCAGGTACCAATTTGCAGAATTCTATGGTTCCAACAGATCCAGAAGGAAATCAAGCAAACCCCATTGAGACAAAGAAGCTCTTTGTGACTGGTAAGTAGTATTTAAAATTCTAAACAATATCCAATTCTTATATGTTTTATACTTGCTTTTTGGTGTTATAAACTGTCAAGCTTAAACTATTTATGAAATTTCTTCCCATGACTATAAAGTTCTGGGTGGCCTAGTGCCCGAAGCTTATGGAGTATAATGCTTTGTTTAGTTTAACCGTTTAAAGTTCTCACCAATTTTAGTTTCTCAGAAATATGATGTAACATACTATGATTTAATCTTCTGTGAAATTCTCACATGTTTGTCTATTGTAGTTAATTTGTGTGATTTCACACATACATGATTCATTTTCCTTCCTCTCATCTTTTTGCTAACAGAGGTGGTTGACACTGTTTGATGTTAACAGGTCTGTCATTTTATACGTCAGAGAAAACCTTACGTGCAGCATTTGAAGGTTTCGGCGAGCTTGTTGAAGGTACTTTTTCAGTTGTGTAATGAAATCTTGGAGGTGTTTCTGTCACATGTTATTGGTGATTTAATGCTGATGAATCACTTTTCTTTAGTTAAAATAATAATGGACAAGATTTCAAAGAGATCCAAAGGCTATGCATTTGTAGAGTACACTACAGAGGAGGCTGCAAGTGCTGCTCTGAAAGAGATGAATGGCAAGGTAAATTTGATTACAAGTCCTTGACTACTTCTCTCAAATCTTTATGTAGCTAAATTTTTAGCCATTTCATGTAGATTATTAATGGGTGGATGATTGTTGTTGATGTTGCCAAGCCAACTCCCCTAAGATACCGCCAGAACCGCCCCAGAGCGGCAGGTTGAAAAGAATGGAAGATAGAATTCCTTCGACAAACTAAAATTTATGCGTGGGAGCAACCTTTTTTTTTTTTTTTTTTTTTTATATTGTGGTTAAACCATTGGTAGATTGTTAGTTAATTGATGTTATTGGGTTCTCATGGCATTTCCTCTCAGCAATCAGTAACTATGGAACCAAGTCCTGGTAATGCCAGTGGCATCTCTGCATAGTGTATACATATTTAATCATTTTGTAGATTTCTAAGGGAAAATTAATGACAGTTCAAATTGATAATTCTCAGCAACAATTTGATCAAAATGTATACACCAAGAAGACCTTAATTCCTCCATTTCTCTTGCTGGCACTGGCTATTCCACTTTCATTCTCGAAAATGGTTACATCAAAGATATGAATTCAAGTTGCTAAACAAATCGATTATATTCTTTCCTTGACAATCATTTGCATAGATTCTGATCAAGCTCTGCACATTAAATAAGTTTTCAAGATCAGGGGATGAGCTTCATTCAACAACTTTCAATCAACCTAAAGCCTCTTTAGGCAAGGGAAAGAGAAAAGATTGCTGTAGGCAGGCTTCCATTAAGCCTATGGTGCTTGCTAAATTCAGCTACCTTTTCTTCATATCAGAATTGCACTGAGCCAAGATCTCAACACCGACTCATTGTATCATTCACAACAGGATATTGTGTGATGCCATCATTTAAATGGGATGATTGTCGACATCTCATACCTTTGCATTGAGAAAGGCACTTTGTTCCTCATGTTAGAATTTTCATTAGCAAAAAGCATTTCACTGTTATATATTAGATGTTTGTAATGTAAACATAATTTACTTTTATCTATTATTCATCATTATGTATGAACCTTCAGATTGAAAATAAAGTGTCTTTGGAAAATTTTAAAATTGTAGAAGTGATTTTGATATTTTTCAAAACAATGATATAATAATTAGAATATTTTTATTATTATTTGAAAAAACTACCATAAGAAAATTAGATTTTGTCAATTAAATAATTAGTATTGATGAGGTGAATCCAAATATACATATATATTTATGCCATTCACAGAACCTCATTTAAATCAGTCAGGAGAACAATGCGTTTTGGTTGCTATAAATCAGTCTGTCTTCACCTACCATATTCATTTCCTTGTCTAAATGGAAAAGCAAACACACTTGTTCTTCTTACTTCTCTTCTTCTCCTTCACTGCAATAATCTTCACAGGTCTGGATATCGAATCACTTCCCTTTAGTAGTTAAGTTTGCTGCACTGTTGATATGCATGCATTTGTATTTTGTTCATTTTCTATTATACAGAGGTGCAAGGAAGGAATGGTTCTCTAAAGCTTTTTGTTTTCGGGGACTCCTACGTCGACACTGGAAATTCGGAGAAATCCGCACCTTCCTGGAAGGAACCATATGGGCTGACTTACCCTGGAAGACCAGCCGGTCGATTTTCCGATGGACGTATTTTGACTGATTTTTTAGGTCTGTGCTTCTTTTTTTTGTTTTTTATCTCTCTGTAATATCACTTTCAAGTTTCCAATCCCTCCATTTTTAAGACCAAGTAAAAGCAAAGATTGGATACATTTTTCCGGCTCCAATAATGCTATATACACTACATGCAGCTTCGCATTTGGGGATAGAATCTCCCATCCCTTTCGAGTTGGGAAAGTCACAGAATGGATCAAGTGTACAACATGGCATGAACTTTGCCTATGGAGGCACGGGTGTTTTCAACACGACGGTGAATGAACCAAACATGACTGTGCAAATCAACTACTTTCAGCAACAACTTGAGGAAAATGTCTTCACCAAAGATGACCTTAATTCTTCCATTGCCTTGGTTTCTCTCGCTGGGAATGACTATGAAACATTTACCATGAAGAATCACATTAACTTTCTCCAGGTAAGTAGGTGAACTAATACTTATTTCTTTCTGCCGTTGGCCAATCATGGTAGGTCATCTATTTTTGCTTTCTTCTTCGTTTGAACGCTAATAATTTGTAATTTAATGTGCCAATTAACTAGAGTTATACATAAGGCCAGAGGAGTTATTCCCACCCAAGGTTTTTTGAAAAGACAAATTTTATCTTTTAATTTTTAAAATTTTAAATACTCACTGTTAATTTTTTTAAATTAATTTTTTAATATTTTTAATAAAATAATTAAATTGTTCTTATTAAAAAATAATATAATAAAAAATAATGTAATCTTTAAATAAAAATATAAAATGTTCAAAAAATAAAAAAATTTAAAAGAATATATAAAAATTTAAAAAAAGAAAAAATCCTTACCGCTAATAGTATCATCGACAATGGTAATCACCAACAATCGAATTAGGAGGTCAAAAATGATTTTCTAGTTTCTGAAATAACCAAATCTGACTATTTCGTTTGATGAAAGTAGTTAAATTGACAATTTCTGTTTTTTATAAAGGTGATTAGATTTGACTGTCTTTGTCATCAATCATGGTTGGAAATGATCGTTAAAGCTAATGCTAACTATTTTTGGCTTTTTTTGACCACGGTTAATGATAGAAACAATTAAATCTAGCTAATCTAGTTTGATTATCGATTAACAAGGGTAACCTTTTTTATTTTAAAATTTATTTTGATAGTTTAATAATTTTATGATTTTATAAATTATATTTTATTATTTTAAAAATTTGTATCAAAAAGACGTAAATACCTTTTTAACAATTAATAATTAATTGTTGATTTTATAAATTATTATATTTAATTATTAACTTTAATCAGTAGATAAGTATTTGAGTTTTTAAAAATTAAGAATTAGAATTTTTACTTTCTCAAAAACTTTGGGTGGGAATATGTTGCTTAGCCTATATATAATTGATCATGATACCTACTTTAATTAATGAACATGGTGATGAGGTGCCTGGTCTAAGTGGCCGGTGCAAATAAGAGCATGGATGTAGAGTTCAGCTGATGCGTCTTTCTTCTTAATTTTCTGGCCAAATGCTGGTTATGACATGTTGACAATGTCGTATGATCTCTGCATGTTAATAGGCGTCGCAGGACCTCACGAAAAATATCATTGAGCAACTCTCAATTAATCTGAAGCGTCTTCGAGCATTCGGGATTAAAAAGATAGCTGTTACTATGGTTGAGCCGATGGGGTGCTTGCCCAAGGCAACTGTCTTTTCTGCATATGACAACTGCTCTGAATCAGTCAATGCAGTCGCCATGTATCACAACCAGGTATTGACGAATGAAGTGCAAAAGCTAAACAATGAGAGCAAGGATTCTGTCATTTTTCTTCTGGATCTCTACAGCGCATTCTTATCAACATTAACCAAAAATGGACAACTTTCAGGTAAGTTAGCATTCAATAGATACGAGACTCCATCACTGCAGGATAGACCCGTTTCCGACATCGATATTTACCCGTCTTTTGAGGAAAAAAATTGCCTAATGACATGATCAATTATGTGTTTATGAATATGAATTCTCTGGTATAAAGGAGGGAATCCTATCTGTATAACTATTTATATATACTTACATAAATTGAACAATTTTTGTTTTCAATCTTATAATTAATGCAGGTAATTCGAAGATGAAGACTTTGTTGCAGCCATGCTGTGTGGGTTTAGAAGAGAATTACTTTTGTGGCAGCATAGATGAGAATGGGGTAAAGAACTACAGTGTATGCAGTCACCCTGAATTATCAATCTTTTGGGACGATGTGCACCCAGCGGAGAATGGCTGGAAAGCTGTTTATGATGCCTTACAATCTACCCTCAATGAAAATATCCATTATTGAAAGGATTTTAGTTAGTGATGACCTAGTTCATCACAACAAAGTTAAGAGGATGATTAGAATGTTGGAGATATATGCAAATTAAGTTTTAGTATTTGAGAAATGTTCACCTTTAATTAGTATTTGAGAAATGTTCTAGCATTTTAGCATATTATACATCTAAGAACTCAGGATGTTGAGCTACATTGTACTCATAATGTAATTGGCAATCTGTAATGTTCTGCAACAATGAAGCTACCTTCTTGATGGTGGCTCGACCGTGTCTTGGAACATAACGAGCATTCATTTCTGAAATATTTGTGTTTCTTTCTTGCCTCACAGAATGATTTCATTTGCTTGAGTAAATGATTTTATTTAGAATGCGAAGTCTGACAAAGTGTATTAACGGTTCTCATAATTTCTTTCATGAGATGCAAGATCAAGACAAACTAAAAAATAGTCTTTGCCTGAGAATCTTGAATCATTTACATCAAAATGTTGACTTTATATACGATTATATTATGATATCTCAAGTTTTTTTCAAAATTTTTCTTGAAAAGATGGACTCTTAAATTTATACTTGTTAAAGCTCATAAAGTAAGAAAACAAATATTTTCGGAGATTTAATACAGATGCCAATTCAAGTATAAATTTTGCCATTTATCAAACTGTTCACCTCAGCCATAACTGACACTATTTGATTGATTTACCCTTCCTTCACCTATTCTTCCGTTTGTTTCTCATCAATGGAGAAACAAACACATTTGCTCTTCATACTTCTCTTCTCTTTCAGTGTAATAATAACCTTTACAGGTTCAAATCACTTAATCGAAACTTTCATTTCATAAGATTCATTTGTTGTATCTTCTGTATTAATTATTTTGTTCACTCTCTTATTTTTTCAGAATAGTTCTTGCAAAGAATGGAAGGCGTGCACGTCGTCATCATCACCACCATCGCCATGGTGCTGTAACGCTGCTTTTTGTTTTCGGAGACTCGTAATGCCGATACTTGAAATTCGGCAAAATCTTCACCTGCATGGAAGGAACCTTATGGGATAATTTTTCCGGGAATATCAGGTGGCCGATACTCCGATGGACGTATCATCACTGATTACGTTGGTATGTTTTAATTTCTCTATCTCTCTTCGAGTTATATCAATCAGCAGCTCCAAATCCCTCCATTCTTTTCATTAAATTTTCAGAAAAAAAAAATGTTAAAAGTCGGACTTCATCCTTTAAAAGAACCTTCAATTCTAAACTTCTATATTTAGGCATATATCAACTTTTTTTATCCTATTGTCTTATTGCCTTTGTCCTTTTTTAAAAAATCAATCTAAAAAGTTTCACGGATTTGTAACAATAAATCTTTTATTTATCTTCTTTCTCGATTTTCATTATTTATTTCTTTCAGAACGTCTAGAAAGTTAAAATTATTAATTAACCTATCATCCATCAAGATGTTTGAGGATTAATTTTTCATTACAAAATCTTAAATATAATAAAGGATTAATAATTTTAAATTTGCCCAACACATATATTTATGCGGCTTCATTCTTTGGCATCAGATCACCAGTCCCTTTCAAATGGAGAAAATTTGTAAAAAAGAGATCTTCGCAGAGGTATGAACTTTGCCCATGGAGGAAGTGGAGTCTTCAACACATTGATGACTGTACCAAACATGACAAACCCAGATCGATCATTTTCAACAGCTACCAGAAGAAAGGCTCTTTACCAAAAGCGATCTTGATTCCCCACTAGCACTGGTTTCTCTTGCAGGAAATGACTACGCTACTTATTTATTTACCAATGGCAGCCTTAAGGTAACCGAATACAAAATCAGCTTCCTAATTTTGGAGCCTGCGGGATGCTTGCCTGTAAATTCCAAGTACCCTTGCAGTAAAAGTTGGAACAAAAGCTCCAAGTTCCACAACAGGAACCGGAATCGAGCAGTGAAAAAGTTGAACAATGAGATCAGTGACCATCACAGACCTGTCTTCATAATTTTGGATCTCTACAAATCATTCATGTCTGCGTTCAGGAGAAAGCACCAAAACGGTAAGCCGTTGCATTCTCTTAAATTTTTATTGGTCACGACGTTCGCATCAAAGAACAACTGCGTTGCTGTATATATTTAGTCAAATAATCTATTCTACTGTAATGATTGCAGGAATTTTGAAGTTTGAAAAGCCATTGGAGCCATGCTGTGTTGGAGTGCATGGAAATTTCTGTGGAAATGTTGATGAAAAAGGAGTAAAACAGTATACAGTATGCAAGGAAGTGGCAGTCTCTTCTTGGTTCCATTGTCAATTTCTTCTCGTTTTCTTTCCAGGGAGGAATTTAGTTAAAAAATTAAATCAAAAGAAAATGAATATTCAATAGGGTGAGCCGCTGACTAAAGGGCTATTTTTTATTATTTAATTAGATTTTTAATGATTATCATCGTTAGTGATGTGATTATTTTTTAAAATTTTAAAAATTTTTTTTATTTTAATATTATTTTATGTTTTAAATATTTTTATAAATTTAATTTAATTATATTTGTTTTTAAATTCTTTTTAAATAAAAATAAAAAAAATATTTTTAATAAGTTAAATTTAATAATTGATTATTAAATTTAATTAACGGATAAATATTTAATTTTTTAAAACTTTTAAATGACATTTTTTCATTAAAGAAACTTTGGGTGTGAAAGGTTTGGCCTATTTAATAATTAATTCAATTTTGTACTTTGATTAACATTGTTATAATATAGCACTAATCATGTAATTAATTTAACTCTATTTTGGTTAACATTGTCAGTATCAGCTGTAGCTTCATTAGTTTTATATAAATTTAGATTTTAAAAAAATCAAGAACCATTCACATTTGAGATTTTCTTTTTAGTATAAACTATTTAATATTGTTAAACGGCGAAATTAAGATAGTTATTTAATCAAGCAATATCAAGGCACAAATGCTTGTGGTTAGTATTAAATTGAACGATGTTTTACTTATGCCAAAAGAGTTGTCCGCACCCAAAGTTTGTTGAATTCACAAAATCTTGTCTACTAAATTTAAAAAGTCAATTCTCAATGATATGTTAAATTTTTTATAAAATAAGTAAAAAATAAAAATTATTTAAAATTAAAAATATTAAAAAAAGTTAGCAGTATAAATATAAATATATATGTTAATGATAAATAATTATATATTTTAATTAAATTATTATTTTTAAAGTTTTTATATTTTAAAAAATTTTAGGATGTTTTTTAAAAAATTTAATAGTGTTTTGAAATTTTTAAAAATTTAATGCATCTTAATAGTTTAAAAAATAATAATTACACTTAAAAAACATAATAAATTAGAGGTGTAATTATTTTATTACAAACTATGAAGATCATAATTTTTAAAATATATGAGTTAATATGATAATTTTTAAAATAAAATAGAAAATCATCTATTTACCTCAAGTAAGTTTAAATAATAATATTTATATTTCAAATATTTTTTATCATAATATTTAAATAAAATAATATAAAAAATTTTTGATCATTAAATTTAATAATTAAATTTTGATAAATAGATAAAAAGTTAATTTTTTTCAAATTAACAACGAAATTATCATTTTCTTAAACCTTGGATAGAGATAGTATTTTGGCCTTTATTTATCATATCAATATGTGGCCTCATGATCGGTGGCTAAGAAAGCCCATTCAAAACACAACTGCAGCCCAAACAAATGATTATCAAAGGCGCCCATGCAATTGTAATATAAATTCAGGGATGCTATCTTCTTCTTCTAAACCATTTTGACAAAAGAATCTAATACTCTTCTGTTTTCCACTAAAATTCATATTCCTGCTAAGAGCCAAAATCCCATTGATGTTCTTGAATGAAACCAAAATTTCTGACCAATCTTCCCATTATGGGATCAGTAACTGACCAGAAATTTGCCCCCGTTGAAGCATCATGCATGAATGTTTGCTCTCTCTCCCCCTCTACATCATCTTAGTCCTAGGAAATATATAAAATAGTTAGCATAATTAATAATAAGTATGCTACATGGATCAGGGAATAAGAGGAGATCAGGGAAAGGAACATGGTAATTGTACATCATCATACAGAATTCTTTGCATTAAACACACAAAAATTTGGATTAGTCAAATATTTTGTTCTCTTTCCTTTCACAGAAGAACAACACTGGTTCTTTGAGCCTAGAGCTGATCTTCATTGATGCTCCACAGCTTATGTCAGTGTTGAGCCAAACACCAGACTCATGCATCATGATTAATGATCCTCTCTATCTGAGTTGTATTTGTTAATTTAAATGACAAAATTGTCACATTAGTCAAAACTGTAAATATATAATCAACAATGTACGTGATGATTTAGTTTAATTTTTACCAATGCAAGATTATATATATTGACAGAAAAAGTTCAGTACTTATTTAAAACTTCATATTATGAATATGCATGATAACTTCCTGCTCCTTAGGCTTAACACATCAATTCTGTCCATAGCGAGATGCCAAGCAATCAGTGGCAAAAATACTAGAAGATAAAAAATTTTCAGCTCCTCCTAAAACGGGCATTTTGGCTCCAATCTTTGCCCTTGTTACATAATTTTTCCTGTACGTTTGTCCAAGAATTCCATCAACCATATCGCTCAGATTATAAAACTTGAACCCTAATTCCAAGTGAGCAAAACAATCGTCATCTGTTATATTGTAGCCATGCGCTCTTGATTCTTGTTGAGAAATTGGAACTACAAGTGCAGTCACCCTGAAACTTCCCTCCACTTCCGCCGTGATAAAATTAGTGTCGTGACCGGCGCGAGTAATGGAGACAAGTGGTGGTGATGGGGATGTCCATGAGTATCCTTCGACAGGAGGAAGAGAGATGGGCTGGCCATCGAAGGATAAGACAAAATGGTCGACGTTATCGTCCCAAATGGAGGTCGTTTTGGCTGCAATGAGGAGATTGTGGGAGTTGAATATGACTGAAATGGATTGAACCCAAGTGAAGTCTCTGTTCATTGAAGGGTCGCGCTTGCCGATAAAGTGCGCATTGATGTGGAGATTGGGATCTGAAACTAGGCAGAAGTCTTGGTCTTTATGGCCATGGAAGTAGAAAGTGTTGCCATTCCCGCCAACAAATCGAGGGTCTTGGCAAACTGCGCCTGGATTATCGCAACCTGTAAAATTTTGTATTATTAAATTTTATAATTTACAAGAATTGTTCATTAGCAACATTATATTCTCATAATATCAAAAACAAAATAACTCGGAAATTTTTTTCTATAAAAGAAGTTAAAAGATTCATATTTTTTAGGGCTCGTTATTACTCAATTAACGAGACATGCATGTTTAAAGCTGATTTACTTACTACAAATAGGTTTACAAGTAACACAGTCAAGCAGGCAGGAGGTAGGGCAGATTGAGGGACATAGGTGCCAAGCCTTGTAGCAAGCCGGATATTGCCTTAACCGGCACCTCACCCTGCGAGGTGGTGAAGGAAGAGAAGAGAATGGAGGATAGGCAGAGCCACGTCCATGAGTAGCGAAGACAGAAGAAGACCACCATAACATAATGAGAATAATGAGAAAGATCCACAAGCCCAAGAAATTCATCTTCACTAACAATAATGGAGTATTAGTCATAAATCTTGATGTTTTTGGGTTGGGGTTGTGGATGGCTTAATTTATAGAATAAATTTACGGAACGTTTAACTTGTTTTCTCGTAAAACTATTGCTTTTGACTGGACTTATAGCGGTTATGACATTGTGACATGGGATGGATAATGTGTTGATGTATAATTAAATATTTTTAGACATAATTAAAGTGAAATTTATACTTTTTATTATTTTATATATACTTGTAAACAGACACACACAAGATTGAGGATTAAGGTTCCTCGTCATAGAATTTTAAAAAGAAAAAAAAGTGATTCAAGATTGAGAACTAAGGCTCCTCGTTGTTCAGTTAAAAGCTTTATAGAAGTGTTATTATTTTTATAAGTCACAAATTACAACCAGTGTCTAGCAGCAACAAAAGAAGCAAAAGTTAACTGAAATTTTGTAAGGGACATGCCTCTCGATGTGAAAGTTTCTTTTGAAACAAAAAGACAGTAAACACACTGGAATAGCCTAAAAACAAGAAAGATATGAGGAAAAAGTTCGGAGAACTTTTAATATTGGAGACTGAGAAAAATAGATCAACAACAAAACTTCTTGTCAATAATTGTTTCTAACAATTTGTACTAAAACATAGAAACATATCTGAAGAAACACTTGGATCTAGCTCACAATCAACACCTTCCATCAGATTAGTTGGTAAGAAACCACCTGCAAGCAATATTGGCCACCAAGAAATCATCTACAGATCACACACCGAAGCATAACAACTTATTTCTTTAACACAATGCGATTATTCCTCCTATAATGTGGAACACTACTACTCTTCTTCATCACAATGTAAACTGCAATACTAACTACTAATTTCTTTAGCACCAGACAAATGTTCCTCCCATAACATAAGAGCACTGCCATTCTTCATTACAAACTACCTGCACCACTAACAATGTCAGATTAACACCAGACTCTTAGCAGAATTTTAAACACATTGCTCTTCACGATTTGTGGTGTCGAAGTCACTTAATCGCTAAGCACCTGTCGGGATGTCTAAGTTTGGGATTGGATTTCACTAAGGTTTGGGCTTCTAAGCGAAGAACTCTTTAGTTGCTTGTCTACTCCCAATATCTGATTGCACTTCGAGGATTCATTTCTGAGAGAACTTTTTAACTACACCACAAAGTAAGAATAAAAAAATGTCCCTATTGTTAAAACATCAATTGTCAGAATCATCAAGTCCGAGTACAAAATACGAACAAATATATATATATATATATATATGTTCATATAATGCAGCTTGTTTATAGCATTAAGATTTCGATGCATGGCTAACCCTATCTCATTCACTTCAAACCATCACAATATGACTTTTTATGAACAAATTAAGGAATAAAATTCTCAATAAGGTCTCTGTCAAATGTCTGTCAATTGCTTATAAGATTAAGAATGTTTCAAGTTAATTACAATCGTATAACATGAATTTCTTTCATAGTTGAC
Source organism: Anacardium occidentale (assembly GCA_026122585.1). Classification (NCBI taxonomy): domain Eukaryota; kingdom Viridiplantae; phylum Streptophyta; class Magnoliopsida; order Sapindales; family Anacardiaceae; genus Anacardium; species Anacardium occidentale. The sequence continues at coordinate 412,750 of JAJEJH010000087.1, read as the reverse complement.
TCGTGCATGTGTAAATTATTAATAAGTGATGCCTGCATTTGCTGTATTTATTCAATTAAAAATGTGATTACTTGTTTTTAAAAATTCTAAAAGATTTAATGTCAACTATGTACAGTCATGGAGTTGCTCATATATGCCATTAAAATATGTTAGATGACATTTTTAGTATTAAATAAGATTAAAAAAAAATTATATTATCTGAGATCTGATATTCTTTTAAAATGAAAAAAAAAAAAAGTTTTTAGGGAGCTGAATGGTTTTAATGGAGTACACACAAACAATAAATACAAAAAAAAAAAAAAAAAAACTCTCTTTAAACTCCATAATCCTTAAACTAAAATTCTGATTTATTTGGATAAAAAAATCTGCACACTTCTTAAAAAATGTTTAAATGATTTAATTTGAGCCATCCATAGAAGGATTTGACCTGATGCTGAGCACAAAATAATTTTGACTTGAGATGACAAAATTAATTATATCCATTGGTGGTGGAGAATCTTGGGATCATGTTGGCCACCACCATTTTGGTGGGCTCTGACTCATTTTGTCCAGCATTTAAGATTCTAATAGAAAAACAAAAAAAGAAAAGCTATTTATTCTTTTCTTTTAAAGGAATGGTGGATTTCAGATATTCCACTAAGATTTGGCTGAGGATGAAGTATAAGATTATAAAAGGCCAAAGCACTATTTCCCACCCATAGTTTGAGGTGACCACAAAGTCCCGCCCTCTAAATTTCAAAAGCCCAATCTCTTACGTATAGAAATAATTTTTATAATTTATATACTCAAATTACTAAAATATCCTTTTAAAAAATAAATATTTATAATAAAATTATAAGTTTTTAAAAATATTAAAAAATATATTAAAAAATTTTTAAATTTTTTTTAAAATTTTAAGCAGCCACCGCCGCCAGTGTCGTGACAGTGGCCGCCGCTGAACGGGTCAGATGGCCGTTTTCGACCATCAGATTTTTAAAATTTTAAATATATATTTTAATTTTTTAAAAAATTTTATATTTTTTATAAAATTTATTTTATTTTTTATAAAATTTTAATCTTAAAATGACAATATTATTCCTAAAGCGTTACTGTTTTCTGTTTTATTTAATATTATTTTATTTTCATGGGTGAGAGACTGAGCTTTTGAAACTTGAAGGGTGGGACTTGTCCCCGGCTCAAACTATGGGTGGGAAATAGTTCTTTGGCCATTTTAAAATATAAAACTAGTTGATGTCATTTTCCTTTCTGTTTCAATTCTGCATCTACAAAATCTAGAAACTAAATGAACCACTTTTTAAAAGTTACCTTTGTAATCTTAATGTGATAAAACATCATTAACTTGTTATTATACACTAAAATATCATTAATTACCAAAAAAAAAGGGTTAATATTGAGTTAATTTCATCTAGTTTTCTAAAAACTATTAAAGCCCTAAAGGTCAATTGTACTACAATTTTTGAGATGTACTGCTATTATATGTTACAAAGTAGTAATTATTTGTACTACCCAATTTTGCCAATGCTTCCCTTTAAAGCACTTCTTAAGATTTGGCAGGCATACCAACTCAACCCACCTCCAATTGTTGACTTGGGTTGCACTTGTTTGCGGTGACAAAATAAATGATATTTTAATTAAAAAATTTATATTAGAGAAAAAGATGAATGTTAATACAATATCGTAAACACAAGTAATTTTTAATGTATAAATTCGATTAATTTTATTGTCTGAATAAAAGTCATGATTAATATCGAAGGAGTGAAGAGTGATACAATTTTCCAAAGTAAATGTTATATTTAGGGATAAAGACATTTTGCAATATGCATTTAGGTAACGTGTTTTATAGAATAAATATCATTATTAAGTTTATAAGTCTACAATATCTCGATGGAAAATGAAATGTTTTCATTAATAATGTTAATGATATATACGATAATAAAATTAAAGAATTATAAGTATTTTTAATGTCGTCATGCGGATATGCAATACATATATTTGAAAGATCAGATAATATCATATCATAAATAAATAAAAATTTATGTTTTATGATTAATGTTAAGGATAATATTTGTTATGATTGATTGTTTATATTGATCAATAAAAATTATTATCGATAAAATTAATATATTATATATGTAAAAATAATTGATAAAAAACTAAATTTTAAAGATATAATAATGAACAATGATTTAAATATTTTTTTTTTATCGTAATGAATTATTCTATTCAAGCATCCTAACAAATATCCCTTTGGTAATCGATATTGATAATGTATGAACATGAAGATCGAAAACCTTTACATTCTCAAATTTTATTAGATAAATAAAAAATTTTAATATTATAGATAATAAAAAGATGAAAATAAATAATATGATATTACTATTTTTTATTAATAAATAAATAAAATGGGAGGCGGATACGCAACTAAATAGTGGGACCCACCTTCAACCAGATTCGGTCGGGTTGCCGTGACTCTCTTCTATAAAATTCAAAGGAGGCTCTCATCAAATATCATTACCATTTCTGCTTGCTATATTCTTTGTTTTTATTCGTAATTTCAGATTTCCGAAGCCATGTCTCAGGTACCCACAATTCCTCTTTTTCTTTTTATCTTTTTAATTTGGTCTCTCTGTTTTTGTCTTTCAATCTGGTTACAATTTCTATGCGGCTTCATGTTTGATTCTTCCAAGCAGTTTCACCATGTTTCACGTGTTTTTTTTTTTTGTTTCTGGGTTGAATGAAATCAATATTTAACCAATTTTGTGGATTGAATTAACATGGGAATGTTTGGATTTATTTGAATTGAACTTGTCTTTTTGTCTTCTTGTAATTCATTGCAAATGAGCAGGCCTTGTACAATTTTTAGGGGGATATCGATCCCCTTTTTCATTTTTGTCTTTCAGTTTTTGAACTGGGAAAACAATAATTCTTTCCACGTATTGGTTTCAAGTTTAAAGTTCATATGCGTTTGCTTCGTTTATATGGAATTTCACTTTATTTTTGTGTTTGATTGCAGACCGTTGTCCTCAAGGTTGGTATGTCATGTGAAGGCTGTGTTGGAGCAGTTAAGAGAGTGTTGGGAAAAATGGAAGGTGTGTTTTTCCCTCTGTCATTTCTTTATTTCACTGCTCCTATGAATTCGCACTCGAAAGCTTCTGATTATGTAAAAAGTTAATTGCGTTACTTCAAATTTCAGTAGTTTTATATCTTTTGGACGCATATAAACAAAGTTTCATTACAAATTTGTTTGTGGTTTGTTTCAATCATATGTGTATATCTAAGCTGAATTGTTATTGATGCTTAATTCGGCATTGAGCCTGGGGCATGTTCATGTTATCTTGTATAACTTATCAATTCATATTAAATTAATGGTTTTGCAATCATGATTTGGTATCTGGTGATAGCTTTAAAATTTGGTGTGCTTTGCTGGTTTCTGTTCTTATTATTATCCCGTTTGATAATGGTTGCCAATGTGTTTTCATTGCTTTCTTCAGGTGTGGAAAATTTTGATATCAATTTGAAGGAGCAAAAAGTGATTGTGCGGGGCAATGTGCAGCCCGATGCTGTTTTGCAGACTGTGTCAAAGACTGGGAAGAAGACTGCCTTCTGGGAAGAGGAGACACCAGCAGCTGCACCACTATTGCCAGCAGAACCAGAATCAAAGCTAACTGAATCTGTTGCTGCTTCTTAATGTCTGCGACCCATTTACTTAGTGGGAATATATCTTTTATGAATGGTTTAGACCTTGATGAATTTACTAAGAATATTGTGTGGACTGTCAAATATGTTGTGCTCTTCAACTTTGAAACTACAGTAAGTTTCTTGAGCGAGGTTCCTCTGTGTTATCGTCTTAAATAATACAAGTTGCTTTAGATATTTTCGTGTCTTTGTTTCTGTCCACTATTTTCTGTGGTAAATTTGGCTTTGTGCAATATGTGAACAATTTTGGAACCTCGCCACAGCTTCAATTTGGGATTATGAATTGCAATAGATATTTAAGTAGTTCTTTCAGATCACAGTAATCTGTATCGGTTTGATTGCTAAACCAATGCATCAGTTTCATAAGCATATCATTTTGAGCTTCTCCTGTGTTTAATGAGAAACTGAGACAGAAGAATGGGGTTTGTAAATGTGAATATCCTTTTCATCATTTACGGGAAAAGACGTGAGAAGAGATAGGAGATGTGTGATTCCTTTCTTAAGGGGTGTGCATTTTTATTTTTTATTTTAAGGCCAAAAGACTATTTCCCATCTCGGAACTGATGGAATGGCAAGTTCACACTCTTTTAGAACTAAAAAATCGAGTTTTTATTTTATATTATTTAAATAATATATAAAATCGTATTTGAGGAAACAAAGATTATTTTTTCAAATTTATTAAAATAAATAATAATTTTTTATCAAAAAATTATTATATCTATTCACCTATTTTTTAAAAAATAAATTTATAATATAATATTTATATTTTTTATTAAAAATTTTAAAAGCATTCAATTTTTTTTTATTTTCAAAAATTCTCCTCTTAAAATTTTCAAAATAAATATCTCAACTTTTTTAAAATTTTAAAATTTTTTAAAAATATTATATTTTATCTCAAACATGTAATTTAAATCTAAAAATTATGATAGATAATGATGTGCATAGCTCGATTCCGTGATCGGAGACCACATTATTGCCCCAAGGATGGATCATATGGCAGCTATGGTCAATCTTTTTGCCCGCAGTGGACAGGCAAGAATCGCCTATGAATTTATGAAGAGTTTTTCTGTAGAGCCTGATAAGATGGTTTGGTGATGTCCCGTGTCAGGTTGCAAAACCCGCTAAGATGTAGTTCTAGGAAGATATGCTGCAGAGAAGATTTTAGTATTGATCCAGAAGATACTTCGGTTAATATCATGCTGTCGAACGGTATGCAGAAGCCAAAATTGCCCAAGTGAGAAAAATAATGAAAGAAAAAGCTTTAAGGAAAGATACTGGACCTGTGTGAATTTATGAACAGGTTGACAGCTCAGTTGTTTTATGCAGGATATAAACCTGACGCCATCTTCCATTCCACTGTGGGGAACAAGCTTTGAATTTTGAAGGGGAGATATTTGGTGTCAAAATGTATTTTACTTAAATGGTTTTTAACACGCGAGAAAATATGCCACATGAACGCACTGTAGCTGAATCTATATCGGTAATGGTTGATGGACAGAGTAGAGGAACTTAGAATTATAGATGACTCCGAAACATGAGGTCACATCACATTATTACGCAAAACTTTGTTTTGGATTTGTGATCAGCAGCAATTTCAGAGGTTTGTTGTGCTGCAGCATCCTTGTGTGAGAGGTTAACATATTCCAAAGCTTGTGCTCGTAATTTCTGAGGGTAATCAGCAACACATCCAATTCTTGGGCCTGCTCCTGTTGACCATTTCAAAGATAGTTGGTGCCCTAATTGGTACGAACTTTCTTCCTTCTTGCTTTGGATCCTCCGTAAGATTTCCTTTTGCCCAGTTGTTCTTGGGTTCTGCAGATTGCTGGATAGGGTTCTTTTGTAACTTAGTGTTCTTCCAGCTCTATCATATACAGATGACCTATATGGTTGGTTTTTCTCAATAGCTCTGGAAACTTGTGGTCTGGGCGCTACAGGATCTATTGAATTTCCAAATTCGCTGATATCACTCCTCTCAGTATCATCAGTAGGTGAAAATACCTGACTAAAGTCAGAGAAGTCAGAACCAGATGAAATAAAAAAAAATTGTTATCTGGTGGATATTCAGTGCACCATAGAGGTGATGGATTCGTGGTAGACAGAAAGAGAAGGTAAAAATATGATTCCTAAATCCTAATAGCCCGAAAACTGTAAGAAAAAAAAAAAAAAAAAAATCTCAATTTACTTCCCAGAAATATTGTTCACCTGCATTTCTTTAGTGTGCAAATGGCTCTTGGGTAGTATATTCATTAAACAAGATCGATCACTGAGTTACATACCTGAACTTCGTCAACATTGACTCCACTCTCCTTTAGGAAGGCCAAGAAGCAGCCAAGGTTCTCATTTGTTGGACGGTAATGCCCGCTGTATGCTGATACAGACTGGCAATCATGAGGATATATTCACGATTCAGTTGCAATAGATGTGTAACCCCAAATACAAGTTGAAATGTAAGTACAGGCATATTATCTCCTTAGTTAATTTCATGTTGAACAGAGAAGCAATTTTTTACTTGTCTTCTGCTTTGCAAGGTTGGCTATCTTTATGCAAGGTATTTCTCTTTTAATCATAAAGCTATGCTTCACATGCCATCAGTGTGTTTTTAAAAGTTAAATTGAGTTGGCGATGGTTTCTGTTCAAGGTTAAGCTAGACCAAAGATGTGGACCAGTGATTCCTTGTCTCAAGACTGCTGTATTTTTTATTGACCCAAAGATGTAATCTAGAGAATATGACTATTGAGTTTGTATTACTTCCAGATCAAACAGAATTATTTGTCAGGCTTTTATGTATTGACAACTCAGAATATTTACTGCATCTAGTTACAGATTTTACAAATATGTTAATCATGTGTAGCAAGATGATCTGAATTCACTATTACATCAAGCTGAACTATAAAACCACCCTTCTATAAATTTAACTCTAGCTAAGCTGAACTAAACCATCCTAAGTTACACATTTTAATGAATATTGTCATTAAAAGCTGACTTGTGTTATTTCTTGCACCTTAAAAAGCTTCCTTGTTAATGTTTGGGAAAGAGCAGATTTAAGAGGTTTGTTAGATTACAGCATATAATTGTGATGTTAGACTTCCTTTCTATCATCAGATACAAATGTCAATGTCATAACTACTTTCTATTTTACTTGCATCTCTTGGTTACTATTTAAGAGGTATGCAGAGATAGTGTAATATTGACTTGTAGCTACTTATACCTTGAGCTTTCCATCTTGTGCCATCAGTCTTCCTGCTGCCAAAGTGGCTGCTCCTGCAAGGAAGCTGGAATGATGCAATAATCCCTTTTGTTTCTGATCCGAGAAGAAAAGGCATTAACGTTTGGTTAATGAGAAAAGTGCATAGTAGTGCTTCTAATTGGATAAAATTTATTCAATACATTGTTTACTGTCCATATCAAGTCTTACCTCACCGGCATAAATTGTTTTGGAGGCACTCATCACAAATATCCATTTTGAATCTTTCAATCCATGATTTGTGTTGAGAAGGTTTCCAGTTTGTTTGTGCACAAAATTTCCTCCAACAATGATATACTGGTACTGTTCCCTCTCTTGCTTACATGGGGGAGCATAACAAATAGTGATAAGAAAGTTGGAAAACTGAATAAGAGCTCACATGAAAATTCAGTCTGGACTCTGTTGAAATAAGCACTCCTTTTTTGCTTCTGTTGGTACTTGAAACTGAAATGTTTTTTGTAGGATTGAGCCATTATTGAAAATTAAATCTAAAGATATTTGTTGTTGTAGAGTGTGGTGCGATGATCTCTCATGAAATCCTAAGGCTAAAGGTGATCATGCAAATCTACCAGAAATTTAAAGAGCAAGGTAAACTTTCTTCCTTTTGCCGTTAAATTTCTACAGAATGATGTTGTTTCTAGAAAGTGTAAATTGTCCAGACTTAGTAAAATTTAGAACTCATTATGTTCTTGAATTATAAGCTTTGACTTTGACGTGTGATAGTTGGAAGCATACCGGTCCAAGATATTTAATGCATTCTTCCTGTAGCCTTGATCTTGGGCAATCCTTTAGATTAACCTCTTTGCCTTCTCCAATGTCTAACCTTTATAAAAAAAATTAGATATATCAAGAGTATTTTCAACATATTGTTCCTCAGTTACACAAAATAAGAAACACAACAGATAATTACAGAATGCTGAGTAAATGCAGGATTTTGGGTACAACAATCTTTAACACCTAATTATTCTTGTGAAATAGTAGTTTTGTGTAATCTGCATTTGGCCATAATGCTCAAACATAACTTAAAATCCAGAAAATACATAGACCCCTTCTGTCACTCCAGTTAGTTGAATTATTCTTTTGACACCTAAAATCATCATGTGCATTTAGGGGAAAACAAGAAGCTGCTACTTAGTTGGTATTGAGTGGCTTGTAAATCATTTTAGGTTATGGCTTAGGGTTAAACTTTAGGTGGAATCAAATAGAAGTGAGTAACTTCAGATAATGAGACATGCATGCACTCTGTAAATACAAAATTACCAATAATTCTAAATGGTTCTGTTACATAGCATATATTACTTTGCATCAATTGTGAAATAGCATTCTAATTTAATGCTAAAACAACTGCTGGATGTGATTATATATTTAGATATATTTGTTCTTAATGGGAGGAGGAAGAAGCTATCCACAGAGGACTCAAGTAAATAATGGTAAGTCCTTTAAAAATAATCTTGCAGAACCTAGCAGTAATGGTTTTGTTGCCGTCGTAATTTAGGCTTGGACAACTCTGGATGTAGAGAAAAGTCAAATCAATTTTTTGAATTCTAGTATGTGGCAACTCATCTTTCAGATATCTCTTTATCTTCAAAATTGTTGATCTGTCTTTTCCTCTGAACTGTAAATAACTATCAATTTTGAGTGATTTTCAAGGCTAAGGTGCTTTCTTTTTTTCTCTATTCAGCGCACCACTAGAAAAGAGATGAGGGTTTATTCATTTTCATGCACCTCAAGGTATGTTTATGTGGTTTTTCTAATTTTCAGAGGACTTCAACTTGTAATTGTTTGTTTGAGCTGTCATGGCTTGAACTGTTTTTAAGTTATTTGCATTTGGCATTAAGATTTTTTTTTGGACACTGTGATATGAAGATCGCTCAGAGAAGCAAACTAATATGGATTTAAGAGGAATCTCATGGTGGAATTGCAAGAACCTTCTAATAATTTTTAAAGAGAAAAATTAAAGTTCTAGTATAAGGAGAAATACCAGTAGAAAAATGGCTGCACTGTATCCTTTTTACACCACTCCTCATAGTACAAGTTCAAATTATGACCATAACGATGTCGTGGATCAATCTGCACCACCATATGCATAATTATGAATGATACAAGTAGAAAGTCCATGCTGAAGAATGAAAACAAATAGTGTAGTACAGTCTTACAGCTTCAATCCAATGTTGGAAGGCTAGTTTTTGTGCTTTGGCATTTTTAGCTAAACCTTTTCCAACCTGGAAGAAAATCAAATTGCACGACATATTTTTCCGTATTACATAATTACCTTACATGAGATCTCTTATAGGAAGCAATCAACTTACCTTTGAAGCAATTAAGCGGATCCTAGTCCACCGTGATGCTGCAGTTTCATGTCTGTGAAAATTGAAGAAAGAGACTGTACTATGGTTAAGCCTTGCATAATCTATAGCTTGCCACCTGTAAACATTCATATGCACCAATTTGCATGAGAGAAATAAAATAAAGAGTTGCCTATCACATGGAAACTTTAATAGATGCTAATTACCATAACTCTTCGGCAACTACTACAGAATCTGCTATCCTGCGCCGTGTGCGATAACTCCTGTACACTTTCTGCAACTTCACTGCAGCAGTTGATTGAAAACCATTGCTATTTTTTGGAGAATCCATCACCGTCAATCAGCAATCTACAGAAAAAGCTATAATCAGTTTGTTACCAGCACTACGCAAAAGTTTGTTCAAGAAAGCAACATGTAAATCTTGGTATGAAGATCTCTATCTTGAACTCTTACTTTTTATGTCAGTGGCAATCAAGTCCTTCCGTTCATCATCTCTGTGATGAGATTTAGAATTCAATTTGCCATTAATTGGTGGGTGGCACAAGCTGCAGTCACAACTACTTTGGGTTATGACTTATGAGCAAGAAAGTGGCCTCCACATTTCCACTCGGGCCATGTCTTGTCAACACGCTCTGCACTTTCAACTTCACTAGTGCTTATGCCTGCCGGTTTCTGCTGGCTCAGTAAGTTTGGTGTACATATTTTTGGCTATTACCTGTAGACTTTCCATTAGATATCCTAATATTCCAAGCCCAGGGGAGGATAAAAAAATTATGGTGAATGAGATGCATGGACCAGGCTTAGATATTTTTCATTATCACTTGCAGAGATTTCAATTCAGACAGATGTGATTGCAATAATATGCTGTAGTACTCATAATTGTGTAGCAGCTGCGTGCAAAAACTTGGCCTTTCCCATCTCTAAATTGGCCATTGTCAACATAATGTGAGATCCATATAAAAACCAGGTTATTATCCATAGTTTTAGTCTAAAGGATTTTGAAATTGTTGAAGGCATTTCTTGTCAAATATAGGCATTTCTGGTCAAATTTAGGATCTAATTAAATAGACTTTGTTTGTGATCAGGTCATGACAAATATGTTCACCCAGAACACACCTACCTGTCAGACTAAATAATTAGCAACTTGAGATGTTATACTTCTTGTCTTGTCTGTAAGATGCCAACCTGCAATAGTAGGTTGAAAGCTGTAAAATTATACACATCTTTGCAACCTATTTGAAGATTTTTAGCCATAATTTCACCCTTGTTTAGAATTTACACCACCAGAAAATTAATTTTGAATTGGAAAAGTACAAGAAAATGAGACAGCTAATTGCTACAGAAGTGGACCCTAGATCATTTAAGGCTTCCCTGGATGTATCTGTTCTTGCTATGACCTAGTTGTATAACTCACACTCCATTAATGTTATCATTAACATTCACTTTTAAGATCATAAAATGCTCATGATATCAGCATTAATAGTTACCCAACTCCTGAAAACAAGTTTGATAACACTACAACTCGCACGGCTTCTAAATTTTACTGTCTGTAATACTATATCTACTACTCAGAAACTCTCCGGCGTCCGGCATCCAGCGTCTGGCATCCACATGTCAGTGCAAGCAACAAGACACCTAGTTTGGATCTTCAGTGATGGGAGATGATTCTTTGCTCCAGCTGCACCAAGAAAGATTCCACACAGGAAATATACTAGTAAGAACAAACAACTTCAGATTAATAACCTTCCAATTTTCAATAACTCAGGAATACAAGATTAAAGTCACAGCAGTTTTGCAGAGGTTGGGGTGTTAGGAACAAGCAGAAAAGGTTTCTTCAGAAATCTGTGCTTCCTGATAATGACTATTAATGACATAAAGCTCGCAAGCAGACAACAAAGGTTATACAAGACAAATACTTATACTACTTGTATCAGGTCATACAAAGAAAAGAGTTATTTCAAAATCCCTAATATTATTTATCTAATGCAATAGGCAATGGCGTACGGACCTGACGGAAATGCTACAGAGATTACCTCATTAAAGCTTAATGTTAAATGAGGAGCTTCTTTTCACTTTAGAAGCATCATAAATGCTATCTTTATAACTAACTCGAGATTTCAAACAGTTATTCTTCTTCCAAGTAAGATAATCCAATAGTGGAAAAACTCAGCAGCTCAGAACAAAAATACAAACAGCAAACAATAAAATTGATGATGCATACAAATTATAAAACAATGAAAATGGCGATAAAGACAGATTTATAAAATGACAAAATTGAGTATAAAGTCAAATTGTACATGGCTTGCCTGTAGCGCATTCCATAGGACATGGAATTAGCATCAATACCAGTTATAGAGTAGAAATGTAGAACTGGTCATAAAAAGCAGAGCAAATTCAGTAAGGAGAATTAAAAGACCAGATTGAATTTAACTTTAAAGAAGCAGGTAACATGCTCAGCCTGAGCAAATATACATGAGAGGCGATATATCTAATGTTAGAAGTCTATTCTTAGGACACCATTCCATCCATCAAAACATCAAAAATATATTGTGGTTATTAGATCATAGCGAAAAAGGTCTAAATGCAGGTAACAGATTCAGGTGACTAAGTGAACTTGTCCTGGGCCTATTATAGGTGAGAATACAGAAATCTCCTGAATGCATAAATATTAAGGCACAAGATCTGACCATATTTGTTAGTGAGAGAAGATGAAACAAGACTGTCAACCCAAGCAAAGCTAAAGATCATAGCACCAGATTAAATGTACCCTTTTCTTATTTATCAGCATCCAGGATCAAATATAACATATAAAAAGGAAGAAAATCCACTATTATACATTAATTACATGTATCTCCATATTATGTATTAGTATAACTTAAAGAATCCACATATTTACTTATATTCCAAAATACCTGAAGGACAGCATCCATCCTTTCATTCAGCCGCAAAAATTCATGTTTGATTGCATCCACTGCCACAATGCACCTATAAATGAAAGTATGGGAAATTAAAATCCAAACAAGAAAGAAAAACCAAGAAAAAATTTTTTGTGCTATAAAATAAACATTCATGAGGCTTACTAATGCATTATATATTAACAATGTTGGAGCATGACAATTTTCTTTTCTAAGAGCTTGAATTTATTACTAAATAGAAAAAGCAGTTCACAATAATGTTACACATTGATATAAACTATAGAAGAATCACACCTAAAAAACTAACTATTGAGATTGGAGAGTTCAAAGTCACATAAATCTCACATCAAAAGTCCATACTTTCTGATGTGGAATCTAAATCTCATATCTTGCACTTATAATCCTACCATACCTTGCAACTATGTGCCCTCTCTTATAATTATACCGCTCTGGAAGCTAAATGGATACCAGGTAGAGGGTGCAGGCATAACAAACATGCCATACAAGAGTCCATCATTTTATTTGAGTGCTTGGTGAGGAATTCCAACCATCTTAGAAACTTGTGCCCATTAACTAGTCAAACATCTTTCAATCTCTTGGGCAAAGTGATCAATGAACAAATTGCATTCTCATAAAACAAGTAGAGCATTGAACAATTTGAATCCATCTGACAAACTTCAACAACAGTTCCCCATTAATGATATAAATCCTAGATAAACCCTAGTCATATGATAAAACCTCATATTTCACTCAAATTAAAAGATCTTTTCTTTCTCTATCTTCTCATTCCCCAAAATGATATCACTAGCTGCTTCAGGTGTTAATATATCACGAGATATAACAAGAGTGGAAAGGTGATAAATGTCCCTCTTATAATAAATAATGTTGCTAATATAGGTCTTTAAACATCAATTAGTTGCATTGTCTCCCACACTAATCATCAATACACGTGATTCAACATACATATACCCAAATGATATTGGTCCCTTTCTCTATAAACTAAGGGATCTTCTTCCACCTTCTTTGATATTTCACTATCAACATTATTGTCCACACCTTCATGAAACATTGCTATTTGTGAAGGACACTCATCGTAAAGAGATTTCACGGACTTGCATTTAGAAATCAGTAAATAAGTATTCCACTAGCTTAATTACTGCAGCATAAGATCCTAATACCAAGCAGTGGGAAACGGATAGGAAGAAAGTGACAGAATTTTATACTGTGTGAGAAAAAAGGTCTTACCGTTCCTTACATTTGTCAGTAATAGCTCGAAAAAGATCACCAGATGCAAGTGCTATTTGTTGAGCACCAATGCTGGACCACCAAATAGAGCAAAAGTGAATAACATAACATACCTAACCATATATATAATCAAACAAGCATAAGCATCATCTACATGGAATAAAAGTATACAGAAAAATATTAGGAAGTTGACTTCTCTGTGTGTGTGTGTATGTATAATCAAACAAGCATAGGCGTCATCTACATGGAATAGAGGTATACAGAAAATTGTTATGAAGTTGACTTATTTGTGCTACTCTATCGAGTGAAAAGCAAAACAAGGTAGCCGAAGTATTTTGGCTCTGACATTGTTAAATCCTTTTATGCAGCTTAAATAATTGTGCACAACACTAGAGAATCTGCACTTACTATCTGAAAATATAAAAGTCTAAAAAAAGAACTAAAGAAGGAACCAAATTGAAAGTGAAAAGCTTAACACCAATCACTTTGTCAAATAAAGGACAGTAAATACTCCAGAAATGCAAACTGGAAACTGCATTAGACTCTAGATGTTAGAATGACCCTCATTTCTTCTTCTTTTTTTGTTTTTTTAAGCATGTCAGAGACTAAAAAAAAGAAATATTAAGTTAGCCTTAAATATTTGATTTATGCGTGACAAATGCATGACCCAACCACCTCTGGAAGTAAAAACTGCAATCTGTGCAATGTTTCAACATCAGAAAAACTAAATGACAAAAGAGAAAAACATGTAATAGTTAGTCCAAGATCCTTTTAGCACAATGTGCAGGTAACAGGGAAGTTGATTGGAAAGATTCATATAAAGCAATCATATGCATATTCTCTATATAATGGACAAAAAAAAGTTAAAGAGGAATTAAGAATAACTTGATCAGAAGATTCTCTAAAGTCTACCACAATACATATTCTATATTTGTCAAACTTAAATAAATACATTTCCAATTCTCAAATTATTACACAATTAAATAAGCAAACTGCTACAGTACCAAGATGATGCTCCTTTTATTTTCATGCATAATTCTTCCAGGAGATAAAAATCCACAGCAGGTTTCTCCCTGCAAGTAAATTAATTACAAACAAAATAAATTTAATAATAAAAAACATAAGCTGAAACACCATGGTATTGATGTTGGAATATACAGAATTTGGATCATCTCTTTTATAGTGCTCCGGGTATCAGAGCAGAAGGTCGGTATCAACTCAGCAAAAAAGAAAGGGCCGTTAGACTCCTTCAATGTACGAACCATTCGAAATCGAGGGTTCACCAAACCCTGCATCATGAAATTAATTAATTAATTAATGCAAAACATGATTATCTCCTAAAACATGCTAGAGTCGTTGAGGACTTCTACAAAAAGAAAAAAAATCAACATATAAAAGATTTTATCTATCCATTTCAAAGAACCTGAAACAAACCAGTCAACATCCATTAACATTAAAACATCATAATTCAGACACAAGTTAGCTAACAACAAGCTAAATGGAAAAATCATAGGAACCATAAAGGATCCTATTCACACCAGTCACTCTCACAAAGCTGTCAAGTAAATTCCAATATTCTGTTTTCTTTATCTTTCATCATTTTTCCATAAAGCAATGCACCGGAAATTTATCATAAAAAACTTAAAGATGAGACTCTAAATGCCCCTTGAAATCTCTCAAGCACTCATTTTTTTCTAAGCATACACATCATTAAACTTTGAAAAACGATTTTCCTCATCTACTATCAACAAATTTTTTAGTTTCATTTTAATTTATTAAACATATATATACTGATTCCCGTTTAAATTACAGGAATGCATCATATAAAAACCTAATCTTTCAGTTGCAAACGCGAAAAATAAAATACTCCATAATTTCCACCATCAACCTCAAACAAAAACGTCAAATGCACATAATGGTGGTCTAAGATATCTCAAAACAGAAAAATAACGAACCTGTTCTTCCATGGTGCCAATCATTCCAAGGAGCTGCTGGTTCAAAACCTCCTTTTCATCCGCCATTGATCACCTGTGCAGAAAGAATTTTGCAAGTGGGGTCTGGTTGTTGAGTTGCAAGAGTGTGCCAGATGCCAGAACGCATATACAGAAAGAAGTTACAGATAGTAAATACTTGTGAGTCTGCATCCACATCATTGAAGAAAATGACAAAAATTTTGTAAAACAAAATAACCCATCTCATTGATTCTCTTTCTGTGCATTGTTTCTGCGGGGCTGAATGAAAACAAAAGCGAAAGCGAGGCATTCTAAACGCATTCTCTCTGACTTTGCGAAATGGAAAACTGCTAGTTTTGGGTACTCTGGATACGTGTCACTTGTCTGTACGGAGTTTGAAGACGGAAAATTTTTACTAACCCAGCGTTTGCTTTACTGCGCATCCAAAGACTTTATTAAATTACTTAAAATACAATATGCATTAAATTTGATGATAGAAAAAAGGCCAAATGACTATTTCTGGTTGAAATGGCAGATTTTTTTTATAATTTAATTATAAAACAGCTTTTTTTCTCATTTACAAAAACAAAAAACCCTCAAATAAAATAATATTTGATTTCTAAAACTTTTTAAATGATCTTTATATTCATAATTGATATATCTATGGCTGGCTATTTGCAGAATTTTTTTTTACTGAAACACAACGATGGATGGTTTTTCAATCAAAATTACACCCAATTGCCGTGATTTCATCGTCGGTCATCTCGTCTTTCTTCGCCAAATCTCTACCAAGTCCTTCTCAAAAATATGCTCTTTTTGGTTTCAGTCGCAGGTTCATCTGCCTTTCTTCGCCCAATCATCTCGTTTCCCTCGATCTCTCCGATCGAGATTTCTTTGTGCCTCCATTGGCGTTTTCAATCAGAGGTTTTTCTATTGGAGTTTCAGCTTAAGCAAAATTGGCGTTGGTCTCATCTCATCAGTTTTGGTCTTCAGTTGTGGCGTCTACATGCATTTCCGATGTCGAGTTGTCTGAGATGTAATTAACTGTTGAGAACACTTCCTACGGCTTCCCTATCGTGACGGACAACCTTTTTTGGTTTTCCAGATCTGCACCTTTTGGCGATCACTCCAGGTGATAGCTTGTTCTCCAGCCTGCCTTCGCCTCGTCTCTGGGTCACTCTCGATGCGGTCATCTCTCTTATGCACTAGCTGCAGCGTTCCGCAACGACCTCCAACCTTCAATCACAATTTATTATTTGAAATGAGGTTAATTAATACTAATGATTCAATTAAACCTAACCACTAGGCTTACGAAATTTGAGTTTCCAAAATTTGAAATATGAACATATTTGGTACGTCACTTAAGTGGGCCATGATTTGTATATAGAAGCCCAATAATAGGTCCATGGGTCAGAGCCCATTACCGGTTCTCCATTCAGTCAAATTTCAGCAAAATAATAATTAACAGTCAAGTTCTTTATACTTACACTCTCAAAATACACAAAATAAAAAAACATTTGTTTATATTGTACATTTTTTTAAAAAATTCCTCTCCACCAATAATTTTGTAATCGATTTATCACTTCTTATCTCTGCATCTAAGAATTTTCATGATAAAATTTCCATTCTTCAATAAATTCTTCTAAAAGTATTGTTATCTTTGAATTTGAAGCTTCTTCGTACTAGTAATACTCGATAGAATTGTTGGTGCTAGTATCGACAGCAACAAATTCTTGATATGCAACTTGTCGGGGGACATACGGTGGTTTTGCACATCTCAACAATGCCCAATTGACCCCGTTGAAAAATTGATGATGCCTAATAGGTGCTGCCCCCATCACGGATCCCATTCGCTTGTTTGGGTCCTTTACAAGAAGTTGTGCGATCAAGTCCTTAGCAGGTGCAGGCACATATGGTTCTTTAGGGAACTCGAGTGCCCGAGCCACAATATTAGCCAATGTCAGCTCATGGTCAATACCTTTAAATGGTGTTGTTCCATAGAACATTTCAAATATAAATATTCCCAAAGTCCACCAATCTACTGCATTACCATGACCCTCACCTGATACAATCTCCGGGGCTAAGTACTCATGAGTCCCAACAAAAGACATTGATCTTACATCAACCGGCTCAGCAATTATTTCAAGACTCCCGCGATCCTTTAATCTTTTCTTCCGTTTATTACGTTTTGGGTGAAAACATGAGACAACTGGCACCATACAATTAGGTATGATGCACGAAGAATTGTTAAACGAAGATGGATCAACGGGATAATCACTAGGCTGTTCACTGATCGGTGGATTCTGATCAGAGATGACTTGAGCCGTTGAAGTAGAGTCTTCACTTTTTAAAGAAAGATCAAAGTCTGTCAACATAATGTGACCATCATGCCTTACGAGTACATTTTCGGGTTTTAGATCACGATAGATTATTCCCATCATGTGTAGGTACTCTAGAGCAACAACCACCTCCGATGCATAAAACCTGAAAACCAAACAAGCATACATTATAGTCCACGTCCCATGCGTAATAACAGCGCGTGATGAAATCTTTTAATCACATCACGTAAGATTACCTTCAAGTACAAAATAATGATAAAGCAAAAGTGAGGTCCGTTGTCCCTTTGACCAAATTCCATAGAGCCTTCTAACTTAAAAAAAATAAAATTATATAATATATAAAACAAAAAATGTGAGGGTGATTTGTCCCGGGGGAGGAAATCACGTTTATTTAAAAATTGATCGTGCTGGACGCGCGACGCGTACAACTAAAATTTATTAAGGACGGAGGGCTCCACAGGATGCAAGCATTAACTGAAATCACGGTTTCAAAGAGGATATTTATGCTTCTGAAATTACAATTTTACCCAAACAATATCCGAAATCTAAGAAGGTCACATTATTTGGAAAATAAGAAAAAAAAAAAAAGAAACGAGTCCTAATTTAAAATAAAACTAAAAGAATTATGGATTGTGATATAGTTACCATTTTGAATTATTGAAAAAAAGGAAGGACAAACTAGAAATTTCTTAAAATGTTCAAGATTACAAAAGGTTCATCGTAAACATAAAAGTGAAATCTATAATAATATCTCGAATTTGTAAAGTTGATTGATTAACTCTCACCTTAGAAACTAATTAAGCTAAAAATTATTTAATTACTTAAATTTATATTAATATCTTTCTAATTACCAAATTCAATATCCTTAAATTCTCAATTAAAAAAAAATCTGCAAAATTTCAAATTATGATCCAGTGCACGCAGACTCGCCAAAAGCGATGTGGACTCAATATCATGATCGTTCAAGAGACATATTTTATAAGTTTGACCCAACATACCCCACATGCAATGACATAATTAAACGGAGCCCACTCATAATAATCATGCATCATTCTTCACTACACACGCTCTCTCTATATAAAAAATTTTAATTATTTTGTTAAAATATTATCTAATTTTGAAAAAAGTAATATTCAGTAAGATAACATTATTGATTCAATACTTTGCAAACACGCACGCACCTGACTGCGGATTCTGAGAATCTTTTCTCCGGCTGCCGTTGGCGGAGAACATGCAGATCACCGCCGGGACAGAACTCAGTCAAAAGGCACGACCACCGTGGACAATCCAAGGTGGCATATAACGTTGGCAAGAAAGGATGATCGATCATTTCCAGAATTTCCCTTTCTATTCTCGCCCTACTTTCTTTGTTTCGACTCACAAGCTCTTTCTTGTCCATGACTTTGGCGGCGAACAGGCAGCCGGTGGCGGCGTGCTTGAGCTCCACGAGGTATACGCTGCCGATGTCGCCGCTTCCGAGGCGGTGGACGAAGCGGAGGTCGCTTAACGTGAGTGCATTAGGATTTGTAGTGGTTGCGCGATGAATTGCATGCCAGCATGGGTCTTTGCATGGCGGCGCGTGGTGGTGCTGTTTGGCGGTTGTGGTAGAGGAGGAGGTTACGGTTGAGATTGTTGTTGTACTTGTCCATGTTGTGGCTTCTGAGCCTGAGCTAGCACTACGTTTCAGTTCTTGGGCATTGGCAGTGGAGGTGGTGGTGGACGTGAAGCTGAGATTGTCGGGATCGTCGTTTGCATCGTCGACGCATGGTTGCATGGTGGTGGAGGAGAGGAGAAAAGTGGATGAGTATTGTGTTATGTTAGCAGAAACTGAGAGTGAGAAAGAGAGGGTTTTTGAAGGGAGGAGGAGGGTAGATGGGCCGGCAAACGAGCCATGTGGCGAGATTCCATGTAATATGGGCCCACGTAGGGGCCACAAAACTGCAGTCAAATTCTTCCTTTGTATTTTCTTAGTATCCACACAAGTATCCCTGCTCCTCTATAATTTAAAAATTAAGCTTAATTCAATGATTATGAAAATTTAGGATTAGGGTTTAGTCATGATTCAATATTAAAAATGAAAACAAAAAAGCCAAAGGACATTTTCCCACCCATAGATTGAGGCGGGCACAAAGTCCCACCTGCTCACTTTTAAAAGCCCAAACTCTCGCCCTTTATCCAATTTTTATCCAAATTTATTAACTCATTTGATGAAATGATAAAAATATATTTATTAATAAAAATTTATAATAAATATATAAAATAATATTTAAATATATTAAAATTATAAAAATTTTTATAAAATTTTAAAAATATTTAAATTTTAAAATAAAAAGCCAACCACAGCCACGGGCTTTGCGGCTAACATGCTAAATGGCGCAGGGTGCTCCGGCCACTTGATTTCAAGGAGGCCGATTTGGCCTCAAAGAAGCGAGGAGGGTTGTGAATAGCCTCCTCTTTTCTGAAAAGCCGATCCGCCCTCTCCGCTGCGAAACCGCTGCTAGATCTAGGCCAGAGCGGCGGTTGGGCCAGCGCGTAAAGGAACCACCACGGTGTTATTTTATAATCGCCACGCAGTTAGGGCATGACCGACATTTATTTTTAAAATTTAAGTTTTTTTATAATTTTATAAAATTTTTTAAATTTTTTTATAAAATTTAATATATTTTTTTATATATAAATATTATTTTATATTTTTATAAATTTTAACTGTAAAATAACAAATTTATCCCTTGACTCACTATTGACTGTTAGATTTAACAGTCAATGGGTGAAACTTCGGATTTTCTAAACTTAACGGATGGGACTTTGTCCCCGCCTCAAACAATGCGTGGGAACATGTCCTTTGGCCAAACAAAAATATAAATAAACGGAAAGATACTGTGTTTTGCTAACTTATTATGGTAACAAACATTAAACGTTCTTTTTTAATAATAAGGTCAAGTCATCTTCGTCTAGCTGTCATCTCATCAGGCATGATCTGTTCATTCTGACCACCAAAATCTCTGGATTTTGATTTTGCTTTTCTTTTTTGGGGATTTGAAGAGATCAGTAAGTAATAAAGAGAATAATTGCAGCATGTTGAAAAGCCTATCTACGACAGATTACAGAAGGCAAGGCATGCTTTGGAGACATCATCAAGCTTATGATCATTGAATATGTTCATACCACTTCATTTCCTTTGATCATTTTTAACCTGATATATCTTTATATACAATTTTTTTTTTTTTTTTTTAATCTGAGCAAGATTATTTTTTTCAATTGCTTTCAGGATTTCAAAACTAGAACTCCTGCTGGACATCGGTCTTTCAAAAACAGGGAACAATGACTTTGACCATTCAGGTGCACATGGTTGGAACAGACAATTTATAGTTTTCAATCCAATAGTTCACAATCATTTTTCTATAAAGCATCATGCAATCTTTCATTATCCTTTCGGCAGCAATGTTCATTTGATCTATGTCAGATATTTGTTTACTGAGCAAAGACCAAGTCCTAATATAACACCAAGGGAAAAACAAACTGTCTCAAAAGAATTTTTGTCCTTTAATACTTGTAAGTTTCAGAGGCCAGCTTGAACATGAGATCATCATTGTTGAATACTGTAACTAACTGGCTTCAATCTTGGACTTACCTGTTGTCCAAAACACAATCATGAACAAGCTGCGGGACCAGAAAGCACAAATTAGATTGATGTTAACATATGGAAGAAACTTGACCACTTGTTATTAGCACTTAACACTTTAAACCAATTTGTGACTTTGCATCATTGTGTTTAATCAACTGAAATTCCTCACATAAGTCACAAATTCATGTAATATCCCATAAAACTTTCTCCCGAGAGTTGTGTTCTTTTGTATTTTTCTACCCACTTCCCATGATAGAACCCAGATTTGTCACTCACCCACTTTCTATGGTAGGACTCAAAGTTTGTTCTCCTTAATTTAAACGCAAGATTTCATTTTGAATCAAGCGGATGCAGTCTAAACCCCACCATGAAAAGTAAGATATAAACCTGAACCCCACTATAAGAGGTGGGTAAGAGATTTAAGTAAGAACATAACTTTTGAAGCCCCACTACAGAAAGTGAATATAGATGTTACAACCCACTAGATAAAACATCAAGAACGTTATCAACAGTACAATATGTGGTTGAAATGAGGCATAATGTTATGTCTCCTCCAACATAGCTGACTCCAAATAAAATGATCTAAGAATGCTACATACCAGGACTTTTTACTCATGATCTAATTACGTTGGTCTGACAATATGCTCTATATGACTAAATGAACTCAAATAATATATTAATGTCTCAACAGCTATGATGGTCCTAAATCAGAATATATAATCCTTACAAAATATTATTACGATACATGTATAAGAACTATGCAGTCATTCCAGCTTAACAAAATAAAATAATAATAACCATATTACAATTAAATAACATTTTATAATTATCAGCGATAAAGGATGGAAAAATCATAAATTAGAGAATTCATAACCTGTCTTAGATAGACTTAGACTTATATAATATAGGTCTTGTTCGGATTCTTTCATCCATGCTTTCTCCTTGGATTGGCACTGATCATACAAGAGAGAGCGCTGACAAGCTCAAAATCCTCCTCAGTGATTAAAATTTTAGCAGCACTTGGGTCTGGAAGCAGAAGCTTTGCCACAAGGAATCCAGCAATTGACCATGTCTGGAACAGCCATGATTGTTTTCCAAATGCTCTTTTGGTGTCATGATATTCAGGCCACTTGTCACATGCTATGCGTTTTTCAGCTACCTGAACAGCTTTTGCAGCAATTTCTGGTCTATTCGTCTTAATGCATGAAACAATAAACTGCAAGATGCCACTTGAATGTGTTACAAATATTCTGGATATCAGTCGACAAATAGTTCTATCCTCACTTATTACCACATCATGTATTAATTATAAGAGGCATATATGACTATATGAGCATAAACATCAAAAGGATGAAGTACACTGTTCATTGACTGTTCAGATGTTCACAGATCCTATATAGGACCTCGTTAACATCTTTAGGGTGATACTGCTACATAAATGAATTTGATGCTGCTAATATGGTTGAGAAAATTAATGCAAACAAGAATACAGGATTATCAGAGTTCCAGAGTTTATTTATATTTATATTTATATTTTTGTAACTTAGATGTGGGTTTCTTGGACAAATGGACTGGTAATTTCTTACTATTACTCATTAACATTTTTCTTGTATGCACTTAATGAATATAGAAAAACAATCATACAGACCTGGTGATTTTGTAGAAGAACCTCAGGACCTGGTACGCCTTCTGGGAACACAGCACCTTCAACCCGGATTATAGTGATTTATGGAGCCTGGATACAGCTCCTTGGGCTAGTGCTACAGTGATTTATGGAAAAATTTGGTAGTCTCCCCTGTTTCTTCAGCAATCCCTCAACTAGCTTTCCAGCCAGAAAGAACAAGACAAAGAAAAGGGAAGAATTCAGAGGGAAGCTCAACACACAACAGCAACCAACCCAAGAAAAGGGAAAAACAAGTATAATAACCGCAACGATGAACAAGAACCTTGAAACCTTTACTGTCCAGATACTTTCCCCTAACTTCTAAGACGCTATGATTTAACAAAAGACTTTCTTACAGAATGTCATGTTAAATCTTGCAACCTAGTACATGATGCTGTTTAGCATAGAACTGAAGTGAAAATATTAAAAAAAAAAAATACAAAGGAAACAAAGAATGAATGAAAAAACAACACATAATGATGACGCAAGAACTTATTTACCTGGATTTCAAGAGGGCGACCATGAATTCCCATTGAACTATCTATCATGCAAGAACCATCAGTTACCAATAACGTAGGAAACATGTCAAAAGCATCACCAAGATTCAGTATCAGAATCATCTTAATCCCAGTTTGCACATCAATTCTCTCCTGAATTGAGATCACCTGAGCATTTTCCATATGGCCTTAATAATAAAATCCATCACAGTCCTAGAATTTGCATATAAAACAGAGGAGATCTTTTTGCCTCGGGGTAAAACTTTTTGCGCATTGAAATTTTACTTACAAGAGCCAACTAGTGCAACAAGGCCAATTGCTGCCTCCCCAAAGTTGCGATCCAGTGCTTCTTCTGTTTCAGAATCATCGCCATCCAGAGGAACGGTTGGCACCTATGAACTAGCAGGCATCAGCCCTTGACCAGGACTATGACAGTCTATTATTTTCCCCCAGCTCTGCAACATGAGGAAAAAGATGACAAGATCAAAGTAAGAACATTGATGCTATCCAAATAGAGGAGAGAAGCTTTCTAATTTTTCCAGCAAGCTAGAAAAAGCATGGCTTATGAAATAGGCAATCTCATGCAGCACTCAGGTACCAGTTAACAGGAAAAACCTAATAATTATTTGAAAAAATGTATCTTATGATTAAATTATCAGCACTGCAACTGAAGGGTGTGAAGGACGAAGTTCCAAACAATATCATACTCTCCCTTCAACAGAAAAGCAATGCCAGACCTTATAAATTCACCAATGAAGCCCTGATCATAATTCAACACATTAGGAACTGGTGGAATCATTTGCAGCAATAGTACCAATAGGACTTCCACAATTATAAACCAAGAATCCGCAAGCAGATCCCATGCTTCTTCTCAATAGAATCTACACTAGTATTGCTTGTGGCATCTATAACTGAACCAACAAAACCTTTTGATGTCAAACCCTTCTTTTTCTGCTCAAATTTCTGAACATTCTCAAACTCCAAAACATTTCGTGTATTTGTCACACCATTTAGGTATAATGTCTTTGTGTCAACAAACCATGTACCATTTCCATCCGCTGCTGTTGTTCCAATTAGACTTTCAGCCTTTTGGCATTTTCACCTTAGACGTTGAAATTGGTCAACTTCATGGTACCCTGGGGAACACAACCCGGCAAATCGACTCACTCCTAAGCGATTTTTAGCACTTATAAATTTATTTATACCTTGAAGCCTTTTTCGCCGTACATTTGAAGCGGAATCTAGAAGAGAACGCTGAATCCAAATTGCTGGAACCAATGTCAGAACTCAAAAGATGAGGGGGCAGGCCCAGACAAAACTTGGAGAACCACCTCAGAAGTTTCCATGGTGGTGTTTATCCAATAAACTAAATTATGTTAGCAATTCAATTCCTTCCAAAACGAATCCAAGAACTCTGCTCTACGGTCCAAAAGAATACACCCGAATGAGCCCAAATGCCAAACCTTTCGATAGGTTGCTTCTATACAGTTGAAATAATTCAATATGGAAGCAAATGAATCCATAAAAATGTAAAGCATGAAAGCGACTTTATCGTATCAACCCACATCAATACTGTGCACTTTGTAACCAAAAGACACAGACAGGAAAACCTAACGCTAGATTTTATCACATCCAAGCAAAAACCTCATCTTTTGAAACCCAAAACAGCATGAACAAAAAAGATAATTTTTACCAACTTTTCTCAGCAACCAAACAAAAGAATACACATTAACACCTCCAATCTTTGATGTTCACGCAAATTCAAATCAAGCAAAAAGCAATCTATCACTGTAAACAAACATTTCAAATCAAAATCAAAGATAAATTCATTCAAGCTACAACAAGAGGCACCGAACATATAAGCATGCATTGAACAGGAACAAAACAGCACCAAAATTAACTCATTTTTTCTATAACAAAAACGCAAATGGAAGAAAAATACGCATATAAAAACAGAAGCCCAGAAAAAAAAAGAAGAACCAGTCCAACATAAAAAGCGTTCAACTGATATTGAAATAATAAAATATCGAAGATGGCTGTGTTTAAAACAAAGTTTTCAGGACCAACAAAGCAATAAGGTGGAGATAATTTTACAAGAACTTCCACAACATAGATGTTCAAACTCGTGCTCCAAAGGAAACTGAAAATTTATGAAAAGAAAGAAAAGTTTTTAGTCATACATCTAAATTTTGTGTTTAGGTTTAACTTTTATTAATTTTGCAGGATTATTGGCAATGGCTACAACAGTTGTGAGTTTGCAAAATGTGACTTTTGTCCCAGAACACATCCAAACAAGAATTCCAGAGTAAACTAACCAAAAAATTCAATAACCTTTTACATATGTAAAAATATATGCCAAGACATCTTAGAATTTTGGAGAATATAAGTGAAATGAACTTTTTCAATTAATAATTTTCATTAATCAAAGTGAATAAGTGATGAGAAATTATGGGTTCATCAATATTTGGATCAGAAAAAGTTATTTTAGCCCTGTTCTAACTGCATCAACCACTTATATATGCGACTTTGTCATGGGTGAAAGCAGCACCGGCCAAAGGTATTCGTGTGTGTATGTGTCAATTTCGGGCCAAAGGACTATGTCCCACCCATAGTTTGAGGCGGGGACAAAGTCCCACCCTCTAAGTTTCAAAAGCCCAATCTCCCACCCATGAAAACAATTTAATATTAAATAAAACATAAAACAGTAACACTTTAAAGGTAATATTATCATTTTAAGATTAAAATTTTATAAAAAATAAAATAAATTTTATAAAAAAAATAAAATTAAAAAAAATAAAATATATATTAAAAATTTTTTAAAAATTTGTAGCAGCCATTGCGCCACTGCTACGACGGTAGCCGCTGCTGACGGAGCCAGGTGGATGTTTCCGATCACCTGGTTTCGGGAGAGACCAAATCTGGTCACCTCCGTTAGAAGAAATTATCGAAAACGATCAGCCTTGGTCCCAACGACCGTTTCCTGCCTTTATTTTTAGCTGAGGCGACCAGATTTGGTCGCCTCTTACAAAACTAAGGTGGCCAAATCTTGCCTCCACTGAAACCAGGTGGTTGAAAATGGCCACCTAGCCCCTTCAATGGCGGCCACTGCCGCGGCACTGACGGCGATGGCTGTTTAAAATTTTTAATATATTTTTTAATTTTTTTAAAAAATTTAAATTTTTTTTAAAATTATTTATATTTAAAAATTATTTTATAATTTTATTATAAATATTTATTTTTTAAAAGAGTATTTTAGTCATTTGAGTATAAAAATTATAAAAAATGTTTTCAGGGGTGGGAGTCTGGGCTTTTGAAACTTGAAGGGTTGGACTTTGTCCTCGCCTCAAACTATGGGTGGGAAATAGTTCTTTGGCCTCAATTTCGTCCGAACTAATAAGATAAAAAAGAAAAAACCATTGATTTCGTCTTATTTTAAATTTATTAAAATAATTTTAACTTTTGATCAATTTATATAAAATAAGATTAAAATTTTTTAGTAATGTTATTCACTTAATAGTTATTGTACACTTTTATCTTAAAACATCCTTTATTATCAACAAAAACACATTTATAAAATTCAATGTTCATGCATACTTAAATTTAAATTTAATCACTAAAATTTTTTCTATCTCTGTCACGGTTGCCAAACTTGAGTTTTTAGGTGCAATAACTTGATTGATAAATTTGGAATTAGTTAAAAAAGTTGAAGCTAAATTTGTTTTGTATTAAATGGTTACTTAAAATTTAATTACCTGGGATGTGTTTGATGTGAATAATTTTTTAGTATAAAATAATTTTTTAAAAATTATTAAAAATATATTAAAACTTTAAAAATTTATAAAATATCTCAATGTCATTTACATTCGAACAACATGATTTTAATGTCACACGTGTTAAATATTAATTATTAAATTTTTTTTTCCAGTTTTCCCTGTCTGCATTTACAACCTTACAATTTCACCGGAGAAATAATCGCCGCCTTTACCTTCAGATCTATTTAAATCCCTAAAATACCCCTCTAAGAATTGCAGATACCTCGCCAATTATCGTCTTTTCGTTTCTCTTGCGAATCCAAAAATATCCTCTCTCCTTGAGAGCTAAAATGTAAGTAAAATAAAATCACCAGGAAATTTAAAAAAAAAAAAAGTCCTTGGAGCCATCGAACCATCTCAAACAAATCTTAGCCTTTCATCTTTCAATCCAACGGTTTGTCTCAGTCGGTGTAGTGGTTTTCATCATAAACCCTAGCGCGCCACCTCCTCTTTCCAAGCTCACTTCCCTCACAAGACTTCCGTGAAACCCAGAACCCATTCGATCTCTCTTGCCCTTTTAATCTACAGATCTTAACGTCTTTGAGTTCTTCTCCTTCTGTTCTTTTACTTCTTTTTGTTTTCGATATTTATTAGATTTGAGATGTTCAAGTCCTTTTATGATGTTTTCTTCGTGTTGTTTTAAGATGTTATGTGAATGATTGTTTTTATTTAATATTTAGTTTTCGTGGTTTGACTTGGATTTTGACTTGGGAAACAACTGAGTTTAACTTCTTGTTCGGTGTGAAGGTCGAGTTTTGTGATGGTTTGTATTTAGATGTACTGGAGAAACCGACCCGGAAGGAGATGTTCGAGGCTTTTGGAGTTTTTGAACTGAGTCAGATCTGAGCGACTGAAATCTTATAACTCAGTGATTCGAGGAATATCGAGTCAGGCAGAGTCTGCTGGTTCCAGAACCGTACGGAAATGCCGTCGGTGGGTATGCGACGGACTACTAGGGTGTTCGGAGTGGTAAAGGGAGCCGATGGAGCTCGCGTACTACGTTCCGGTCGTCGGTTATGGTCCGACTTTGGTGACTGGTATCAACAATCTTTGGTCAAGAAGAATAGTGGGAATGGGCCTGGTGGGCTAAAATGCAAGCCCAGCGGGTGGACGCATGTGGAGAAAATTAAGTTGAAGCATGAAGAAGAAAGAGGAGACGAAGGGACAGATGTTACAGAGATTATTAACAACGAGAAAGAAACGACAGTGTGCAAGAAAGTCAAAGAAGAAGGACTAAAAGAAGTGAAAGTTATGGACAAGATGTTTGGGATAGTGTATAGGAGAAAGAGGAAGAGACTTAGTGGTGAGAGTAGTGAACTTTCGGGTGATAAAATGTATGGGATTCGGTTTCGGCGTAGAATGAGGAGGAAACATAGTGAGGAGAGTGGTGTTAATAGTGCAAATTTGGCGAGGTTTGTGAGGGACGATGAAGAACTTGGAGGTTTTCGTGCATTTGGCATTTTCTTGGAGAGTTCTTGTATTGGTTGGAGTAATTGGTTTGCTTGTTTTGTGATATCGGTTTTGCGGTACATGGAAAAGGCAAGAATTGAGTTGCATGAGCTCGCTTCATTTTTGCTTTCTCAACCGATCAATGAAGTGCTCTCTTTGCATGGAATTCGATTTTTATGGGTATGTGATGTTATTTTATCAGCATTTTCTGTTCTTTGGTTTTGAGATGCTAGAGCCCTGTTTTTTAATGCGTCTCTTTCTTACTGAGTTGTTGTTATGTGGAACTGAAGATTTTTCGAGGATTTTTGTTTATATTGATTGCGGAGACGTATTCAATATGGTTTGATTATGTCTTCCTATCCATTGTAATTATGAGAATTTGAATTGAAAGATTATGTGTTGTTTGTGTTCTTCCGCTGGCATTGAGTTATTTTTGTTCAATTTTCTTCCAGGATCCTCCCATTGGTGTTGCGGGTATGTTCAAGCTTTTTGAGGTCATGCAAGCCGTCCCTCCTTTTTCTGTGGATTTTTCTGCTGTACCCTCTTGTTTTATGTACATTCATTGCAGTATGCTTATCAGGTTAAAGCGCCTGCCACCTGTGCTTGTAAATAATTTGGTGTATTTGGACTCAAATAATGAAATAATGTCCAGCATCAGAAGCTACCAATCTTACGAGTCTTCTGATGATGATGTAGAATATGTATGTGAGACCACAACCATGGTGCCTGTAGTTGATAGTACAGTAAACTGGGTGGCGTTACATCCTTCTGTCAGAGCTTCTAAATTATCTGGGCGAACTGGGCATTATCGACATTCTCTTAATTCTCGCACAATTCAGAAAAGAAGGAGTTCGTTGAGGAGGAGGAGAGCTAGGAATCCTTCTCTTGGTGGTGCACGCAAAGGTAGTGGAGCTTTAGCTTCTGATTTAGTTAGCAGGAAAAATGTGATCCCCTTCTCTTCTGTAGTGCCCAAAAATAAGCTTAGGAGCCCAATTTGGGGTGGCCCTGCATCAAGATTCAAAGAAGTCAATTCCAACACGGATGAAACATGGCAAGACGTGGTTCCATCTTGTTGCTCTGCAAGTATATTGGTTATAGAATCAGACAGATGCTACAGAGTAGACGGAGCTAGTGTCATGTTAGAAATGTCTGTGTCCAGAGAGTGGCTTCTTGTAGTAAAGAAAGATGGAGTAACAAGATACAACCACAGAGCACAAAAAATGATGAGGCCCTGTTCATCAAACCGTGTCACCCATGGTATTATATGGACTGGGGATGATAATTGGAAACTAGAGTTTCCAAACAGACGAGACTGGTTAATTTTCAAGGATCTTTATAAGGAATGTTCTGATCGCAATGTTCATGCCCCTGTAGCCAAGGTTATCCCAGTTCCTGGAGTTCGATTGGTTTCAGGTTATGAGGAGAGTATTACTATGCCTTATCATCGACCAGATTCATATATCTCAATTAGTAATGATGAGGTATCTAGAGCTTTGAATAAGAGGACTGCAAACTATGACATGGATTCTGAAGATGAAGAATGGCTAAAGAAATTCAATAATGAGTTTTGCACGGAAAATGAACTTAATAACCATGTTTCAGAGGATAATTTTGAGTTAATGGTTGATGCTTTTGAGAAGGCTTACTTTTGTAGTCCTGATGAATACTCTAACGAGGAAGCAGCAGTTAGTCTTCGCTTGGATATGGGTAGGAGAGAAGTAGTGCTAGCTGTGTATCGTTATTGGGTGAAGAAACGGAAGCAGAAGCAGATAGGACTTCTTAGGGTTTTCCAGGTAAAGATTTCTTTCCAAGTCTGTACTTTAAATTTGCTTAAGATTCTAGATATTTGGATGAGCATAAACTACAACCCGCTGCTTTATATTTTGAACTTTGTCCTACATGATCAATTTTTCACTCATTTTAATATTTTTGTGTATTATGTATTCAATGTTGGCCACATGTATTTTTTACTGCTCTGCAATTGGTTTGTCTGATCGGCCTGGATGTTCCTTTTTATCAGGGTCAGCAAGTGAAAAAACCTTCTTTGATTCCAAAGCCTGCTCTACGAAAGAGAAGATCATTCAAACGGCAGGTTAGCCCTTTGGGAAGAGGCAAACAATCTGTTCTTATGCAAGGTTAGTTCAATCTGTCCCTTGTAAATAGGGTTGTATGTCAGTCCAGACAAAGCCTATCTCGTTTTTGAACCTAGTGCCAGTTTGAGATCAGTTTAACCTCAAAGAGTTGAAACTAAAAAACAATTTAACTTTAGATTTGATTTGAACCAATGGTAACTCGAATATTGATATCAGCACAAACCCGATTTATTTTTGAAAACGAGCCAAGTCTTGGTTCGAACATGAGTTGGTCAGTCAGCCCTCAAGGGGTAGCTTGAGTGGCAATAAGGGATGACTTGGCAAGCTGCATAAGACAATGGGACTTGAGATCGAGTTTCTTTGGTGCTATATGAAGATAAGATTCTTGAGTTTATCTGGTGAGCAGTTGTGGAGCTAGTTGCTTGTCTGGCTTTTTTGGTTTAGTGTGGTTAGTAGTCTAGGGGCAATTATGTTAATCATTCAATTAGGTTGAAAGGTAGGGGGACCGAATAGGCTGAAAGGTGTATAAGCTGAATGGTCATATGAAATGCTGACTCGGACTGGTTTCCTTGTTAAACATAAAAAAACCGAGTTGGTCGTTTTGTGTTTGAATTTAAGTTTAAACAGTTTGAACTAATTTATTACTACTTGGAGATTATGTTACCTACTTTGTTTTTAATCCAATGTTAATCCATTTCTAGGTCCACCTCTTAGGCAAGTTCCTTGACTCAAATTTTATTTTGTTGAAACTCTTGGTTCATCAACTTCTGGAAAAGTGATGTTGATTTAGATAACTCTAGTGGTGCATCATGTATTGTTGTCATGCAATTATAATTGAATACGTTTAACGTGAAGCGTTGTATGTGGGTTTGCTGATGGAATATATAAGAAAGCAAACGCTTACAATTAAAATGCCATTGGATGTCATTCGCTGCAACTGTTCATTTTTAAAATACTTCCTTTGACTGATCTGATTTTTCCATCGTTGTACAGCAATTGTAGGGAAGCAAGATGCCATGGAAGAACAGAATGCTATGTTTAGAGTTGAGGAGGCTAAAGCCTCGGCTAGAAGATGTGTCGAGTCAGCAGTCAGTAAACGTCAGAAGGCGCAGCTGCTCATGGAAATTGCAGATTTGGCAACGTACAAAGCAGCTATTGCAATTAAAATCGCTGAAGCTGCGGAAGTAGCGGAATCAGCAGAGGCTGCAGCCACTCAATTTTTAGATGGAGAGGCATAGCTATTAACATTTATGGTGCTATTTTGGAATTATAAAATTATTGATAGCTGATTGCTGAAGTTGATCTACTGCCTCGGCTTGGCAGTTTTGAAGACTTGGGAGGAAAACCTATGAAGAGGAAACAAAGTGCTGTACATAGATTTTTGATTGATTGATTGATTGATGTACATTCTGTATTGTTATTATAGCCTGACACCAAATATTTTACAAGGGGATTTAGTTTATTTCCTCCTAAAAAAAAGTTAAAAAGGAGAAAATTACAAAAAAAAAAAAGGGGTTTCCAGCTTCATCTCTGCGTGAGATAAATTCCCTCTGTACTTATTTTGAGGTGGAGTGGTTTATATTTTTCTCCTGTACATTCTTTTAATCTAGGAGTGATTTATGGTTCCTTGGAACTTTGGAATACAGGGCAAATGAGGCTTTAAGAAGACAAAATTGGGATGTTTGCAATAAAAGAGGTTACAGTATTTTTATGGATTCGGTAAAATTAGCATATTTTATTGTTGGCTTAACACATCGAGGCTGTAATGATTTTTAGAATGAGATAATTATTTCCTGAAAATCGTATGTTTAAGCCGAAATAAAAATGCCTTTTGAAATCGGCCAGACTCCCGATGCCCACCCAAAGTTTCTTTAAATGACAGTTTCAGCCATAAAGTTTTAAAGTTAATTATCCACCCTTGATTAAAGTTAGAAAAGATGTTTTTATCTTTTCAATAAAAATTTAAAATAAATTTTATAAAAATAATTAAAATATAAAATAATGAAAAATTAACAATTTAACAAAATTTTAATAAAATTTTAAAAAATTAAATTAAATTAAAAAAAGTGGTTACCATCATCAATAATGTCATCGATAACGGTGATCACATTAACTTAATCAAGTGATAAAAAACGGTTAATTAATTCTATTAGTGCTCGAATCTGATCGATTCGATGGCAAATGAGACTATTTAAAATAGTTGAAAATGATTAGTTTCAAACATTCTAATTGTTTTTAGCCTTCTTTGATGACGGAGACAACCAATTTTGATTATCTTCGTTAGATTTTTTACGGTCAAATTTGATAATCTCTGTTATTGAAACGATAAGATCCAACTGTTAATAAAATTATATGACTATTTCTAACCATATTGATATATTAACGTTAGCCACCTTAATTGATAGCATTGTTGATGACAGTGGCTATTTTTAAAAATTTTTTATTTAATTTTTAAAATTTTTATTAATTTATTATTATTAATTTAATATTATTTTATATAAATTTTAAATTTATATTATTTATATTAGATTATATTTTAATATGAATATTATTTATTTTGATGGAGGGTAGTTTAATCTTTTCAAAGAATAATAGTGGATACTTGGCTTTCTAAAACTTTAGGGGTGGGATGTCAGTTAAGGAAACCTTGGGTGGGATCGTTTGGCCTTTGAAATCTTTACATTATTTCAAGTACTACGCAAATCTTCAAATATCTAAGAGGATCGTGATGCTTAAAAGTAAAATACATAATTTGATATTGAAGTTTTGGTTTTTGAGAACTCGATGCTTCAACTAGCAGACAAAACATGGCATCACTCCATGCAAAAATCTGCAAACTCTTCAATACCCTCACTTAAATCTTCTCCAAAACCACCTCTATATTAATTATTTCAAGCTTTCTTTAGCTTTCACCTTGCATGCATTCATGCATGTCAATAAATAACTCTCAGAAATTCAACATCATTCTTTCGCATCAGCATGGAGACTGCATTGGCTGGAGATGACCTGGCCAGGACGTTCAGCAATCGGTCGATCAGCCGGAGAATGAGTTTGACATCATCGGCGAGCAAGAGAAGTTGGGCCTCTGCGAGTATTCATGAGGTATGGAATAACCCCACTGATGTATTCCAGAAAAGTGGGAGAGAAGAAGATGAAGAAGAGCTCAAATGGGCTGCTATTGAGAGGCTGCCAACTTATAACAGATTGACCAAGGGACTTTTGACGCAAGTTTCCGAAGATGGAAATATTAATTATGAAGAAGTTGATATTACCAATCTCGGTATGCGTGAGAAGAAACATCTCATGGAGAGTATTCTCAAAGTTGTTGAAGACGATAATGAAAAATTCCTCCTCAAGGTCAGGGAAAGAACTGATAGGTGACTATCTTTCTCTCTCTTATACTGATACATTTTTTCATCATTTGTTGCTCAAATTGTTGCTGAATAATTTGAATTTGTCACTGAACATTAAGGGTGGGGATTGAAATTCCAAAGATTGAAGTGAGATTTGAGCATTTATCTATAGAAGGAGATGCATATGATGCAACCAGGGCACTTCCAACTCTGCTAAATTCTTCCTTAAATGCAGTAGAGGTATGTTGTTCCATTTCATTGCTCATTATTAAGGATGATTTGTTGCTCAAAAGTACTTAATCGCTATATATAATTTTCTGCGATGCATAGGGATTTCTTGGATTTTTCAGACTTCTCCCATCTAAGAAAAGGGTTGTTCGGATACTTCAAGATGTGAGCGGAGTTGTCAAACCATCCAGGTATCTATACTTCAGAAAATTACTATGTTTAGATGGACAAAAAGTTTTTGAATATGTTATTTTACAATTTACACTCTGCTAATTGAAGAAATTATGCTCTTCTAGTCTTTTATATGAACTTTGTTGATTAATTTGATAAAGTTGTATTTTCTTTTCCAATTGTCAGAATGACATTGCTTCTTGGGCCTCCGGGATCCGGAAAAACGACATTGCTTCAGGCTCTTGCTGGGAAGGACAAGAGCTTAAGGGTTTGTCACTGAAGATTCTTAAAATTGTCCTTAAGATGACCTGCTCTTTTACTCATTTTGTCTCAATTCTCTGAAAAAAGTTCTGAGTTCTGAATAATTTTTGTGCTTAAGGTATTTTGATCTTGAACATTTTGTAATCTCTAACTTTGATGAGCAGGTGACAGGCAGAGTCACTTACTGTGGTCATGAATTTTGTGAATTTGTTCCTCAAAGAACATGTGCTTACATCAGTCAGCATGATCTTCATCATGGTGAGATGACAGTCAGGGAGACACTAGATTTCTCCGGACGTTGCTTGGGCGTTGGAGCTAAATATGAACTCTTGGCGGAGTTGTCACGGCGAGAAAAGGAAGCAGGTATCAAACCTGATCCAGAGATAGATGCATTCATGAAAGCCACTGCGATGACCAGCGAAGAAACAAGTCTAGCCACTGATTATGTGCTCAAGGTTTGTTGCTTTCATCCCCAATTGAAATCTAACCTTTTAGCTTAATTTGTCCCAAGTTTCCAAGCTTTACTTGTTAACAAAAATACTTTGACAGATTCTTGGATTGGATATCTGTAGTGATACTATGGTGGGTGATGAAATGAGAAGAGGCATATCAGGCGGGCAAAAGAAGCGTGTTACTACAGGTAGGTATATTGTAGTCGATTAGTTTAAAGATGCACCAGATGAATGTTGACATTCTTGTTCCATATGCAATCATTTAGAGCATTTTAAGAAAGGGTGAGTTGTATTAAATGCAGGTGAAATGTTGGTTGGACCTGCCAAAGCTCTTTTCATGGATGAGATATCAACTGGTTTAGACAGCTCTACCACCTTCCAGATTGTCAGGTACTTGAGACAGATGGTTCATATTATGGATGTGACCATGATAATTTCCCTTCTGCAACCTGCGCCCGAAACCTATGATCTTTTCGATGGCATTATCTTACTCGCTGAGGGTCAGATTGTCTACCAAGGTCCAAGGAAAAACGTGCTAGAATTCTTTAAAAGCGCAGGCTTCAAGTGTCCTGAAAGGAAAGGAACAGCAGATTTTTTGCAAGAGGTTACTTCCAAAAAGGATCAACAACAGTATTGGTGCAAAAGGAATGAGCCATACAGATATATTTCCGTACCTGAATTCGTGGAACATTTCAAATCTTTTCATGTTGGTCAAAAACTTGCTGAGGAACTTAGAGTTCCCTATGATAAATCTAAAGCTCACCCTGCAGCTTTGGTTAAAGAAAAATATGGAATCTCGAACTGGGAACTCTTCAAGGCATGTTTTGCAAGAGAATGGCTTCTGATGAAGCGCAATTCTTTTGTGTATATATTCAAGACAACCCAGATTTTCATCATGTCAATTATTGCCTTTACTGTCTTTATCAGAACAGAGATGAAGCATGGTACCATTCATGATGGAGGAAAGTTCTATGGTGCTTTGTTCTTCAGTCTCATTAATGTTATGTTTAATGGGATGGCAGAGCTTGCATTGACTATATTTAGACTTCCTGTGTTTTTCAAACAAAGGGATTTCTTGTTCTATCCAGCTTGGGCGTTTGGCTTACCAATTTGGGTTCTCAGGATTCCCCTCTCCTTGATGGAGTCAGGAATATGGATCATCCTCACATATTATACCATCGGTTTTGCTCCTTCCACAAGCAGGTCTGTCTTTCTTCCATTACTCATGATTAATGAATAAAATTCATCTGGATATAACTTGCAAAATACGGATACACCACCCATGAACTATATATGAACTTCTTGTTTATATTCAGTAACACATAAATATGTCACAGATTTTTCCGTCAACTGTTGGCATTCTTCAGTGTGCATCAGATGGCTCTATCTCTCTTCAGATTCATTGCAGCAC
Source organism: Anacardium occidentale (assembly GCA_026122585.1). Taxonomy (NCBI): domain Eukaryota; kingdom Viridiplantae; phylum Streptophyta; class Magnoliopsida; order Sapindales; family Anacardiaceae; genus Anacardium; species Anacardium occidentale. Next base: position 376,038 of record JAJEJH010000087.1, on the reverse strand, counting down.
TGGGAAGAACACAAGTAGTGGCCAACACGCTTGGTACCTTCACTCTGCTGGTGGTTTTTGTACTTGGAGGATTCATTGTTGCCAAAGGTTAGTGCACAGGTCCTTGCTCTCTTGATGCTTCGTACTACGGTCGATCTCCCTATGGTCGCCTTTCTTTGTTTGCTTAAGCTAGCTGTTTTTATTCAGCTTTCTGCAATTGTGGTATAGTAGGGATTATTTAAACAATTTCAATCCTTCTGCAGATGACATCAAACCATGGATGATATGGGGTTACTATATTTCTCCAATGTCGTATGGTCAAAATGCCATTGTCATCAATGAATTTCTTGATAAAAGATGGAGTGCAGTAAGATTTCTGAATCTGATTTGTCATGTACACCAACACTTTTCCATTTTTGTGTTAAAAAATGCTGCGTTGTTCCTTCTTGCAGCCCAATCATGACCGTTCTCTGATTGATGAACCCACGGTTGGATTGGCTCTTCTGAAATCCAGAGGCATGTATACTGAAGAGCGCTGGTATTGGATTTGTATTGCTGTACTCCTCGGATTTTCTCTCCTTTTCAATCTCTTCTTTATAGCAGCACTCACTTATCTGAACCGTAAGTATTGTTTCTCATACTAATATCATTGCAAGTATGCAATCAATCTTCAGTTGTGACAATTTATTAAATGCAGCCTTGGGAGACACTAAATCTGTTACTGTGGAAGATGATGATGGTAACAAAAACAGGAAGCAGTCATCTCCCTATGGACAGCGAAACGTAGGAGCAACAGAAAAGATTCCAGCATCTACGGCCTCATGTTTTGAAGGTTCCAAATATTATTAAATGTGCTTTCTAAAACTTGTTAGAAATTCTTCTTGGTCACATTTTGAAGGTGCTATTATGATCATTGCGTCTTGTGTTCTAGAATTGACTCCAGAGCCTAAACTTCTCACTCAAGTTATGCAAATGAATGCAGGTATTGATACGGCAGAAAGGAATAATCCTGACAACTCAAATTCTAGTGCCATAGAAAATGCGGTTATGAGGAAAAGAATGGTGTTGCCTTTCCAACCGCTGTCACTTGCATTTGATCATGTCAATTACTATGTTGATATGCCTGCTGTACGTCTCTTTAGCACTGTTTCTTGTCTATGTATAGTAGCTTTTAGATTGACCTTGTACATTGGTTAAATTTTCTCAGGAAATGAAGAACCAAGGAATTGAAGAGGATCGTCTCCAATTATTACGAGATGTCAGTGGTGCTTTCAGGCCTGGTGTTTTAACAGCATTGGTTGGTGTAAGTGGTGCTGGGAAGACTACTTTGATGGATGTTCTGGCAGGTAGAAAAACTGGAGGGTATATTGAAGGAAGTATCAGTATTTCTGGTTACCCCAAGAACCAAGAAACTTTTGCTCGGGTTAGCGGATACTGTGAACAGAATGATATTCATTCTCCAAATGTTACAGTATATGAGTCTCTATTGTACTCTGCTTGGCTGCGCCTACCAAAGGATGTCAATGCAGAAAGGCGAAAGGCATGTTGTTTTACACCTAGATCTTGCCCTGAATAAGTTCAGTATTTTAAAGTTTTACCTACATTTTATTGATAGCATTGTTTTGGTAATTTATTCCATAGATGTTTGTTGAGGAAGTTATGGATTTGGTTGAGCTGAATCAGCTGAGGAACTCTCTAGTTGGCCTTCCAGGAGTTGATGGTCTGTCAACTGAGCAGCGAAAACGACTCACAATAGCTGTAGAGTTGGTTGCCAATCCATCCATCATTTTCATGGATGAACCAACATCAGGCCTCGATGCTCGAGCTGCTGCAATTGTGATGAGAACAGTGAGAAATACTGTGGATACAGGACGCACTGTTGTCTGCACGATTCATCAACCGAGCATAGACATTTTTGAAGCTTTTGATGAGGTGTTTGAAAATCTGAGTATCTTCAATTTGGTATCTGCCTTTAGTTTTGCTTCTTATTGATATGATTTCAATTTGTCTATAGCTATTCTTGATGAAAAGAGGAGGACAAGTCATTTATGCTGGACCTCTTGGGCGCCAATCTCACAAGCTTGTAGAATATTTTGAAGTGAGTGTAAAATTTTTGGTATTTTTTGGTATGCTTAAAGTTTTAGATAGTGATCAAGTTTGAGTTCTGTTCATTACAATTATCTAAAATGTCTTGCAGGCTGTCCCAGGTGTACCGAAGATCGCAGAGGATTACAATCCTGCTACATGGGTGCTGGAAGTCAGTTCTAATTCAGTTGAAGCTCAACTTGGTGCTGATTTTGCTGAAATTTATGCCAAGTCTGATCTGTATCGGTAATGGCATTTTACAGCTTTATCACTTCACCTGCATTTTTAATGTCTTTTCTTAACTATAGAAATTAGTTTCACCCCAACATCTTTCTTTTTACCAGGAGAAATCAAATAGTCATCAAACAACTGAGCACAGCAGCGCCAGGATCAAAGGACCTTTATTTCCGCACCAAATATTCACAAGACTTCATTACTCAATGTAAGGCATGCTTCTGGAAACAGCACTGGTCCTACTGGAGGAACCCACCTTACAACACTATCCGATTCTTCATGACAATTTTTGTTGGACTTATATTTGGGATGATTTTCTGGGACAAAGGAGATAAAATGTAAGTAAAGATCCTCAGCATGACCGTATTTCTATGTCTGTCAATTGGTTAATCTATATTAAGTTAATTGCAATTCATAATGTAAGCAGACACAAGGAACAAGACCTGATAAATCTGCTGGGAGCTATGTACTCTGCTGTCCTTTTCCTTGGAGCTACCAACACTTCCTCTGTGCAGTCTATTGTGGCGATTGAACGAACAGTCTTCTATCGTGAAAGAGCAGCCGGGATGTATTCACCTTTGCCTTACGCATTTGCCCAGGTAAAAGAACCTGGAACTTACACTGCAAAACATCTGAAATATCCCATGTTGCATACTTCATTTTGGGGGATGAAAATAGAAAAACAAAGAATATGGGCACATTAAACTGACCTTATATTATGCTTTGCAGGTTGCCATAGAAACAATATATGTGGCTATCCAAACATTTGTATACACTCTGTTGCTTTACTCGATGATCGGATTCTATTGGCAGCTTGACAAGTTCTTGTGGTTCTACTTCTTCATCTTGATGTGTTTCATGTACTTCACTCTCTATGGAATGATGCTGGTAGCTCTCACTCCAAACCATCAAATTGCTGCCATTGTTATGTCCTTTTTCCTAAGCTTCTGGAACCTGTTCTCTGGATTTTTCATTCCAAGGACTGTAAGGACCCTTTATGCGAATTCACCTTACATTGTCGATTTTGTTGTTTGATATGAAAATTGAAGTGTTATACCCGAAATTTGCAGCAAATTCCGATATGGTGGAGGTGGTACTACTGGGCATCTCCAGTCGCATGGACAATCTATGGCCTTGTGACATCTCAAGTGGGTGACAACCTTTCTCGGGTTGATGCACCTGAAGAATTAAGTGGAATTACAGTGAAGGAGTACATTAAGAAGAATTACGGATTTGAGCATGATTTCCTTGGAGCTGTTGCTGCAGCTCATATTGGTTTTGTTCTCGTGTTCTTCTTTGTCTTTGCTTATGGAATCAAATTCCTCAACTTCCAAAGAAGATAGGAAAGTCGTTCAAAGTGTTTTTGCATACATAAATGTTCATAAGAATAATTTAAGTGAACAAATTTAGAATTTTTCTGTTTCTTGAGGGTTTTCTGTATTTCGCCCCATGTAATAATTTATTGTTCTTTGACTGAAAATTTAATAAAAGGGTATTTCCCGTAGGTTGTTTTACACAAATGTTTACATGGGGACTTGCATCGCCCTATTTTTTTTCAATTTTTTCCTTGAATATTACCCTAGGTCAATCCTTAGAGAAAAAAGGTTTAAGATTGCAATATTTACTGTGTTAAATAGGATTGACCCCAAGTCTCTATATTTGATAATTCGATAAGCCCAAGAACTCTCGGAATCTGATCATTCCATTAACACCAAAATTTCGTAATCTGACAATGGAATTTTAAGTTCTCACTTAATATCATAACACTGTTATTTGCAAGTTCTCATTAGCCCTTTTAATAGGCTGTTTGATGGTGTGACTTATTCCAACAACATTCATAGGAGCCATTAGCCGTTTCAGCAATGTGAAGAAAGATGTACAATAAATGAGAATTAAAGAGTACGAAATAACCAGAACAATCAAGTACACTTAAGGGATATCCCAGAAGTTCACCCTAATACATGTAGCAAAATAAACTCAAGATAGTTGTGATTGATAATCAGAAGGTTTCAGTTTCACTTCTGTTTACATTAGTTAAGGTCGACCATTAATACTAAGATTGAGTATGAGGGTATACAGAGGAAGAGATCTCAACTGGGAACATAATCTTTTTGATTCGCTAGCTACCGTCGGGTTTGACAGGGGCATTTGCCAAGTCCATGATCTCTGCCTTGCTCTTTATAACACAATATTTCTTGGTATTAAAATCTGTGGTATCCAAATCCTCTGAAATGCCCATGTATCCATATAGTATGTGTTCCTCCAGTTTGTCTCCCTGCATTCTGGTTTCAGCACTGTTGATGCCTTTGCCATTGTCGATTATTCGGTTGAAATCTTTTCTGCCCCGCTTATTCTCAGCAAAGTACTTGTGAATCTTCTCTGCATTTGCAAGTCCAGAAAATGTACTTAAGAACTTCACCACCATAATACTTTGGTCAGCGGGCCTCCCCAGGCACACAGTGATTTTTCCCCCGACTATACCTTTACCTGCAAATACTCCAAGCAATAGAAAGAGGGAAATGTATGAAAACAACAGATTGTAAGTCTGTTCATCAAGTCGAACAATCCAAATTTCTAACATAAATTTGAAAGAGTTAATGGAATTAGGGATATTGCTCACATTATAGTTGTTAATTCACAACACATAAGCAAAAATACCAAATTAAATAACTTGGGATAACTTAATATGTATTGTTTAACCTTCACTTACCTCTTAGAAAGGCCTCAACCCCTTCAATAGGTATGACTTTCTGTTCTTTCGGATTGTTGTTTGACATAGAAATGTTGCGTACGATGACAACTGGAGGCCAGAGAATCAAATCCTCCTTCGCAGCCATAGCTTCTTTATCAGACAAGACCTCAGGAACCCATGTTATTGTTTCCTGAGGCACATCACTACTCCAGCCTAACAATATACATATTGCTTTGTGAAGAGCCAGGTGCTGCGCTCTCAACCCAACCTTGTGAGACATAAAGGTATGTGTTACCAAGCGTTGAGTGTTTGCAAACTCCTTTGACATGCTGTAAAAGCAGAGACATACAAGCAATTACAAGTGAATTATATCACAGGCAACAGGGAAAACTTGACAAGTCTCATTTTTATCTGTAACTACACAAGAAACAAAAACATTGATGCTATTTGGTATTTCAGAAGAAAAAAGAGAGTTTAAAAACAACTTAACACAAAGTATTAATGGCAAATATGGTGATAGATTTATAAAGTAAATAAAGCAAATAAACTGCCATCACAATTTCTATCGGAAAGATGGCAAAGCAAAAATAAAAAACAAATAACCATCTCAATAAAACCTAAAACCGTAATCATGCAAAACCCCAGAAATTAAAGCTGGAAATGGAATGAGCTTTGGGAGCGACAAATCTTTTCTCAAGCCAATCTGATCTTTTCATCAGAGTCGACCAGCTGCCAATCTTGCAAACTAACTGAGGCAATTACACAAAGCATCCAAAGAAAACTTCCCCCACAGATTTCTTTCAAAATGTAGATGCATGAATACAAGCCTTTTTCACTAGCATACTAGAGGAAAACAACTTTGTCACAACCATTCCATAGACAAACAAAACTCACTAGTACAATGTGCCAAATGCCCAGTAAATGTCTCCACTCTCAGAACTTAAAAAATCAATGATACTGACATATTTTCTTTAAAATAACCAGTTCTCCATGAAACTATAAATTTAATACAAGAAGCTATCCAAAGATGAAAGGGGTCCTTCTAACAGTAAAAATGCATCCATTTCTTGCGGTCAATATAATTAGTCAATCTTGATTCTGTCCTCAAATTATAACTTGAGGAAAGTAGGCTGAGCCAAATAATGAACAAAATTTTAATAAGCCGACTAAAGGGAAGTTTATCGCTTGCTGCCTTAATCTATGGAGGCTGTTGTCAGGTGGGTTTTATTTGTCTCCCTCTTAAATGATGAAAACTTGAAAGTTAATTTCAAGTAATATAATCCAAGAAAAGAGATGGAAAATTGATCATCCAATATCACACCCACATCTTTGTAAGATTCTAGTTAAATGACCTACCCTGTTAGCAAACTTTCTATGAAAAATGCAATGATGAGATGATATAGACAATGGAAAAGACTCATGTTCTTATGGGTTGCCTACACACTCTAGAAAGGTGGAAAATACCAATATAAGGCCTTATTCCATGATCTGCATCACATAAAATCACTAGATCCAACAGATAGATATAGGTGTTTCAAAACTGCTAAATTAAAAGGTCAGTTTAAAAGTAATGGGCTTCACAGATCAGTATAGCAATAAAAATACAAGGAAGACTCAGGCCCCATCATATGGATGTCTTCCAAACTACACTAAATCAGATTTTGCAATCAAATTATTGTTACTATTTTCAAGCATAGCATGTCTAGCATAAATTATCCCTCCACCAAAAAGATTGCTACATTATGTTATTGCCAGAAGGCTAGAAATCACATTAGAGACAAAAACTGTATGTACATGCTAAAACTGTACATACACCCTAAACATGTACAAATCTAAAAGATCATATCAGCACATTTCAATAAAATATGGTGAAATAAGAACTGTTGATCTTTTGAATAATAATAATGTAATAATGATATATCTGATTATTACCAATAATATCATCAAAAGTCTCATAATAATTACAAAAGATCTGGAATTCTCAATTCTTTGAATAACTTGACAGAAAATCTTAATCCATATATTTGGAGTCAATCCTCTCAACCAATCCACTTAACCTCAAAATGTTACATTAATTAGCCAAAAAAACTCTGGAAACCCATAATAAAGACAAAAACACACCAACCTCTCCCCAGTAGCAACCATTCAAGAAAGTACTGCATGGCTAACAGAATGTTCATGTCTAATAAGAGCCTTTTGATCTAGATCCACGAAGAAACATTTATCCAAAGAGTTAACCATATATCAGAGCTCCATCACACAACTTAAAACTAAATCATCCACCTCTAGAAGTTGCAGGAACACAAACAATTAAACCTAATATTATTTTACAAAATTGCACATATCCTTAAAAGCAAAACCCTGAATTAAACGGCTAAACCTATAAGGACTGTGTATACTTACTTGACTGCAGCAGTAAAAGAAATGCTAGACAACTCCTGAATCAATAAATGAAAACATGTGCTCCACTTTTAGAATGCATGTCATGAGATAAGAAAACAGACCTTCTGCCGCATGCAATGCAGAATAAACTACCAGCTTTTCCTTGCTCCTGGTATCTTCTTCGAACAGATAAATTCACATTCAACCTTTTACAGTACTCTAAGAAAGCTTCATGTACCAGTTGTTTGAATTCCTCAGAATCTTCTGATGGCTCTGATTCCGCAAGATTTAACCAATCCTCTGATTTGTCACCATCATTATCATGCACATCCTCATCATAGTCCTTATTTTTTTTCCAAACTTTCAGCGGTTTATAAAGGCCGCTTCTTCTATCACTATAGGATGAGTTATGCCAGCCTAAAGAACCAGGTCTTGTCTGACCTTTTGCATATCTGCCATTATGCTTATAAAATCTGGAAAAGGACCTTTTTGAATGTGCCAAAGAATCTTGAGAAGAGAACCACTCATCAGATGCAAAATTTCCAGGTTGTTCTCCACGATCGTATGACCTCCCTGCCTTTCTGTATTCATTGTTGTTAAATTTCCGACTCTTTGGCAAGTGTACACCACTCATATCTTCTTCAAAATACTCCTCATCACTACCATATAGATCCTCAAACTCTTCAGATATGTTCCTTTTGCTGGACATAATAATTCTATCATTATGCCTATACATGTCATCCTCCAAGCTGTGTTTTCTTTTAAAAACATTTTCAGATGGCTCATGCATGCTAAGCTCCCCTTCCTTAAATCTCTGTGTTCTTACAGCAAGTTTGTGCCTTTCAGAATGATAACGTAGCCCAGAAGTACTTTGCAGTGTTTCTTTCTGAATCTCTGGACCAGGATCTCTCCCAAAAGAGTAATCAGATCTTATATACGAGATTTGATGATCCTGTGGTACACCCAAATGTGTTATTCCATAGTTGTGGGGCACTGTCTTCTCAAACTCTGCATGACCAGATCCAGAATTCAAATACTCTTCACCTTGCTTTAATGGATACGGTTTTCTGCTCATATCAACGTAGTCTGAAACTGTCTGCTTTTGTAAAGTAGGATGATCTGATAAACTGCCCCTTCTCAAAAAATGCTCTGGAACATCAATCCTATCTACAACAGGGAGCATATCACTCGCTCTTGATAAATCTCTATGGTCATAATCCCTAAGAGCATTATCATAGTCTACTCGGGTGTGTGGAGATATCATTCGGCATAAATCAACAGATGGATATCCTCGATCATCATTTGCTAACAGTCTGGTTTTAGGATACTTATAATCCTCATGCTCAGTCCTAAAGGGGCTATATGCTCCATGCTGATAATACGCCAAATTTCTTATTTCATCTTCATTGTTTCTCAAACTATCCACAAGAGGCCTTTGCCTATATACATTAAATCCAGGTTCCGTTAGTTTTACACTACTTGGATATCCATCCGAAGTAGGTAAGGTCACATTATCCCGGTAAGAAACTGGAAACTCATTCATTGACGTTCCTGACGACGAGCCCACTTTGTAATGGGAGTCGCTCAAGAAATCTTTAGAATGTGCTGTTGGCACTATACTGTACAAAACATCTTCGGAGTGATACATGGGTCTCTCCTCAATATAGGATTCTATTCCTGCGAACTTATCCCTTGAAAGATACAAAGGCTTCTCTTCTGCTTTGTAGGAATCTGGTATTGACTCTCTATTCTGAAGCTTTTCCTGCTCAAAACGACCTATATTCAAGCTCCGAGAAGATAGTGGTAGACTTCCACCATGCTCACCATAATTTTTTGTATGACCTTTATCTTGAGGCAACTTATATGACCTCCTTATCTCGCCCTCTTCTGTTAGCACTGATTTCTCATTCAACATTCCATGACTGCCAACTTCAACAATCCTGTTTTCATTATAATCGTTCTCTTTACTAATTTGTAAACTACCATGATCATACCCATAAACAGGCTTCAACCTAGAGTCTGTACCATGATCAAAAACCAAATCTTCACGATACACATACTTCCTTTGCATACTGTCATTGTCAAAGTGAGGCCTTTTATGCAATATCCTGCATTGGGGTGGTGACTTTGAACGGACCTTTTCGGTCCTTCCTCCACCTGAAATCCAACCACAATCCCTCCTTTCAATTGAACCACTAATCCTTTGTCCATCTGAAATTCTCCTACCACAATCCCTCCTTTCAATTGAACCACTAATCCTTTGCCCATCTGAAATTTTCCTAGAACTGTCTACCTTATGTGGACTCACACTCCGAGGCCCATCTGATGCACCATCACGTGAAATCACAAACAACTCATGATCCGTTCCACTTCTTCCATGTTGATTACATAGTTTGGATGATGTCGGCATGGCCATATGATCTTCTTGCCTTCTAGATTGCATCTTTCTAAATTACTTATCAACAAAACTACAACTAGGACTACGACTTAATCACTGATCAATTCTCTACAAATTACTAGCCCTCTAGGATTTTGACAAAATTAAGTGTATAATCACACGGTTTATCACTAGATTCAGTTTCAATCAGCTCAATAACCGAAACCCTAAAAAAATTACCCAGTAAAGTTTTCGACAAAATTGCCAAGTAATCATCCCTAACAAGTACCAACCGCAAACACAGATCCAATCAAATCAAAACCCTGTCAGGGTTTTGAGTTTTGAAGGTGATAAAGTGAAAAAATATAATGTCAAACTCAAACCTTGTTCTGGTAAGATTCGCGAGACCCCATGATGGATTTGTACCAAAATTTCCGATTTTTCGATCAATTTGCGTGCAGTCCAATTTAGTTGTAAGCTGAAAGACAGATTGAGAGTCATATGAAAGATACCGGCAAAGTATTCTAAATCGCTTGATAAAATCAAGTAATAATTTACAATTATCTTGCCTGCCTTCCAAGCGGATAAAGCAGCCTTTAATTAGACCCGAATTTTGCGGGCCGTGGTGGACCGGTTGCTAAGATACGGTTCCTTACGATTAGATAAACCAATCAAATACATGAATGTATAGTTTAAAATATCATAAAAATTATAAATTAATATCATATCACTTAAAATAAAAAAGAAAATTGTGAAATTCAAATTAAAATACGTGTTTAAATCTGAGCATAATTTAATTAAAATTTTAGAACAAATTTATTAATATATTTTTAGTTAATATTGAACAAAAACTATTTATAATTTGTTAATATTTCTCTCTCTTTATACCTTGGTTTTAAGTTTAAACCGCTTCTATCTTAGTTTTATATAAATAACGATGACGTCAATATAATTATTTGATTATATTTATTTAATTATTCAATTATAATTTGATACGATTTAATTGATAATATGAATCAGACTGATTTTCAAATCTTAATCAAAGTCACTGAAAAAATATATCAACAATAATATATAATAATTATATCTTTTCTAATCATGTTAATCTAGAGCTCCATGAAAAACAAAAAATCCAATAATATTTCACATATTTGATTTGAAATATCTACATATATGTCATTCAACATGTGAAGGTAACACAAATGTTGCTTGCTGCTTCCAGAATTGACAATTTAACCTACATCATAGAGGAGCCAGGGAGCCTATATCTAAGTATTAATACAGAACTTTTTTTCCAGCTCAGAGTATGTGAAAATAACATCAGCAAAATCAGGTCATGGAAATTCTATTTGTTTTGCTTGTCAAATGGAAAACTGGTGCTTGGAGAGCACTCCTGGGTTCTTGCTTTCTCTGAAATGTTGTCAAAATGAAGTTATCAAAACAGATTTTGTAAAGCAAAAGCAAAAAAGTAGATAGTCTAACAAGAGACCACATGGGAGGATTACAAAAAGACATAAAGTTGCAGCAGTTTTTGATGCAGAAATTGGCATTGTAATGAAGGCGAAAACATGAAGAATCTGGGGAGTGCGAGCAACAATGGGAGGCTGTCAACAGACGAGAATGAAGAGGAGAAATCTAGATTGGTCATATCTTCTCTTCAAGCTAGAGAAGAAGAGATTCAGAGGAAGAAAATGGAGGTGAGGGAGAAGGTTGAAATTCACCTTGGCCGTGCTGAAGAAGAATCGAGGCGATTGGCACAAATTTGGGAAGTAAGTATCAGAAAATCTTGACCTTCATCCAGAAATCTTTCAACTAAAACTTAAATTTGTATCTGAGTAAGCATTTCATGTAAATTAGTACCAAGTTGAAGGTACTCTTTTCTTATTATATGTAAGGAATTGGAGGAGCTGGCGGATCCTCTGAGAAAGGAAGTTGCAATTGTGAGGAAGAAGATTGATATTGCTAACAAAGAGCTTAAACTACTGGGGCAGAGCTGCCAGAAGAAGGTTTCTAATTTTTTTTTTTATCTCCTAATTAGCAATTTGGGGTCAAGAAAATTTGATTAGGATTTTGGTTGATGACAGGAGAAAGAATACAAAGAAGCCATGGAGGCTTTCAATGAAAAGAATAAAGAAAAAACTCAGCTGGTTGCAGCATTAATGGAGGTGAGCTCTAAATCTAGTTAACCTCTCTTTTTTTTTTTTTTTTTTTTTTTTCTTTTTTCATATTTTGACAACTGTGATATATTGTTTTCTTGTTGATTTTTTACCAGATGATGACAGAAAGTGAAAGACTGAGAATGAAGAAACTAGAGGAGCTCAGCAAGATCATAGAATCTATACCATAAGATGGCTTTGTTTCAGCAAAGGATAATGCTTGTGTGCTTGTTCTTGGTCTAAATTTTACAGTGATTATTGATGAACCTATATGATGTGAATCATCTACTCGGTATGCATTTTTTAAAAGATTTTTTAGCCAAAAAATCCTAGTTTCGAAAGGCTTTCTTCTCTACTATAATCGCTAATATGACAGTTGACCATGGATTCTTTATTAGAGCTTGCTCAAGTGATTTCAGAGTGTTTGCATCTTTCTTAGCTACAGTTTCAGGTCAAATGCTTCTACTTTGGGTGATACAATTATCATCTCAAAAATTATATGTCACGCTAATCCCCTTAAAGTGAAGCATAATTACCTATGCTTTTGTGTCTTAAGGTTAAGAATCTTATTAAGCATGACATGAACAAAACAAGCATGAATTGTATATCCAACAGATAGCATTCAAAGCCTATGGAAAATATCTATTTCTGTACTAAAATACCAAAATTATCCATAATGCCATATAATGGGATGTCACTTCACAAACAAGAAATCTGGAACCACATTACCAAGCGCATCTGATAATAATACTAATATAGGCAAGATTTCAAGGACTCCACTGTGGCAATTGTACTATAGGGAGCTCCCTCAGACAACCATTCAGTCAGACAAATGCATTTCGTTCTCTTCAGGGAGCTTCAGGATGTCAACTCTACGCAACTCTAAATAAACCTGCAGTTAAAAATGAGAACACAGAGAAAAACATGAGTGCAGACACTGCATTCAGAAGCGTGGAAAAAAAAAAAAGCACAACACGAGGCATGGGGGTATATCGATTAATCGTTAGATATCACTTGGTTTGCATCTGCAGTAAGTTTAAAATATTGTGCATTGGATTTCCAAATTGTCACTCTTGATAAACAATCAACTAGAAAACATAATAACCACATATCCAAATTATCTTCATGAGTCAGACCTGAGAAGCATTTTTCAGATAATAAAAAGTATGAGCCTCCTTTCCAAGAAGACCCAACATTGAGGAAAGCAAATACGGTCCACGACTGGCACTGCCATAAATAAAAGATGATACCAATGAGAAACTAACTAATCAGCAAAGAATAGAAAGAAAAAGAAAACACCCTACAACAGATGTACGGCAACCATACAACAAAGAGTCAGAGATATCTAGTGTGACACAAATTTACATGGCAATCATCCAAAAAAATCTAAAAACTTTAGACAAAAGATCTATAAATCATCAAGTACAGTTCGTTTGCTAGAAGGTTCGACTAACTTGGAGTCCTAGATGTTAATATTATAACCTGCAAGGAATGATTAGGGATGGGAAAATTTGACCCTTGACTGCAACAAATTCCTTCTTGTGAGAGTAAAACTTCACATATATTCATTCAAACTAAAGCCAAGACCAAGAGAGCTTGTATAAGAAGTGTTTTAAGTTCAAGATACTGAAGCAAATGCCTAAACCTTTTATGAATTAAGTGATCATAAAATATATCATAATTTGGACAATAGGTGAGTCTTACAAATGACGATGAGAAACCACATGTTGATAATCTCAAAGCAATTGATTAAGTTCTTTGATTGGTATTGACTTTGGTTTGGTGTACACGTCTTCCAATGATCACAAAGCACCTAAGTTGCCTATTTTCCACATAAACATACAGCATTATCAGCAAAATAATAATAATAATAATAACAAAAGTAAAGATCATGAAATATATCAAACTTACCTGAGCTTGTGATTGTTACTGAAAACTACTCCTCCAGTTAACCTTGACGCTAGGTCAAGGAATTCTTTATCTTCCGACCCATCCAGAATTTGAAGCGTAGGACTTGAGAGTGAAACTGAGATTTCTGACCTTTTTTGCAGCATGCAACAGCAGATACTTCCCTGTGGCTTTCCTGCAGAAGGTGTGAGAATCATTAACGATTCCAGAAACCAAAAAACAATTAGCATAGACTGATTAATAATCATTAGAAGGAGAAGCAATCTATTAATTTTTTAAACATAAAGAGAAGTTCATAACAAGAATCTAGAGAATATTGACATGAGATTTCATTTTCAGTAGCCCATAAGATACACTTGATGATAGTCAAATTACAAAATAAACTCATATAGTATTTAAACTTTGCAACTAGAGAGAATTATCACAATATGATCCATATCAATGTGTTCTAAAAAAAATATATACATGTAAAGTTTTGATCTAATCATCAGAATTAACTGCCAACAGAAAAGAAACATAATACAGCCTCCGATTAGAGCCGATAAAGAAACAAGACCACTCTAAATTTCTTTTAGCTGATGCCTGTAAAAATTTTCAAAACATACTTTAGTCTCTACAAAATTTCATCTTCTGCACAAAATTAGCCCACAAAATGTGCTTAAAACTTCGAAGTTCACTATATCAAAAGCAAAGTTCTACTCTAATTGAAAGAAATAAAAGCTCAGGGCAGGCCTGACATTTTCAACACACTGGCTATATCAACAGAAAAATAAAAGAATTAAACATAACTAGATTTAATACCTTGAGAGCTGACAAGGAATTATTATTTTCATTGAGACATCCTTATTTTCAGGAAGAACTTTGGGTGGAGATTTAGCAAACCATTTTGCAACTGGGCCCTCTACAAAACAAATAAAAGTGGCAGACTATAAACATAGGGCTTTATATATATAAACATGACAAATCCAGAAATCAGCATAACAAATCTATTGATATCAGCTACAGATTCTAAGAGACAGCTGAAACTTCTACATGTTTTGCTTACTTCCAGTAAAATCCAATTTCTTCCTGAATTATATATCTTATACATGCCTAATAAAAAAATTCTTTCCATTCACTTGATGATTTTCTACTATCATTTTTTATAGACTCTTCCAATTTCAACCAATATGAATTTTTGAACACCCATAATCACTTATAAATATAATAATCATGCTCCCATTTAAAAACAACTTAATAAAGCTACATAGGGTCATGGAAAATGTCTTATCCACAAAATCAGCAAATCTCTTTTTGCGAGTTTTTTAACATTGCGTAAGCTTCTATACGATAGTTACAAAATTTTATTTAAACAAAAAAAATTAATGCATACAATATTTCACAATTCATCTCGGTGAAGCTTTTTTAAAGAAAAGAATAGCTTATAAATAACCAAATATACATGAGATGCACTGTAAAAGTGATTTTAGTACCTTCTGGAACCAACAAACATATATCTCCAATTTGATTTCCCATCAAGGACACCAAATAAGAGAGACTGTGAGCCTATAAATGTCATAGAATGGTATGCTCAAGCAGGAGGTGGTTCACTTGCAATAGGTAAGCACTTCCACCGTGCACATACTACATGGGCAAAAAGAAATTAAATATGTAAACCAAAGAGCAGAATTCAAATGAAATTAATAGAGGTATAGGAAATTGTAATCAGTTCAAGAATTGTAAAATCACACTATACCAAAAAAATGGACATAATCAACCAGGTAGATGCATGGGTTCCAAGGGTGTTACTGACAACCCACCCCAAACGGGATAAGGGACAGTCCTGAAGAATGTTGACTGGCTTCCCAATACACTCACGCTGAGTGTTACCATTACCATTACCATTACACATTCTGATTACTTGGCCTTCTGATAGTGATGCACCATAATCGAGGGAGGAGACATTGACTGAGATAACCACTAATCACAATAACTTCAACTAAACAATCTTGAATAAAAATTGCAGAAGAGTGAAAGCAAACGTAATAAGGATGGTTCACTAACATCATAAAGCACATCAAGCACATGTCCTGTAAGAGTTCAACATGAAAAGTCTAAAGCACTCACATCTGTCTAAAATAACATAGTGTCATAATGACTCAACCAACCACTAGAGTTATGTCTTCCAAATAATAAGAGCTGCAAAAACATAGAATATCTTCACAAAAAAGTATATAACAGGAAACAAAGTTTCATATTTTTTGAGCAAAAAAATCTCTTTTTTTTTTTTTCCAATTTATCATTAGCTTTGCATGTCAAAACTCAAAATGGGGCTGAATTTCTATCATCAGGGTCTTGAGAAACTAAACAACAAATTTGAATTAACTATAGCTAGGACCAGTGGCTATTAATATCATACCTCTTAACTATTCTCCATTATTTTGTTTTTTTTTCTCCAATTAACAGCTAGGTGAAAAGCTTCCATATTTATTGTTGCTATAATACACACCATCATCAACAAATGACAAAGAACGCTGAAATGGTTGTAGGCTGAAATCATTGTAGATCTACATATGTTTGGGCAATTGTCACTTATTCCACTTATTTTTTGTTAATAAGGGGTTTTCTGAAATTCTTTCACCAAAAATTCCTATTTAGTGGGGTCTTTAACAATTTCCAAATCCACACCCCCTCTCTCTTTCTAAATTAGATCATTTCTCAAGGAATTCAAGGTATTAGCTTTTTTTTGTTTCTTCTTCTTTTGAAGTAAGATAGACCGGTACATGTTTATATAGAGTCTTCAATTTTACAGGAATCAAGATGGTCATCAAACCTAGAAGAAGACATGTATTTAAAGCAAGCTTGCTGGCTGTCATTTTGATAACATATATTTCTAAGATATTAATAGCCAACTCCACCATCAAACAAATATTAATCTACCCTAAAAAGCAATTTGTGTCAGATTAACAAGTATATATTAAGGGTTTTAGATATGTCCTTACATGGTGCCTCCTGGATGTAATGGTATGGCCACAATGGAAAGAGGGTGATTGACAAGGAAGTTTCAATAGTGTCGATCTAGGGGTTTCATTCTCTTCCTTCCACAACAAAGACCACATATAAACACAACTTAGTATTAAAGAGCTTGAATAAACTTAAGGTAAATCTAAAGTTAAACTCTTTCTATGAGTTGTGGCAGCATAAACCAACAATCATGAAACAGATAAACAATGTATGTGTAACTCAATATAGGACACTGACTCAAAGAAAAAAACAAAAAAAAAAGACCGTCTACTACACAATAAGCACTACCATTACTTTTGAAATTTTGTCACACGTTCTCAAATAGTGTAGTTTGATTGTTTCAGATATAAATCAGCAACAAAATTTCTGCAAATGGACTAGTAGAAGCCCATAGCATGACATCCCCATTCATTCGCTCTAGTGAACAAACATGAGCTAAGAGTTTCAGAATGAAAAGTCCAAATCCTGTTCCTGCATCGTGCATTTAAAATCTAAGAGACGAGATATATGGTTTCCAGCATCTAAAAACTAATATTAGAGTCAAATCAGGTTAAGTAAATGACAACATTTTGTTATTTTTGTCTTGAATGTGGAACTTGCAGCATATATCAAGCATGAAAAAGATGATCAGAACAACTTAAAGAATTCCCATAAACAACCATCAATAGAATTTTTACCAAAAAGAATCTCAAGGAAAGCTGCAGGTAAACCAGAAACAAGACAAGTCATATATAACTTGATGAAATCAATAGCATACGTCTAAGAATTAGCTATAAACCTTCTAAAATAAGCCCCTTTACAGCCCATAAGTCACCCATGATTAGCCACCACCTATCAAATACAAGAAATGCAATCTTAACAGTGAAGACTAAGAGCCACTTAATGAATGTAGGAAATTTTCATCAGGATTACAAGAAATTCACAAACAAGCATGTGATGATTGTTGATATAAAGGATAATTTATGCCACTTCACCTCTGCCACCATAGACAAGCAATTGCTTCTCAAGCATTGTAGCTATATGGTCACATCTAGGTGGTGACACCCTCCCAGAAATTGACAACTTGATCCACTTGAGTGATACTGTTTGATGAAGCAGATAACATATAAAAAAAATCTGAAATAAGTTTTATAGAATTTCGTAACACCTAAAAAAATCACAAAATAAGAAACCATTTAAACAAATACTCAAAGTCACAGCAAAGAAGTTACTTGTGTCCAGTATATGCACATCTGACAATCACTTTTTTCCATCCCAACCACCAAACCTGCACTCAATACAATTTCTGCCAATATCAAATACTAAACAGAATCTCAATCAACTATTTGATAAACAATGCATGGGATTATTACCCACATAACTATTTTACGATTTCTAATAGCTGATGCAGCAGCAAAATCTCGTGTAGAAGGTAAATCACCAAAATTGATCAACTCTGATCACTGCCATATATCTGGAACAAGCATTGATAGAATGATCCTCAACAGGTCAAAAAAAGGACACGAGCACTGAGACAAGTGTATCCGTTTTTATTGCACATGACTATCAACATAATGGACTTGTATGAATAAATCCTCACTCAAGTCCAAACCCCAGAAGTCACCCAACCTGAAAGTCTGAGTTCATGTTTTAATGGCACATTTACAGAATAGCTACAAAAACCAAACAGTTGTACAGCACAAAATAGTTATTGGATGGGAACACACCTTTTCTTTCCACACCGTCCCCCGAAGATGAACATATGACAATCAATAGCAATTGTAATGTGAAATGCACATGGGCTGGACCCACCTGTCCCTCACTCCGGCCGAAACCAAAATTTATTATCGAAAACAATCAAAATGCACAACTTGAGAACCGGTACGAAGTCTTAAAAACGATGCTACCGCGCATCAAGAGTTACACAGACCTTTCTTTCAATGCTTTTGTTTTGCATGGTGAATTATAAGAGCTCTTAACGATTCCATAAATCTCGGATCTCAGCATTTATTTCACAGGATAAAGTTTATTTTCACGAAACCCAAGCTAACAACCAGAACACAAAATGAAAATTGGATTTCAAACTATTTTTTTCAATTTTTAAGTTACAGATAAATGAACAATATATGCTAAATTAAGCCACAAATCTCCTTTTTTTTTTTTAATTGTTACTTTTAGAACTAATAAAAATATTTTAAAATAAAAATAATTATATTAAAAAAAATTTAATATCTAAACTAATTTGATAATTAAAGTATCTAATATTATATATTAATCCATCTAAAAGTAGTCAATGATTATCAGCATAATTTTTTCCTTAACCAAACCCTATGTTGGAGTAAATTATTTTAATTCTTCTTTTCATATGACCCAAATTATTATTCATACCAATTTATCAGTCTTACGTAATTGAACTAAAATTTGATGACTTATAATTACCTAAAAACAAGCCACTATGGTGAAATTGGTAGACACACTCCTTTTTAAGAAGCAATGTTAGAGCAACTTGATTAGATTTCCCTTATTTGATGTTTTTGAAATAAGATTTTGAGAGTGGAAACTGTCAAATTGTTTTTTGAAGCTGATTTCATCCTCTTTGCTTACAGAAAGACTCTTAGCTAATGACACTTGTGCTCAAAAATTAGTGATAGATGTCGTGATGATATAGTTGAATATTCATTTGGTCCACCATTGGCTATCAATATTTATCTAGAATGGAGTATAAATCTTTTATCCTAACAAAACAAATAAAACCCTCTTGCTTCATTTCTTATTTGTTTTATATATGTGCCTAAGAAATTCATCAGAATATGAACACTTGGGCATCCACCATTCAAGCTGCTGCTCAGTTCCCGTGGCTTATTTTTCTACCATTCTCGCATCCTCTGTCACGCTTCTCCTCTTCTTCTTCACCTTCTGTGAAGCTAGATATATCGTGGTTGGTGGCAAAACATATGCATGGAAAGTCTATTTTTTATCTTTTGATGGCTTCAAATTAAGAAAAAGTAAAATATATGATTTAGAAGCAAATTAAATAATACATTATTATTTACAATCACAACTTTACAACAAATTACGTGATTTTGGTTGCACAACAAAGCTTGATCAATTCGTGAACAACTTGATCAATTTCTTCACCATCTTTCTTTCTTATGGACTCACTCATTTCTCTTGCTTTTCTTCTCACTTTCTCTGCAGTTTTCTCCACCATCACCTCTTTTATCACTCTCGCAATCTCTTCCTTGTCAAGTTCCCCATTCTCCTTTCTCCTGACCTCAATTCCAATGCCAACATCTTCAACCAATCTCGCATTCAACGGCTGATCAAGCTGCATCGGCATGGCAATGATCGGCACCCCAAACTTCATGCCCTCCATTATGGAACTCCATCCACAATGACTCACAAAACCTCCAACCGCATCATGTGCTAAAACTCTCGCTTGTGGTGCCCAACCTAGAACAACCATGCCTCTTTCCATTGATGAAATTCTCTTAACAAATCCCTCTGGAAGTTCATCTTTCGGCTCAACTTCCTCTTCGCTATTCGTAAATCTAACAACCCAGATGAAGTTCACCTCGCTTTTCTCTAGTCCATGAGCTATCTCTTCCATCTCTTCCCTGGAAAGAAAATACTCGCTGCCGAACGAGACAAGCACCGTCGAGTTCTTCTCCTTCTTGTCAAGCCATTTGATAATTTCCATTTCTTGCAAATTATTCTCTTCATGATCAGGGTCTTGAACAAGAGGACCAACGGGAACCATCTTCTTGTTCAATGAAAACGAGAGATAATCGATATATCTCCCCTCCAGTTCTCTGAAACTCTTTATCAAAATAATGCCAGAAGAGCGTTCAAAGCATTCTTCAACCCTATCTATGTCTTTCATTCCATTCGACATCGATTCAAGCAAGTGGGAAAATTTCGGTTTCATATAATCCTGAATAAAAACTTTCGGATTCAGAAACTCAACACCCGGATTTTTACCAGCGTGGTCTAGAAACGCAGCCATCACGGCAGAAGTGACAAGAAAATGAACGGCCGGAATGTTGAGTGACAAAGCTATGGCAGGCGCCCACGGCTGGAGAAAATCATAAATAACCAAATCGGGCTTGAGTTTTTTCAGGATTTTATGGAAACCAGGGGCGGCAAGGTCGAAAGTTTTTTTAAGAGCGGGCATGAGATGGGGCGGCAGACCTTTGGTGGTGTGATAATGAGCAGGAAGTTGAGGTGATGAAGGAAGATGAAGGTTTATAAGTTCGATTGAAGTTGAGTATTTTGAAGAGAGTTTTATGGAATTGAGATTTGCAGGCGTCGAACAAAAGTAGATGAAGAAGTTTTTCCTTGTGAGGCTCTTGGCTAGCTCCATGAAGGGAGATACGTGACCATGAGCTAGCCATGGCAGCATCAAAACACTGATACTTCTCTGCCTAGAATCCATAATGTCCTTGGCTTCTCTCCTTCGCAAATTATGTTTTCTGGTGAATGTTTATATAGAATGTGGAAAAATCTAGAGTATTATAAGCCTATAGCGTCATAGTAAATTGAATCCAGTAAAAAATTACTTATTCAGGTTTGTATGTATGAAATGGCTAAGGAAGAGAAACGTGGCAGATGAAGAAGAACGTGGACGCAGGAGATGAAGGTTGGTGTTAATTCTAACGTGATCTTTGGCGGCAACCGTTCTTGTTCTTCATCTCAAAGACAACCGCCCGCCATTCTATTACGTGGGGATTTTTGTGCACCTTTTCCTTTGCAAGCAGCCAAATCTATGACGCACACATACATAGAAACGTTTGTAGAATCATATAAATATAATTTTATTAGTTTCGAAAAACAAAAAAAAATATTATTCTTCATAAAAATTGCTAAGGAAGGTATGAATTCTCCAAACCCTTGGTTTTATTAATCCACCAAAATTTGCCTTTTAATAATCTCCGAACCTTAATCAAATTTTTCTTTTTCTTTTCCCTTTTGTTTTCCTCGTACAAGAGAAAGAGTTTTATGAAAGACACATAAACCTTGAAATCTTTGGGTCTTTTTTTTATTCGATTTTCTATTGATTTGCACTTCACTAAGAACAATTATTGATTTGCTTGATAGTTTGTTATTCTTGTTGGTTCCTGAAATTTCAAAAAGTTTAGCATGAAAATCTGTAATGGATTTATACTCAAGCATTTTATAGTGAACTATGATTATCATAAATTTAATAACACTGTCAGTTCTTTTTTTTTTTTTTTTAATTCCTTGCATTCTTAATTATTTTATAATTAACAACATCCTTCGTTTGATTAATAAAAACAATATTAAAAAATTGCAAGGATGTTTTTAGAATTTCAATTCAAAAGTTATAATTAAGCACCAATCCATCGTTCTACAAGTTTTATGTTTCATTTTTCATTCTATCTTAAGAGTAGGATATTTCTAACCAGAATTGAGATTCATACTCTTTTATCAACAAATTTTAAAAAAGTTTTTGTTCTTGCCTTTTAATATAATACAAATGGTTTGTTTCATGTAACAAGTGGTCGGGTAATTGAATTACATTCTTAAAACATATATATTTAAAGAATAAACAAAATAGATTAAACAAATAAAAATTAAACAAATAAAAACAAATGATCACTTGTCATCGATAACTTTAAAGTTTTTTTAATTTTTATATTACAAATATGATATTATCCCCCCCAACTTAAATTTTTAATTTTATCATTAAAAATAATATGACAATAGTCTTAATAATATTTTTATTTTTAAGAAGGCTAAATGACCAATGCCCACCCAAGGTTTTTTTAAATGACAAAATCCCACCTAAAAAGTTTTAAAAAGTCAAATACCTACTCTCCTTCTAATTTTTTTTTTTAACATTTTATACTAAATGACCAAAATATCCTCCATAAAATATAAAATAATTTTTTAAATTAATTAACAAATTTTTAAAAATAAAAAAATTTAAAAATAGTTCAACTACAAACATAACCTACATTCATAAGACATAGGTTAGACATTTTAAACCTATAAAGCTCAAATGAACATCAAATACAGATAGAAATTTAGCTTAAACAACCAAACTTATCGGCTCACTCAACTAATTAAGTATTAAACTCTCTTGACAATCACTTTTCACTTATTAGAAACTTTTATACAAGTACTTCAGTTGTTTTCCAAGCATAATGTTTAAGATATAGTTCTAAATTTCTTCGAACTTTTATGTTGAAATTCCTTTCGTGATAAATGTTGAAATTCCTTTAAACCTTGAAAAAAATTGCATCGATAATTTATATTAAAAAAAAAAAGAACACAAATATGTCAGAATAAACTTAAGAGAAAATTATAGTAAAACAAAAGTTTTAACTAAAATACGTGTGATCAACACCGATATCCAGATATGCCCACCTTCCTACTTCAAATAAAATAGCACAACCATCCATTCTCTATAATTAAAACAAATCATGATAATGAACAAAATCTAATAAATAAATCTCACAAATAATATTATATATTCAAATATGATCCATATCTAATAAATAAGAATAAAACTAATTTCAATATTTAATCAATCAAAATAATGATTGGTTAAAAGATATTAATCATAATAATTTCATAAGTATTAAAATAGTCCCATACCAAAAAATAAAAATCAATATATTAATATATTCAAAAAATAAAATTCATATTTCAAAAATATGATTATATAATGCAATATACGTGCATATAACACTGTAAAAACAAAAATTAAAAAATGTAATCACAATTGTTCAAAATTTGTCAAATACGTTTACAATTTCCATAAACATACATATAATAAAAGGCTAAATAGTCTTCAACCATCTTTTTGCCATTTTTTTAGGTGTTTGATGATGTAATAGCTGACAACAACCGCTTGGATGTTTTTGTTTAATGTTTGGTCAATCTATCTGTTTAACGAGAACATTTTTGTAAGATCATCGTTAAAGATGGTAGAAGGTCCATGAACTTTGATGCATTGGCATTATGCAGTGTGCTCTTTGTTAAAGGTAAAATTAAGCTGAGTTTTTATCTAACAGTCGATTTTTCTTCTGCTATTCTTATTTCATCTTTGAATCAACTGCATTGTAGTGGAAGAAGGTCTTGAAATTAGTAGCTCGTGTGATAAGAATTTTCTCAGATCATCTGTTCTCCTATTATCTCAACTGAGCAGCCTCCATGTCCAGAAAAAAATGAAATAAATCCAATGTAAAAAAAAAAAAATATTTATGATTTGACAAGATTATTTAATTAGAATAAAATGAAATAAATCCGATAGAAACAAAATATTTATGACATCACAAGATAGTACGTCACCCATATCATGAATTTATATATTTTTACGTTTTCATAAATTCAACTATCAACTATGTTAATGATAGAAATTCATTTAGAGAAGATATTCTACTTATTTTCTTACTAGATTTTTTTTTTTTTCTAAAAGAAGAAAGTGTAATTTTATGTTTTTTATATATATATTTTTTATTTTGTAAGTGAGAAAACAGAGATAATAGACACCAGTTAAAACATAAAGCATAGGAAATTCACATAAGCGATTGATGGCTTCTGGGCCATGGTGGCTCAAATGGTCGCCAAAAGAAGCTTCCTTTGTTCATTGACTTAAAAATCTTAACTTTTCTCCAATCCAGACTCAAAACAACTTCTCTCAGCTTCATGGACTTTCACACTTTACCCCTCTAAGGTTCTTTCTTCTTTCTTCACTTTCTTATCTCAATCCCCCGTCTAGATTCTGCTCTTTTTTTTTTTTTTTTTTCCCTTGTTTTTGTTTTAGCTGAACTTTTAACTGATTCCTGTCTCTTTGTAGTCACAGTATCTGAGTTGAGGTTTGTGGGATAGTGTTTGTCTTCGTGATAATGCAGAATTCTGATCGGGAGAAGCAAGATCAGAGGTAAATATCTTCTGGGAATATATTATTTTTGGTGGATTTTGTGCTTGACTTAGGGTTTTATAATATCTTACCGGTTTGTCCTGGCTGCTGAGGTTCTTTAGTAGATATTTCCTGGTTTGATCCGTTGAATATTCGTTCACTGATTCTTTTGAGTGTTTTCATTGTGATTCTAGTACTTATATGCTGTAGTTAGCTCATATATAAATTGAGAAAAAGTCAGGAAATGTTAATTTTGAATGTCGAAGATGATTTGGGCATACTATATATATTTTTAATTTTGGGTGTTTGGTCGTCGGTTCTTGAATATATTTGTGTTTTCTAGTGTTTGCGTAATGATTCTATTGCTTGTCCACTTGTTTTTGTTTCTTCATTACAGTGAGTTTAATTGAAGTTTGGCTATAAGGTTCTTAAAGATATTGGATATATGATTTGTAGCATAGAGTCTGTTTCATCGGTGTGAGAGGGTGACAACTCTAGTTGTTGACAGTGAATGTATGTGAACTGTAAAGCTTTGGCTTGATAGTGTTTTTTTTTCCTTCAACATTTTGTTGATTTATTGGTTATTATTTATCAGAGCAAACTCTAACATGGAGGATTCTGATGCAACGACCATCGAGTTTCTTCGGGCACGCTTGCTGTCTGAAAGATCTGTCTCTAAAAGTGCAAGGCAGCGGGCTGATGAACTGGCAAGAAGGGTAAGTTTTGATGTCACTCTGGCAAAGTCTATTCTGGTTTGATCTATTGTTTGGAGAACAGTCATCCTCTTACAGTTCTCTTTCTGGACATACACAAATGTTGTTTCTTTATATGGATTAGGTTGTGGAGCTGGAGGAACAGCTAAGGTTTGTGACTCATCAAAGAAAGAAGGCTGAGAAAGCAACCGCTGATGTTCTTGCTATTTTAGAAAATAATGGGATAAGTGATATTGCTGAGTCATTTGATTCAAGCTCTGACCAGGAAGCCCCTTGTGAATCAGAAGTCAATAATTGTACTAATAAAGAAGGGGAGAACTCTGTCACCCCAAAGCTAAGAAGAACTGAGTGGGAGGAGCATTCAGGTTTGGACAATGACTATTCTCCGGTGCTTCACAGAGGCTTATCTTGGAAAAGTCGCAAGGATGCTTCACATTCTTCTGAAAACTACAAGGATTCTGATATGAGAAGACGTAGCAGTTTTAGATCTGTTGGATCTTCTTCAAAACATCGTGTCGGAAAATCATGTCGCCAGATAAGAAGTCAGGAATCAAAGTTAGTTTATTTCTCTCTCTCTCTTTGATGTGTGGGGCATGGGTGAGGGTTACTCTATCAACAATGCTATATAATTCCTCCCCTATAATGCTGCTATTTGTCTAAAAAAATTCTATTACAATAATCAAATGTGCAGGTGTGCCATTTATCTTGTAGCAATTAATGAACAGTCTGTGTTGATATATTAAACACTTCTGTACCTTTTAAGCTTGTAACTTAGTATAGAATTTGTTGGTGTTAAAATCATCATTCTCTTGACAAATTTTTTTAACAAATTTCTTGATCAAATGAAAAACTGGAGAGCCGAAAAATTGAAAAAGAGTGTAGTTCTGTCGTGACTATCTCATATTTCTCCCTTTTTGTGGGATATCGCAATTTTAACAAAGAATTTTCTTGTGTTTTGGTCATCTGAATATGTGTCTGCTCATATGTTTCCTTTTTAAGAGTTTCTCCACCCTGATACAAGATAATTATTAATCTGTTGTTTGTGTTGCAGATCTGTGGATGAGGAGCATAAAACAGAACCTATAAAGGTTGATTCTCAAGAAAATGGGGTTCCCACCTCTTTAGAAGATGTTTCTCTGAATCATTCCAATGGTAGACCTCAGATCTTCAGAGAAGGCTCTGAAGTTCTGGAAGAGAAATTTCTATTGGGTAGCTTAGAAAATAGAAAAAAATTGACCAGTGGTAATACTGACTTCAATGAGCATGGAGGAGAAACAACTATGGAGAAGGCACTAGAACATCAAGCGCAACTGATTGGAAAATATGAAGAAATGGAAAAGGCTCAAAGAGAATGGGAAGAGAGGTTTAGAGAAAATAACAACAGTACTCCGGTATGCTTGGGTAGAACCTATGTGATTTATAGCAAGTTAAATGCTCTCTCTTTTACTGATAGCAAATAACCTTTTGCTGTTTGTTAGAAATTAAAGAAGAGTTAAAAATAGTGTTTATTGGGAAATTTGAATGTCCTATTAGACTTTTTAATGCGAGGTCAGATAGTTTTCTATGATTAACCCCCTGCCCTGTAGTAAAGGAAAAGGTTTTTTTTTTTTCTTGAATTTTAAACTAGTGTGGGACATTTAATAATAAGGGATGACTCAATGTTAAAGCACCATAATGCAACAAAATGAATTCTAGTTTAAGTTACATGCAAACCAACTTTTTATCTAATAGATGAAATGTTCAGCATAAAGTAAATAGTGAGGTTAATGGCTTTGAGATCCAAATCTTCTAACACCCATGTCAGTAACTACCTCTTCCAAATCTTATAACTGGGTAGGACACTATTTTTAGTTTGTTCAGCTGCAACCCACCCTCCCCAAAAATATAAATATCTAATTAACTTGACATGTGTGTGAGGCCTTGTGGGTGCACACTTTTGTGATAATCTTATGTGAGTAACAAGTGTTTGTGCAACTGAAATTGGTGTTGTGTACTCATCATATGAAGTGATTGCTTTCGATAGCTCAAAACCACTTTATACTAAATGATTTAAGCAACATCTCTATCTCTCTAGATCTCTTGATTTTTATTTTGTGTGTGTCCTTCCGTTAAAAGTAGATTAACATAGGCCAGTTACAGTTATGGGCATATCTTTGGGCTCTAATGATGATGATGATGCAATAAAATGTTGCAAAGGCATATAATGTAGGATTATTTTGTTGCTGGTGACCAGTGCTTGAAATGTGTCCTAGCTACGTTTTAAATGCTATTTTAGACGTTACTAGATACAGATGGTGTATCATTTGGATTTATGGTCCTCAAGGAGACTGTTTTCCATCAATAACAAGGCACAAAAATGAATCAGATGAATTGCATTTTGTTCAATAACCAGGGTTGAGAATTTTCTATCAAACACACCCCAGATAATCAAGACTCAAGCATCAACTAACTTGCGATATTGTGAGTGTTGTATTGCAGTGCCTGGTTCTAATTTATCCCTTTCCTGGTGCAATTGGAGATTATTGTAGTCAGGCATATGTTTCTCTATATATTTCTAAGTCTTGATGTCCTTCACTCGAATCTTGTTTCCTTACATGCTGACGTTGTGATTTATTTTTCAGGATTCTTGTGATCCTGGGAATCAGTCAGATGTAACCGAGGAAAGAGAAGAGATCAAGGCACAAGTTGAATGTCCTGCTGCCATGACCGATACTGTCCAAGAGGCTAAGCCAGAAGATAGTTTCTCTCACAAATTGTCCAACACTCATTCCAATTGTTTTCTTTCACCTTCACATGGTGATGTGCAATATTTAGATCAGAAACATAGCAGCATTCATGCATCTGAATCACTGGCTCAGGATTTTGCATTTCCTACGGCAAATGGAAAGCAAAATCAGGACAGCTTGAAAACCGACCATTATCAACCTTCTCTGAGCTCCCAGCACCATGCACAAGGTCTCCCTGGAAACCACTCAGCAGTGGTTTTCCCATCAAATTCAGGCAGTTTGTTCAGTAGAGGAGAGGTTTCTGGGAGCCAAAATGAACTCTATGCACTAGTGCCACATGAAAAACCTAATGGGTTCAATGAAGTGCTGGAGGCACTTAAGCAAGCAAAATTATCGCTGCAGCAGGAAGTCAGTCGAGTGCCAGTAACCGAGAGGAGATCTCTTGAGAAAACTATTAAACCTTCTATCAGAATGCCAGTAAAAGAAAGTAAATTTCTTGAAAAAGCTATTACTCCTGTTCCTGCAAAGGATGTTTGGGGCAAGGGAGAGGTTCCTGTTGGGTTTGCTGGACTTTTCAGATTACCAACTGATTATGCCGTTGAGGAAAGCAGAGCCAACTTACTGGTTGGTGGTTCTCAACCAAGTTTGGCAAACTATTATCCTAGTACAGGTCTTGGAGCAACTGTTGGTGACCAAACTCTTACAAATTCATTCATCAATAGTAGGTCCACTTCTTCTGCTGGTAATTTTCTGGTAGCTGGTGATCATCAATTTGTCACTAGGCCTTTGATGAATGGGAAGTCAATTTATTCATCAGAGGATCGACTTCTCACCAGCCAATACTCTGATATGTCGTCAAGAATATCGTTTCAGAAACCGTCTTTTGATGGCAACTTGGATCCTGATCTACCCTCTTCCAGACAATTTACTTACTCCACCATTTCCTCCTCTCCTGACCTGATGCCACGAAGACCAGCTGATGAAAGATTTTCAACATACCCTCTGAATAGATCAGTTGGGATGCCTCCCTCGAAACTCGATGCAGGTCTATCCTCCTCCAATCAATATACTTACCCCATGTCGCCATCCCCTGATCAAAGGCCAAAGGTGCAGACTGAAGGAGGATTTCCCACATTTCGCCCTGTTAGGTCAGTTGGGATACCACCTGCTGATCACTTATTTTACAGTGATCCTACCAGACCATATATGTATAGATGATACTGCAGCTGAACCTAGGTGTAGCGATACTGGTTTCAAAATCTTTGCCATTGAAAGGCCACTCTCTGTATCATTCCTTTGCATTATTTACCTGTATTTTGTGTTTGTAAAATATTGATGCAACTTATGTTCTCGTTTGTCTCTTGTATTTGTAGTTGCATCCAATAAAATTTTAATTAATCACATTTTTAAGCAGTCATCACGGATCAGTAAAGTTTTCATCGCCCAATCTCCATATTATTCTGTACAGTGGATCTTTTTCCCTACAAGTCTGCTGTATTGGTAAAACATGTGACAGATAGTACTGCTTCTGGATATCCTTTGAAGTGTTTAATTTTCCTCTCGGAGGTTATAAATGTTACTTCGTTCAATTTGATCATTAAAAGAAATTCAATACATCTTTTATAAATAATATGAGGCAACCACTTCTTAGAGTAGTGGTTATTCATCCTCTAGGTGGTATCATTAAGGATCACATAAAATTCGGATTTATTTTTACAATTTTTGAGGATGAATTTTGTTTATATATAATTAATATTCATTGATTGTCCTGTATAACTGATTAAGGTTATTGTGTTGTCGTATTTTTTTTTTAACAGAGATGGGGCAAAACATCCGGGCCCTACAGCCCAGCCATGTTGTGTTGTCGTCGTTTTTTTAAGCCCTTTTCCGAAAACAGAGATGGGGAAACACATTCGGGCCCTGTGGCCCAGCCTCTCTCGAGGTTCAAAACGACCTGTTGGAGTTTTCTTAGCTGGAGCAAACCTTAATATTAAGGACCCGTTCTCCCCTCAACATTTTCTCAAACTTTTAGTACTGTGCGAGGGAGGCCTCTTGTTTGTTCCCCAATTGCTGGAATTAATCTTTGTTTTATTTCATTTTGTTCTTTGTTGATTGTCTGGTTCCAGTGATTGGAAGCTTGATCTTTGGTTAGAACATGGATCAATTTATCAGTTTCGTTCTTCGCACGAGGGAAGCCTTCATAAGCATTTGATGGCTTAGTATCAAAAGTGGAATGGTTTGGGTCTTTTTGTTAGTGTAGACTCAATGGAGGGCAATGTACATAGTGTTTTAGAATGAAATAAGCAAGTAATGCAGCCAAATTGGAGGTTTTTGTTGAGAGTTTATTGAAGATAGCTTAGGACTCGAACCAAGTGTACTGGATTAAACTTTAAGTGTGCTTTAGTGTCACATGTTTGAGTTTGGTAAAGGGATAATTGTTATGCTTAACATGTCGAGGGAACGACACAAACCTAACAAACGAATGCAAGACCACACTGAATAGGTTGAATAAAGAAGCTCAACCACCAAATTTATGCCCTATCATTACCCCCATTTTTAGAAAACAGAAGTGGAAAAGATTGCTCAGGAGATTCTGGTTTCCAGATTGTTAAACCAAGTGTAAGTCCCTTTTAAGCCCGGTAACGTTAGCATGGAAAAGAGATGATGGATGGTGATTCTGTGTTGATCATAGGGTTTCGAATAAACCGATAATTTTGGATAAATTTCTTATTCTTGTAATTGACAAACTATTAGAGGGCATGACTATGTAACACCCCTTTCTAAAGACATTGTTATTAAGAGATAAGCGTCATCTGATTCGTGACTAGTAATGAATAAATTTAACGAAAACTATATATACATAAATAAATAAAATTTATAAAAATAAAATATAAAAAATCTTTTATTGAAACCAAGTGTAAAAAACAACTCTAAAGACAATCATATAAAATCTTGATTCAATAATATAAAAGTCTAATAAAAATTGTAAGTAATCATAAATATCTAAAAATTAAAAATATCAATTGAAAACTGAAAATTAATAAAAGTTGGTTATGCCTCCACAACTACTTTACATTGTTACTAAGCATTGCAATCACTACCCAACCTGTATCTATGAAAACATAAAAAGGAAGAATGAGTGATGAACACTCAATAAATATAAAAACTTAACATAATTTTCCTTTATGCCGTTGATTTAATTCAATTCTATTCAAGACATTTACTTTCTTAACTGATTCAAAAAATCTAAAGTTCTTCTTAATCAATTCAGGTTTGTTAAGGATCTTATATTCTTTATTTATCTTAAACGTTTAGGTCTAAGATTTACCTAACTTAAATGTCTGGCTTTATTGATCATTCTTACAAGCTAATCATATTAAATAATTTTTTTACCTATAAATTAAAGTTTTCATGAGCTAATGTGCGCGTAATTTATAAGTTTAATATGAGGCATTCAAAGAGATTAAATAGAAACGCCCAAGAGGTACCCACCGAAGGCTGAAAATGTGGGTACTTCTATCCTAACCTTATCGGAATTGAATGTCATTGAGATCTAAAATATAGTTTAAATGGTATTAAGAGAGACACAAGGTGGCACCCTAAATAGTACAACTAAGCTAGTTTTGGCACTGCCAGAAAATATTGATCCGAAAGAGACATCAAGGGAAGGAGAGATGATACTGGTAATAGTACATGTTCATTTATATTCAATGTATGGGCTAGCTAGTATAGATCAACCCTTTGGATTTATAGACATCAATGATCCCTCCGTAGTAGAGAAATGGTTTGAAGCTGTAGAAAATGTTATGTCATTGTTTCTTATGTCAGATACTGGCAAAGTCATGCATGCTAGTTATCAACTGAAGAAAGATTGGTTGGGCCAACCCGCTAAGCCTATCAATTGGCAAGGTTAGACTCAATCCATGATTAGTCTTTAAGTATAGTAGGTCATATCAGAGTCGGTCCAATACAACCTATTATCTTAGTGGTTTAAGTGAATAATAACATTTATGTGAAACTTAATTATGAACCCACATTGACTTGGATCCACAACGAAAATTATGGTAACAGTAAATATAAATGTTGTAATAGTCGTTCTATGTACAAAACGCAGAATTAGGCACCTTTTGATTTCTATATCGTGCTTTGTGGAATCTTTATGCTGAATAATGAAAGTAAAAAGAGTCATAAAAGATGAGGTTGTTATCGTGAACAGCAAGGTTCCAATGTCTTGTGGCGTCTTGTTTTTCTCCCGTTATACTTTTCTTGATTATGACAACTTTCAAAAGTGCATAGCGAAGATATTTCTAGCAGGATATTATTATGATTTTTATGAGCATTATCCAACTTGACATATCTGTCAATTTTGTGATAATTATGGATCATTTATATAATGTTTTGATAGGAACTTAGGAAACGGATTCACAAGTTTATTCATGTTAGGTAGTGAATTTTCAACTTGAGAAAACCTTTATAAATCAAGTGGGAAAAAATTATGATCAAACAAAATCATGCTGTCAAGTGGGAAAGGCTGGAAAATTACGAGCCCCGCGCGCACACACATTCAAAAATCTAACTCAAAATATTCAATGTTAAACATATATCGTTAGACCTTTTAACTTTATAATTTGTATTTTGTGACTCTCACTAAATTACTTTTAATCAAACTTATTAATATAAAAAAATTATAATACTTCTAAGACGTATTTGAAAATGTTACACCTATAAGTTTAAAGGATATTAAAAGTACATAAAAATCTGAAACATGCTTAAGTTAGTCTATGACGTAGGGCATGAATAATGGGTGAATTAGAAGAGGAGAAAACAAATAACAAGTGAAAAGATAAGTTTAAAAAAACATGAATATAAGTTTCTATATCCGCCAAAATATAACAAGTTTTTCACACATGAAATAAAATAACATATTTTATGAGTTCTATAAGTTTATTAGGGTGTTTGAGCAATGAGAGACTTGTTCCTATAGAAAAAGTAAAAGGGAATCAATTTCATAAATTTATTTCTAACGAAAATTTTAAAAAATAAAACTATATGTTTTAAATGAGGTTGTTGCAAGGGAGCACTTGTCTAATTCTTCGTACACATATTTACAATAGTGCAAGCTTTTAATTCGGGTGTTATAACAGTCCAATTATGTTGTGTGTATGGAAAAAAGACTAAAATAACTATGTTTCTTATATTACCATAATGTCAAATATTTGACTCAACCTAATTCAATCTATACGCACAATAAGGTTTTGGAAAATATATATATATTTTTTATAAAAGTGTTTTCACTAAAGTTTTTTAATATATTTTACATTATGTATTGCATTTTATATAATTTTAGTTTGGGTCTGCAAGTATTTTTTACATGACAAAATCACGAGATAGAGAATCTAATATGTTAAGTAAAGAAAGAATGAAGAGAAAATGAACATAAGAAATACAATCTTTGACTTATTGAGTAATTATCATTTACTCATCGTTTTTAGTATTTTTCAAGTAACAAATAAATGAAAATTGTAGAGATACAAGTCAACAGAGGTCAAATATAAATGGATGTTTTAGACTTTGTTTTATATATTCATTTAAAACGTTTTATATGCACTTTATGAATGTTTAACTCAGGACATTTTTTGCACACTTTTGATAGTTACTGTTGTTATGAATTAAAGAAATGATGTAGATTTTAGCAAGTTTAAGTTTTATTCAATACAAGTAATTAAACAGTAACATCTCTTGCCTCTGCTTGCATTTCCACACCTATAAATAGAAATATGGTTAATTAGAATTTTAATTTCAATAGACCAATTATTTGAAAAAATTGTTTATATAAAGTATGTAAATTATTTTTGACAACACACAAAAAAATTAATTAAAATAAAAAAGATTTACTCATTGAAAAGGCCAAGATTGCAACAACAAAGGCTAACTTCATTGAAAACTTTTCCATTTTTTTTAAGTTATATTTTAGTGTCATAGTGAGAACTTCTATTCGTTATTTATATTAGTGAAATTAAATCTTCGGTTAATTACCAAAAACAAATAAAAATGTGTGAACACATGATGGATATCTATGAAATTGAAAAAGAATTTAGTACTACTAGATTTTTTACCATAAGTGGAAAAGATAAGAAAAAAGATCGCTTGTTAAAAAATAAAAAAGTTGAGTTGCTTTGTTACCTTAAGTGGGAACAATGAGAAAATTTTCTTAAAACAACATAAATGCAAGAAATATATTATTCCTTCCTTAGGATGGTGGAAATCAATTTGTATGAAAATTAGAATAAGTTAATCGAGTATTAACAATAATAGCCATTTTTTAAAGGGCACTTATTCGCCAACAAAGGAGGATTAAACAAAATTACCTTTTTATATGAAATTGGTGTTGACTTAGTTCGATCTATTTTAGAACATGTATACACTTCACACATAGATTTATCAGTACACAAATTCAACACTACAAAATAAAAAAGATTTTAACGAAAAAAATTATGAAAGATAAATATCTAGTTGTTGATAATATTTTTTTTATGATTATAGTGGAAAATTATACTCTCGTTAAAGAAAAAATTTATATTTTTAATGATGATTTTTGTAAGTTTCTCATTATAAATAGATAAGTCTATCATTATTAGAATAATATCTATTATGATAGTCCAATATGCTTTACATCATGCATGACATTTCATATTGTCATACTTTAGTTCCATAGACTTACCTTAGATGATAAGATCGCGCGTTAGGAACATAAGATGTCAAGGAAATTAATTAATAAAAAACAATATAGGGTCCCTTATTGATTATGACTCATTTTTTTCTTTTAATATGTTGCTTATAACAAGCGACTGCTGGTTATGGACTTGTGAGTCAATAAAAGTCATGCATAAGAGGATATTTCAGACCGTGTTTTTTGTATTTATGTTTCATGTTCTACATTTACTTTATGTATGTTTAATTGTTAAGGAAATCTTTTGCATGCTTTCTTTATGGTTGTTATGAATTAAAAAAGGTCATTCATTTTTGCAAGTTTAAGTTTTATTCATTATAAGTAATTAAGTAGTAATATCTCTCTCCAGAGCGTAATCTTTTAGAGAGAGGTGTTACAATTTTATATTTTGGAGCATGATTTGGAACTCAAAAGATGTTTTAGTGAGAGGATATTTTGTTTAGCTTATTAAGTTCGTCTTGCAATGTTCGTCGTTCTCGCAAGCCAACCATATTAAATAATTCTCTTACTAATAAGTTAAAGATTTTGTAAGCTGACATGCGTGTAATTTATAGGTTCAATATGCATGCCAAGAGATTAAATAGAAAACCCCCAAAAGTTAACCCACCAAAGGCTGAAAATGTGGGGACTTCTATCCTAACCTTAGTAGGATTGAATGTTAATGAGGTCTAACATATAGTTTAGAAGGTATTGAGAGAGACACAAGGTGGCACCCTATGTAGTACAACTAAGCTGGTTTTGGCACTACCAGAAAATATTGAATTGAAGGAGAAATCGAGAGAACGAGAGATGTTGTTGGTAATAGTACATATTTAGTTGCATTCGATGTATGTACTGGCTAGTATGGATCAGCCTCTAAGATTTATAGGCATCGATGATCCCTCTGCAGTAGAGGAATGGTTTGAAGTAATAGAAAATGCTATGTCATTGTTCTTTATGTCAGATGTTGAAAAAGTATACTATTTATCAACTGAAGAGAGATTCATCGGATTAACCCGCGAAACCTATCAATTAACAATGTTAGGTCCAATTCCACTCCTTTAGATGCAGTAGGTTGTGTCAAAATCGATCCAATATCTCATTTTGTCATGTTAGTTTAAGTGAATAACATTTATGTAAAACTTAAAAATAAACCTGCTCTGACTTAGATCCAAAACAGAAAATATCATGCTGCATGGAATCTTTATGCTGAATAATAAAAGTAAAAAAGAGTCATAAGAGATGAGGTTGTCATCGTGAAAGGTTCCAATATCTTGTGGCGTCGTTGCTTTTCTCCCATTATATTTTTCTTGACTATGACAACTTTCAAATATGCATATATAGCTGAGATATTTCTAAAAGGAATCTCAGATTTTTATGAACATTACCCAACTTGACATATCTGACAATTTTGTGATAACTGAGGACCATTTATATAATGTTTTGATAGGAACTTAGGAAACAGTTTCACAAGTTTATTCACTTTAGGTAGTAAGTTTTCGACTTGAGAAAACCTTTATAAATCAAGTGGGAAAAAAAAAATTATAATTCAACACAATCATGCTGTCAATATTTACCCATAAAATAAAACCCCTAGACAGATATTCATTGATGCTTAGTTAAGATGGCAAATCTTGATTTAACTTTATCTTCAACTTGAGAGGGTTTGACGTGTGGATATCATCTGCATATTGTCAAAAGAAGTAAAATTATATATTACATATTCTCACATTTTTAATAAAGCCCTAGAAGAGAAACTACAAGGCCTGGTCTTAATCATTCTACTTGACTTTCACCTCATTTAATTTAATTTTCATAAACCTGTCAATATCGTTGATTCAATTCTGAATAATGATTAATTTATTTATTGAGATGATTACTCACAAAAACTATTTAAAAAAAAAAAAGTAATAAACATCATGATGAGTGGGGGGGTTCTTTCCATCACCCCCATAATACTAAGACAAAGATTCAAATTCGACGAGCGCATCCTGATTTTAAAATTTTCCTACTTATCTTGAAATGATTGCCAACTTGAGACAAAAAAATAAATAAATTTATGGAGCGGACAATGTCCATTTTGAATGCAAAGGGTCGCTATTTTCCTAAACTTATAATAAAAGTTAAATTCAAATCAAATTTATTTAAGTTTGAAATTAAATTCAATTCAAATAAACCTAATTTGGATTGAACAAGTGCGAGCTCAAGCTTAATATTTGAAAATTGTCAAGCTCAAACTAGAGCTTGTAATGAACTTAACTGACAAGTTTGATAAATTTGATTAGATCGATTAAAATAATGTTATTTTAATCAATACATATCAAACGACATCATTTTGATGATTTATATGCAAGAACTCATTATAAGATTTGATAAAAAAATCAATTTAATCACATTTGACTATTTATTAGTTAAGTTAAACTCAAATTTAATTTAACTCAGCTCAAATCCAATAACAAAAGTAATGTTTATTTATAGTTTATCAAATGTGTGTCATCCTATGTGATAAATTGCCCACACAATAAAATGACATCCCAATAAGTTGATTTAACCTCTTAAAAAATAACCCATAAACATTAAAATTTATTTTGTCCGTAAAGATTAAAGAAAATGGTAAATTCACTTTTTTAATCATTTTATATGATTTTAATCCACCTTTTTATACATAATATGAATATAGTCAAAACCTCAACTTAATATTTATTTTATCCTCGTTTATAAAATTAAAAATATATTAATATTATTTATAAATAATATTACATCTATTATGCTAATCTCATATAAATAGTATCATTTTTATCTTCTATTCATAAATAGTTATATGTTTACTCTTACTTGTGAATAATATCTTATAAATAGTATTATGTCTTATTCATCTATCCTTTATGAATAATATTATGTTTATTGCCCGTTTGTGAATAGCATTATGTCTACTTATCTAACTTTATAAAACCATCTTTACTCATGAATTGTATCCATAAATGGTACCACGCCTACCTACCTACCTCATGTGTCACAAGGTTGCACTTTGCACACAAGCCTCGTATCAACATCATGGGCTATTGAACATAAACAGTATCCATCAATCTTATAAATATTATCACATCTACCCCCTATCCTATGAACAACATCATGTCTATCCTATGCACACAAGCCCTTGTATGTACATTTTAGAATTTAACGTTTACGGTTTACTTATTGTGATTTTTTCGTTAATGGTATATTGTTTAGGGTTTAGGTTGGTTTATGATTACGGTTTAACATATTATGATTTAAATATTATAGCTTACAAATTAGATTCATTTCACTTATTTGTTATTAACATAACAACATATACACATATCAACTAACTAGATATACAATATCAATTAACATATACCAATATATCAACACCATTTTAGAGCACTAATTCAATTATTTTCAAATTTTAACTTTTATATGATTTGATGTCAACTGTAAGTATAACCAAATCTTATGCATTTTACTCACTTGACATAAATTTGTTACCAAAAATTTCAAACCTATATAAATGACATAAGTTCACACAAAATAACTAAAATTCTTAGACAATAACAGATTCAATATGAAATATATCGATTTAAGCACTATTTTTGGCCATTTTATTTATCGAAATATATTAAAATCATTAACGATGATGAATTTTCTCAGTATACGATAAAATAATCTTTGCAAATAAAATTCAATTACTGTACGTGATATCTATCTGCAATCTACTAACATAATTAGAGACGGCCCTGCGTAGAGCCCAAAGGGGGCTATGGGCCCTTCTAAAATTTAGTTTTTTTATAATGTTTAAATTATATTTTAGATTTTATAAAATTTGTAGGCACGTGAGCTTTCTGAAGAAGCCTTTAAATTTAACATTGGTTTTATAAAATTTAAACTCATATCTCAATCTCATGTCCCCATAAAAAAAAAAAAAAAACATATAAAATAAACCTTTTTAACTAAAAAACACTAATTTTTTTTATACTAAAAAGACATTTTTTTTTAATAGAAGTTTTTGGTCTTGTAGAGTAGAAAATGACTCAAACTTTGTTCATCATATTTCAACATTAAAGTCTTGGTCAATTCTTTCATAACTTAATTTTTGTTTTTTAATTAAAATATTTATTCAATATTTAGGATTTTAATTTATATTGTATCAATAAAACTAATTTTCTTTCATCCCTTAAATGAAAGTATAATAATATTTCATATTTATTTATTTGTTTGTACTATATAATATTGAAGATAGATTGATACATAATTGAATTTTAGTATTGTATTTATTAAAATTAACTATTTATTATAGATATCATTATTGGGTCAATTCTTTTACTGAAATTTATTTTATGAACATAAATTTTAGTTAATTAACTGGAATGTAAAAGTATACATTATAGTCTATAATTTATACGTCTATTTTAAAAAAAAAAATTTGAATTTGTTTACCATTATAAAAACTATTATTATTTTAATTTTTTGATTGAAATTTATTTTATAAATATTAATTTTATTAGTTATTAAATTATTTAAATTTAATTAAAAGTTTATATATTTTAATTCAATTATCTAAACAAATCTTAAAGTGGCTGAGATTATGCGAAAATGAGGCTTGATCGGGCTGACATGAAAAAAAAAATGTAAGACACCTCAGAAGGGTATTACTGTTTACAACTTAATATAAAATAATAATAAATAAATAAAGAAAATATGGTCAATAATACCCAACCGAAATGCTTAAACTGAACTGACATATCGTAGCGGAAAACTCATGGTATAAATGTATACATACATATACATGCCCAAATAAAAACTGTATTATATGAAAATATTCACGGAAAAACATATATGTGTGCATACAAATAAAACTGAAGCATAATGGATCCCAGACGGCAGCCAACTCCTCCTCCCAGCTCCCAAAACTTACCTGCAAAAGAAAGAAAAGTAGGGAGTGAGTGATACAATCACTCAGTAAGCACTTCATATCCTTAGACCTTAAACCAACCCTTCTCGAAAGATTGCCACCTTAACTCAAGCAGAACAGGCCATACTGACATCATACTCTGGCATTCTCATCTTCTACAGACCGGATACTACCTCATACCGGATCATAAAATACGTATATGAGTATACGCAAATAACCTAGAGTGAAGAGTAATCCGAGCGGGTCAAACTTGACTCACTAAACTCTCTTACTGCTGATACTCATTAACTTTACTGTTCTGTTCTATTACTGTTTTCTGAAGTTCACGCGTCATTACATGGCTTTTCATGTTCTGATGTTCTGTTGTTCGTGTCTTTTACACGTTTCATATTCTGTTCATTTACTATTCTTACTGTCTTATCATTCTCTGAATGATATGCAACTGTGTCATATAATGATGACATAATATGATAACATGCTGAAATCATAACTAGGTCTGGGCCTGTATACTGAAAATAGTTTTCTGAAAACTGTTCATGAAAATTACCGTTGGATCTTGGGATCCCATATCTGAAAATCTCATAAAAGCTTTATCTGAAAGTTGTACTGAAAACTGTGTACCTTAAGGTACATGCTATACTGAAAACTGTGTTGCGTAAACTGATGAATACAGGGATTCGACACCTTGGCCATGTGAGTTTCCTCTGCAAACACGCGTCACAAACTATATGGACCACATGATGCCATTAGGCCTGGGCCTGGAAACTGATCTGAACTGAATGCCTCGCGCTATACTGCATCCGATCATGGGATCAGGAAACCTAAACTGGTAGCTGAGCAACCTGGCACATGCCAATACATAGGGCTAGTAATAAGCATATAGCTCCTGGTGCAACGGGTGTTGGAACTCACAAGTGCCCCCTCGTATTCACCCTTGGAATCTAAGTTTTACATTTGAAAACATGAATTTGGATCCTTGGATCCATTTCTGAAAACACTGTATGGCATGTCATGCTATGTTGTATGTATGATGCATCATGTATTCTTATTCGAGCTCATTTTACCATTTTCTATCACTTGAATAGGGTTTTATGTGCACAATTCTCATTTTAAACTTAATTTCTCATTTCTGCCTGACGTACGGGTGTACGTGTCGTGTGCGTGGGCGTGCATAAACTTGCACGGGACCGTGACCCAATCGTGCATGTGGTCGTGCAAGGTTCTAAAATTTCAAGCAATATTCTCATTTTCTTTTGGTGCACGGGCGTGTATGAACTATACATGGTCGTGACCCCTCAAATTAGGTCATGCACGGGCATGTAAACACGGTCGTGACCATGCAGATAACGCAGTATGCATGGGCGTGCGCCTCGGGTGCACGGGCGTGCGTCCTGCTCTGCACCTCCATGACCACCTGGAATCGATTCGATTCTGACCAAAATCGCATATCAAATGCAAATTAAACATATTTCACATGCAAAACACTTCAAATAAGCATAATAACACTTCCAGCAACTTCAAATCTCAAGCATATCCTCCAACCCAATCTCAAAACATATATAAACACATATTCTCACTCATCACATGCATATAAGCATTAATCATCAACATAATCATCTCAAATCATCATCAGCACACAAGGAGAACATCACAAGCATGCTGGAAACGAAACTCATGCATTAAAGCACACATCACATACTGAGAACACACGGGAAAGAGGTGAGAAGCGCCTACCTCTTGACATGCTTTCTCTCTCAAGAAGAACACAAGATCAAGCTGGATTGGAAGGTCCTGAAAGCTGCTCTCCACTTCTACGGTTGAGGTTCTTTAAAATCGAAAGGAAACTTTTAGTGAAAATGAGTTTGAAAACGAATAAATGCGACTTAAAACCAAGACAGCTGGAAGAATGCGCATGCACAGGCGTACACCCCTCATGCACGGTCGTGCATCCCGGGAAAATTACAAAAATGCCATTTTCCCGCGCTCGCATATAAATTCTCCCAAACGGATCCATGCACAAGCCACCAAACTCTAGAAAAAGCTCTATTTCACCCCACAACTTCACACAACCCTAGAATTCTCAAAAATCTCAATCTCACCCCAAATTAGAAGCTGAAAAGACCAAACTAACCCTGGAATGTTACAAAAAAGGCCAAAGGACTATTTTCCACGCATAGTTTGAGGCGGGGACAAAGTCTCACCCTCCAAGTTTCAAAAGTTCAGTTTTTCACCCATGGAAAAATTTTAATATTAAATAAAACAGAAAACAGTAACACTTAGAGGTGATATTGTCATTTTAGGATTAAAATTTTATAAAAAATAAAATAAAATTTATAAAAAATATGAAATTTTAAAAAATTAAAAAATATATTTAAAAATTTTAAAAAATTTGAAGTAACCATCGCCGCCACTGCCACGACGGTGCCCACCGTTGACGGAGCTAGGTGACCGTTTTTGACCACTTGGTTTTAGGGGAGGCTGTAGCATCCCAGGTTAGAAAAGCCCTTAGGGGTAGAGTTTTGGGGTTAGAAATAGAATTCAGGAATAGATTGGGAGTTTATCAGAATTCAGGGGTGAGTTGGTAATTTTCCAGAGCAGTGTGGCCTTCTTATGATGCCTTTAGGGAGGTTTTAATCATGCGAAGCGCGGGAAATGGATTTCATCCATTTTCCCAGGCGCACTTCCGTGCGCCAAGCCTGCACGCCCGTGCAGGCG
Organism: Anacardium occidentale; assembly: GCA_026122585.1. Lineage (NCBI taxonomy): Eukaryota > Viridiplantae > Streptophyta > Magnoliopsida > Sapindales > Anacardiaceae > Anacardium > Anacardium occidentale. Next base: position 333,562 of record JAJEJH010000087.1, on the reverse strand, counting down.
GGATTAAAGAAAGAGAGGGACGGGAGATTTTCATTTTCTCACCCATTTCAGCCAGCTTTCTTCTCCTTTTCAGCAGCTTCCAGCCCTAGGAGAGAAGTCCAGCTTCCAGCAGCTCCCAATCCAGTCAGAGATCAGAGAGAATAGCTTGAGTTTAAGCTTCCAGCAGCCATGTCGAGAGGTAAGTGTTTCTTACTCTCTCCTTCAGTTTTCCAGCTTGTTTGATGTGGATGGAAATGTGAGTTTCCATTCCTAGCTTGAGATGCTATGCTTGTATGTATGTATGATGATGAGATGATGATTATATGTTGATTGCCATGCTTATTTTCCACCCAGAACCATGCATGCTTTGCTGTGTGTGTGTAGTGTGAGAAAACTTGATGTGTTAATGGTGGAATCAGTAAGTGGATGGATGTTGAAATTGATGATTGATATGTGTTATTAGAAGTGCCATTTATGCATGTTTCCAGTTAATTTCAGTTTGGATGAGGTTTGGGTTGGTTTCCAGCGCGTTTCAGATGAGCCATGTCTGAGCAGAGCAAGACACACGACCGTGTGCCCGCAGAGCACGCCCGTGTGCCCTTGTTTCTGCAAGGACACGGTCGTGTGCACGAAGTGCACACGGGCAGGAAACGCAGGGACACGACCGTGTGTCCTGAGGGACACGGCCGTGTGTCCCATTTATTGCAAAAATGGCCAGAATTCCAGAGAGCACACACGACCGCAGCATGACCAGCACACGGTCCCGTGTGCTAGGGCACATGCCCGTGTGCCTTTGCCTGCACGGCCGTGTGTGTGTGTTACATGACCGTGTGCTTTCCTTGCACGGCCGTGTGTCAGCCAGTTTCTTCCAGAAATTCAGAAATTGATTTATTAAAGGTTTGGTAATCCATCCAAAGGCAATCAGACATCAGAGAATTCAGAATTCAGTTAAGAATAGAAGCATATGCATTCAGAGCATAGCATATAGTCTGAATGAGGATCCAGGGATCCGAATTCAGTAGTTTTCAGCAGTCAGAACCCAATCTATGGGTTTCAGTTTTGGGGTGAACTCGAGGGGGCATCTGTGGGACCCAGCTTTCTGACATCAGTCAGTCAGCTCAGCAGTATATCAGCAGATCAGTTTCAGCTTTCTAGCCAGTAGCTAGAATGTTCAGCCCACTTGGCCAGGATGCCGAATCCCTGTGTTCATCAGCTTGATCAGCACAGCAGGTACCTTCGGGTACATTCAGTTAGATGCTCAGATACATGCATCATCAGTCATTTTCAGATTCCAGCTCAGCATGTCATTTCATATATTCATATTGACATGCATTAATCAGAAATCAGTAACTAGATAACAGCAGTAATCAGATAAATCAGACTCAGTGCCAGCAAGCGATTAGATGCATGAATAGGGCCGATCAGGTATGTATGCCCTTGTTTGCTGCTTGCGTGGGTTGAGGGAAGTAAGGAATGCTTACTGGGTGATCTTTATCACTCATCCCTTTCCTTCTTCCTTCCTTTTCAGGTCAGTTTGCTACTGGCGAGGAGCGGGTGGATTGAGGCTGGCGAGGAGGACCCCACACACACTCTCCAGGTTGTATTTTATTTTCAGTTGGACCTGTGAGGTCTTGTACTTGTACGTTTTGTAAATGTATATGTACTCAGATGTAAAACAGTTGTACAGAGCAATTATATATATATAGTAAAGCCAGTTGGGCTCATTGTATATTTCAGTTTCAGCTTCCGCTTGCAGTGTAAATTAGATCAGCAGTAGTATTGCTTTTTCGTAGGATTCCCGTCTCGGGTACCCAAGTTCCAGTTTATTGAATAAAAGATCAGTTTCTTTCAGCAGCAGGGGTACTCGGGGCGGCGGGTCCGATAGAGGCCAGATCTGGCCTCCCCGTTCGGTGGAGGCAGCCAAATCTGGCCGCCTCAGTTTTGGCGGAGGTGGCCAGATCTGGCCGCCTCCTCCAAAACTGAGGCGACCAGATTTGACTGCCCCCACCGAACGGAGAGGCCAGATCTAGCCTCTACTAAAACCAAGTGGTCGGAAACGGACACTTGGCTCCTTCAGCAGCAGCCATCGTCACGGCACTGGCGACGGTGGCTACTAAAATTTTCTTTAAAATTTTAAAATTTTTTAAAAATTATTTATATTTAAAAATTATTTTATAATTTTATTATAAATATTTATTTTTTAAAAGGGTATTTTAGTTCTTTGAGTATAAAAATTATAAAAAATATTTCCATAGGTGAGAGACTGGGTTTTTGAAACTTAGAGGGTGAGACTTTGTTCCTGCTTCAAACTATGGGTGGGAAATAGTCCTTTGACCAAAAAAAAAAAATCAATTTTCTTTGGAAAAAAAAAAAACGTAAATAAATTAATATCCTAAAAAATGAGCAGTGCCAGGCCCACTTCATTCAGTTGCGATCAGTTAAGTTTCGTTCTTAAGATTATTATTAATGTATGTAGATCTGCTAAAACCTACTTTATATTTACTCAATCTCTTATCAAAATCTTCTGTTTCAATGTGGGTTTCACTTCATGGCTCTGGCCAATCCCTTCATCCCTTCCATCTTCGCACTCTTCTTTCTTCTCTTAACATTCTATGAAACGGTCTAAACAACTGGACAATCAGTTCGTGTAATGAATGAAGGAAAAATAAACTTCCTACTTAACCAGTGTTAATGAAACTCGCAGAGAATTGAACTGACTTCTGAGTTTGGTTGGATTTAAGAATCAACTTTGGTTTTTGATTGTGGAAAGTTAAGAAATTTACAGAAAAGATGATATCCTCTGGGTTGAATTTGGTCATGACAGTGATAGGATTCGGTGTGAGTATTATGTTTATAGTGTTTGTTTTTACACGCCTTATCTGTACTCGGATTCAGTTGAACGCATCTAGACGATCTTTGCCCATTGCCTCTCGATCTGATTTCAGCTTGGTAAGCATTTCCGTAAAAATTTGGTTGCTGGGTTCTTTTAATTTAAAGTTTTTAGTCATTTTCAGCTTAAGTTTTATCTTTCTCGTGAAAAGAGTAGTTAGACAGTTAAAATGCTAATATATCAATCTAATTTTAATGAGTTGGTTACATTGTCAAAGTGGTAATGTCTATCACTTTCTGAGTTTTATTATGCTAAAATGCTTTTTTTTTTTTTTTTTGTATTTCATGTTTTTGTTGGTAAATTTTTCTTGAATGTTGCTTATCCCATTGTTCATTTGTAGAATTTGACTTCTGGGAATTAGTACTGTATAGTAAAATTACTGATCCATGGCAGCTTTTGGTTGAGCATAACCCTTGGTTTCCTTGTCCCAAAAATTTTGATTCTGTGCTTCTTGTTCTTGTTCTAGTAGTGACTGATAGTCAATTTTTACTTCTATTTTCTGCTGGAAAATAGTTTCTTTTTTCTGACTTCATCAGCTGTGTGCACATTGGTTTCCTGTAAGACTACTTCATTTATTCACTTTCCTATGGGATGAATTTCTTCTGGGTTTTTAAGGGGGAGGGTTGGCTATGAATTTGACCATTCCTTTGTTTTTTGTCACAGCTGGAAAGAGGGTTTCAGGGTCTTGAGCCTATAGCTATTGCCAACTTTCCGACAACGAAGTACTGTGATGAGTTTTTTGCAGCTGCAGAAGATGCTCAGTATGTTCATTTTTGTCTTGTTTGATTTTTACAACAATGTTATTTTTTTTTTTTTCTTGAATTTTAATGTCATTCAAAGTTTCTCTGCCTCTCTTTTTGTTGAGATTCAAGTTTTCTTGGATTTACAGCACATTAATTTATTTTCTTATTACAGCTCTGTTTTCCTATTAAGGGCTTTTATCAAGTTTGGATGATATGAAATGGCTGATCGATTGATATGGAAGTATATTGATAAGGCCACAGATTTATGATAAACATTTTATGGTTCTATGTGTCAACAGTACCATGAAACTGATCTAGGCTTCCTGGATGAGGGTATTCTATTTGTTGTCACTGTTTTTTAGCTCTTTCCATGGAAAAATGAAGGGTCAAAATATTTAAGTGAAGCTTAGTGTTTTAATGTTACTTATTAAGTAGATTTAATCATCCAATGGAATATTAAGTAAATTGAACCTGTGAGTCATTCAACACATTTTCCCCCTTAACATATGTCTGTGTCTAATCATGTGTTCCTTACCCCTTTTTTGTTTCGTTGGTTCTCTTGTTTCTGGGACATTTCTTGGCTAAATGAGTGCTCCTTAATTAGGCATTTAGTCATTCCTGGAATATGTGCTTGACATTGAAAAATATTTGTTGGCCAAATCAGGGTTGGTTTTAATAATGGAAAATGTTCTAAATGGAAACCATATATGTCAAGGTGCAAATGCCTTACATGAACTGTGTATGACTGGTGACATCATATTTTTCATTTGGCAGGCTAGTCTTACCGATGTCAAATGTGCACGAATCTTTGTGTTTGACTTATTTCTGAAATTTTATTTCACATAGTAATTTGAATGTTACTTTTTAGTACCGATGACAGCCCATAAAAAATGTGGTCTTTGATTATATTTGACAAGTTGAGCTTTCTCCTTAATATAGTTCTTTTATGGCATTCGGTTAGTGGAAGAGGGTGAACTTGTTTTCATCTTCATTTAATATTTCCGGTTTGAATGAAAAATGAAGTCAAATATTTTAGAACTTAGTTAAATGAATTGTTTAGAAATTGCGCCAAATTCTAACTGGGGACCTTAACATAAAAAGCCATCTACTGATGTTCAACGTCAGTTTGGACTTTGGAATGTGCCACTGATATGCTGTCTAACATTGACTTGCTTACTATTTTGTGTGAATCTAGCTGTCCCTCTCTAAAGTTACTGTGGTTGATTGAATTTTGTCTGCAAAATGCATTTGTTGAAGTGAAAACTGTTTATTTTTAACTTGGGATTCGACAAATAGTATTGGCACTTGCAACACTATGATTAATAGATTTCTCTTCTTAAGCAAATAGTGTTTTTTAGAGCAGCAAATAATTTTAGAGCTCCAATTATATAAAGCTAGATCTTTTGAATGCCAATGTAACTTAGTCTGGCTCAGGGTTGTAACTTTGTTGGAATCTAGATTTTCTCCTTGCTTCAAGTTTTTAAAAAGATCTCGTATGTTCCTTAGGAAGATAACACATGTCTTGGGAACAGAGTGATTAGGTTTTTGAGCCAATTATATAACGTGTTTTGGATCTTGCTACTTGATTTTTGGGCCAAGTTATGTGGAAGATAACACGTCTGGGGAATAGAAGATTAGGTTTGTTCTGTTAATCATAAGCTGTTCTTTGAGTAGTCATGGTTCTATTGCATTCTGGGTTGAAGATTACTCCATTATACGAAATTACTATCAGTTCTCAACTTTTGTGCATATGAAGATTACTCCATATGTGGAGGATATCGCATCTGGTCTTGGATGTCCATGACAATTCATACAATCTACCTGCTAGTTAAAATATGTAGATTTTGACTTCTGATTGCTTTTCGTCCTTTTTAGTTGATCGTCCAGGCTTTAGGTTTAGACAAGCAAATTAAATTTCACTTCCCTAGTTTGCCTCTACGCAAGACAACAGTGGTACACTTCTTTGTATTCTTGTTTATGTCAACATTCCACACTAACAAAAATTTTAAAGGCTTGTGTCTGTCAGAGAATCAATGATGAATTAGCTTGTTTGATGCTACAGTTCTGCTGCTAAGGTTTAAACTGTCTACATTAACTTAACGCTGCAGAATGGTTTTGGAGTACCCATTTGTAGTGGTCTTTCGTTTTTTCTTCGCCACCCCTTCCTCCTTTCATGTCACAATACAATTTCTTTATATCATCTTGATATAAATTGGAGACGAAGAATTTTGGATTTTGAATGTTCTTAAATCTTCTTTCTTCCAAAGAATGAGTTAGAATTATTGGTAACTGATAACCAGGGTTTCATAATGTTGTCTCTTTTCAGCACCATATTTGTGGAGTGCTTTTCGTATGGGGGTTCTGTTTCCTTGAATCACATATGAGCTTTTGTTTACTCAATATCCTGGTAAATTACAGATATTTTTTTTTTCAACTTCTCTTTTGGCAGATGTTCAATTTGCCTATCAGAATACCATTGCGGAGATACATTGCGAATTCTTCCCTACTGTGGGCACTCCTTCCATCTTACTTGCATAGACGTATGGCTGCAACAACATTCCACATGTCCAGTTTGTCGAATATCACAGCATGAGTGTCCTGAAAGAAAGCGCTTACTGCAGCCCTTGTTTAGTTCAGCTGTTCGATCTCATTATAGCCATGCTTTTGATAGACATTCGTATAACTTGTTGACTGGATGTGGGTTTTCTTCAAGATCCCTTGTCAACCAGAGGATGGACCCTGTTCAAGAGCACCATTTTTCATCTGAAGGTGATCGAGCAGAAGCTGCCAACAACACTTCCACCCCAACTGAGGCTCATCAGACTATAACAGACTCCATGAACAAACAAGTTGAAAGTCCATCAAACACTTGAATTTCCATTGTAATCCTTGAACCTCAGCTACAGCCAGTGAGACTTATGCTAGAATCTGAAAATGGGTATGTTAAGCACTACAATCAAGCCGACTTTTAGATTACTAAGAAAAATAAGTTTCCCTTCCGGAATACTGTAAATATTAAAGAAATTGTTTATTTTTTCCCTCCTTTTCCCTTTCAACTGGCAGTTCTGTTCTAATCTGTTTTCTTCATAAACATGGATTCTTTATTGGATTTTCCACATGATGCAACTCTTGCTACTGGTAGGTGCCTAGTATTCTAATTTAGGTAATTTTATTATATGCTTAGAATCTTATAAAGGAAAGGAATTGCCGTTATGTTGTCAAAATCTGTTTATATTAACAATACCATTTGGAACTTAGTTCTTTCTATATTGGTCAGGCTCAGATCCTGGAAATGTTCTGCACTTCTGTTTCTTTTTTTCTTTTTTTTTTCCTTTTTCTTTTTCTTTTTCCATATTCTTTTTCAGCAGGAACTGGAAACGATATCTCAGTTTTTTTATCCCAGGAAATAGAAGAATAATCAGACACCATTCAGGACCTGTGACCTTTGCTGTGTCAGACCCCTGCCAAAAATTCATCTTATCTCCAGGTTTCTATTTGTAGCTGAGTCAAACTAAATTACTTGCCCATGAAATCAAGGATGTGAACTGCAAATCTAAAGACACTAAAGTCCGGGTTCGATTTCTTAGTATTATATAAGCTGGTATACTTTAATTAACTACGTTAGATGGATGATGCAATTTGAGTTTAAAAAATAGGCCGTGGGCATTGGCCTCTTTCATAATTGGACTCGGATGACAGACGATATGAAATATGTAGAGAAAAAAAAAAAGCTTCCTGCTTGGAAGATTTCTAATAATCGATAGATTTTTTATGCTACTATAAATTGTAGTCCACTCTTGTTTTTCTCTTTTTCTTTCTTTATTCTGTTTAAACAAAAAATTCGCATGATTTATATTTGATAATTAAACACCGCAAAAAGACAATGGCATGCTCAAATTTCACGAGCAACCAAGGCCTTTATATCTTTCCGCTGCCCGTTTTCCATTTCACATTTTTCTTTAAAACTTTATGATACGATCTTCCTGGGGTTTTAAAGAATTCCGGATGATCGAAAGTAATCCACTCTTCGCGCGAGTGTCAACTCCTGGAGAAGATAAGCACAGAAGAAAATTTGGAGTGGAGAAAGGAATTGAAGCAGAGAGACTACAAGAGAGCAAGACTTCTCTATATACTTCTTCAAAGCCAAAAAATACGATAGCAAGATGTATATGACCCTAGTAGCATAACAACTCAGCATATCAACTCTCTACTAAATATAATATTTTCGAACAAAATTATAATAAAACTCACTAATTATATTTACTCGCATCGTAACAAAAAGAATCTTCATCTAACAAAATCACTTGGGCACATGGGTGGCTTTCTGGTCCTCGTTCGGCCTTCGTTGGTCTGCACTTCTTGGTTCTCTTCATGGTCCTCAATATTGGGCTGCTTCTCACTGTCCAGCTTTTGTTGACCTTCCACAGTACCTTCTTCCTCAAAATTTTGTAATTTCCCATCAACCTACTCCGAGTGTCTTTAAGAGCGCCATCACAACATAATATTTTTTTTGTGCCCCCTCGTAGGACGACTACCCTTATCCACATTGGACGTTTACCCTTATCCACAGTGGTATCAAGGGAACACTTTTCCCTTATCGTTTGTTCCGGAGAATGGTCGGTAAAATTATATCCTTCAAAAGAGGAATCAAACTCCAAACTTCTTTCTTCTACAATGGAATTATGAACAATGTGTAAAGTCAGTCTTCTTATATCTGCAAAATCTAGAACAAGAATCAAATAAGCAGATTGCGAAATCTAGAAGACAAGACAACAAACGTATATTGGGACCAAATAGCTCATCGTTTGAGTAACCAATACAGGGAACTCTTTGATCAACCACCAAAAACAAACTCCAAGAACTTGAAAATTGTCAAAACCTCAAGATTCTGAAAACCTAAGTACTTCCAGGATTTGATAAACAAGAACATAATGTCCCTTCTTATAGCGAAACTGAGCTAGAATGAAATAATCACAATGGTCTAAGTCAACCCTAAGACACTTGCCACCAATCCTGATGCAAGCAAAATGTGTCTAATAGTAAGTAATGTGAAACGATATAACTAACACATGACGAGATGCATAGGAAACTTTTACTGCATATTATAGAAAATCTTGAATCTCTACATATTGTCAGTCTATTCAGAAAGGCAAAGAATTTCCAGAATCTACCAATAAAGCACAAGCTACAAGAATAAGCTACTAATAGCCTGATATACAGGTAAAAGTGAGAAAACCTCCTAGATGACCTTTTGTTCTTAACAAACGGAGATAAATAAGCTACTTTATCTCCAATAAAATGTGACATTGTTACCCAGTGGTTACCTTATCTCTAATTAAAAGTGAAAAACTTTTTCCTTTAAATTTGAATTATAATGGATAATATTGTAGCATTTCATATAAATATAAAAAACCCATATAAAGGGAAAAGAAAAACAAGATCTAAGAGAGATAATTTATAAAAATATATATATAATTTTTATTAGAGATTTCTAATCTTTTAACTCTTTTTTAAACTATTCTATTCTTATCGTAATAATTGTATACATTTTGTCGCAATATATTTCTCATAATGTTATAATGTAACTATAAATGTAAGCATTGGAATAGTGAGTTAAATCATTTTAAATATCTTTCGTCTTTATGATTTCATCTCATTTTATGTATTAGATATATGAGAATTAGTTAATTCTAATAACCAATATCTAAGTTTATCTTACACAATATTGGAAATTTTAAACCGAAAAGAGGTCTAAGATTATTTTTGTTTTATGAGTAATGATGGATAATAGGAACTGCTTTTAGCATATTATAAAACCTTCTTAATTTATCAATTATAAACCGAGTATAATAATCATCAAAGCATTATTTCTCTCAATTATAAGACAAAATTATATAAAAATAAAAAATAATTGAATAAGTATCAACTTTTTAGTTTTAGTAATCTATTCATTTATTATAATATGTGAATTTAGACTCAAAGTTTTTTTTTTTTTTTTTTGGGTTTTAATTATAAGCTTAAGCGGATACTTAGTTTTATCGTAAATTTTATCATACTATCTGCCTCTCACTCTTGACTCTACATTACGTTTCCGGAGCAATATCAGTTCCAGGACGCAATTGTTCAAGAAATTTTCATTAATTTCTCAAGCAAAATCAAATATTCCATTGAAGTAAGGGAGCCAAGAAAAGAAACCCAATTCAGAGCAAGTAAACCCAGAATAAAATAATAAAAAAAATACATCAATCCCCCATACACAGCATTAAATATTAGGTGTATAAATGTGATATTAAGATAGAATTATTCGATAAGAATCCTGTAAATTCTTAAACAATTAAACAAAATTATTTCTTATACAATAATCTCAACTTGGAGATTTAATCACTTAACCCCTCGGCTTCACCATAGCCTTCAGACTGTTCATCACCACGGTGAACTCCAATTTCCCCGTAAAATCAATCTTTGAATAGGGAGGATAAGCACCCCACTCAAATTCCTGAACCATTCTCGCCAGCACCAAATGAATATGAACAGTTCCCATTCCCAGTCCCGGACAGATCCTTCTTCCAACCCCCAATGGCATCATCCCCACGCCTTTAACACCAGTTATATCCGCATCTTCCCCGCCTGAAATAAACCTATCAGGATAAAATTCCTCAGGATTCCTCCACAACGTCGGATCCTCCGCAATTGCCGGTAGATAAATCTCAACATTCACATTCGTCGGAATATCATAACTCGCCAGAATCGTCGGCTCTGTCACTGCGTGGGCTAAAGAAAAATGTGTTGACGGGTGTTTCCGCAGAAGTTCTTTCACCACAGCCTGTAAATATGGCATCCTGTCTACGTCTTTTTCGTCCACGGTTCGATCACCGACTGTCCGTTTGATTTCATCAAACAGTTTGGATTGGACATCAGGGTTTGTGATTAACTGAGCAATGCCCCACTCGATTACTGTGGCTGTCGTGTCTGTCCCACCATTAAGGAACTCTGAGCAAAGAGTGACAAGCTCCTAGTTTGACGGCCCTGAATTTCTCCCTTCGGCCCTGAATTTCTCCCTTCAACTTTGAGATCGAAAAGGGGGTCGAGGTAGGAGAAGGAGATGGCGGTTTGATCAGATCCCGGATTCTGAAGCCTTTTCTGACGCTTTTCGATGAAGGGCACCATGAAATCGACTTGTTCTTTTCTTACTTCGAGAACTCTCTTGGGTTGCTTGGAGAAGAATGTGCTTAAAAAAGGTAAATAATCATCGATTCTTGGATCCAATGTGATGAGAACAAGCTTCATTACTTGATCCATTTTTTCATTTGTTTCATCTTCCATGTCGATCCCGAAACACATTGCTAAAAGAATACAAAACACCGCAAAACGGATATTTTTCAGCACCCAAACAACTCCGTCGTTTCCCTCTGCTTCGGCCTTCAATCTGTTAATCAATGTATCCATTGCTTTATCTCATACATATGGAAACTCTTTAGTCCTACTAGAACTGGGTATATTCTGAACCAAATTTTTTCTCAGCGAGCGCCAAACGGGCTCATAAACGGCAGCGTTTACTGTAAACTTTTTGCAGCTAAAGATATTTCTCGTGGGATTCTCTCTTGGCCTGGTGGCGAAGAGAGAACCCCTTTCAATGAGAGCTTCATGGACGAGCTTGGCGACGCCATCGTTCTGGTTCCCATTTTGAGAGTGAAAATAGGGCCATACTTCAGAAGAAGATCAGCTACGTATTTAAAGAAAGGCTTTCCAGAACGGGCAAACTGAAAGAGGTTTCCAACAACCGACCGTCCGGGAGGACCTGGACGAAGATTCACACGTTTCTGACTTGGATTTTTTCGGGGACCAAGAAAATTATGCCCGAAACGAGAAAGGCGAGGACAGTGAAGAAGAGATGGTAGAAAGCATGTTTCCTTCTTGGTTTGTCCCCTGTCTTGCGTATCTTTTAAATCTTAAAATATTTAATTATTTTCTAATTTTTAAAATTATTACAAATATACATTAACGTATAATAAATATTTAATAATTTTTATGTGTGAACAGAAAAGAAAAGAGAAAAATTTTTCTACGAAAATGGGAAAATAATAGAGAGGATCAAAGACAAAGTAGAGACAGAAAAAGTTTTTTTTAGAGGATAGAAACAACGATCAAATTTTTATCTCCTCTCTACCCCGTTGCTATCCCTATCATAGTTATTCTTATTAATAAAAACATTTTTTGCTAATGAAAACCTGTAAGGAGGCGTTAGAGTGAGTGTCGATGCTCCGTCATCCGAATATTGGTGATGGCTAAAGTCAAAAGTGATGGGTATCAAGCCAAGATTTAAGAGTGTTATGAGTCAGTCAAGGTCATGAGGACCAATTTGCCTAGCCAGCGCCAGTCTGTGAGTACCAGTTCAAGTCACGGGGAGTCATGTGTGAAAGCCAGTATTTTGATCGGAGATGTTTTAGTCTTGAAACTTTTTCTACACTGTGTAAACGTAATATAAGAAATATTATTATAATGAGAGAATTGTAAAAACTCAATGTATTGATTTTCTGGACGGGGGTGTGATTCCTCAAACGAGATGAGTGCTTGTAGCCGCCACAGTGACAAAGTCTCATAAACCTCTTTAGGGGGGAGAGACTAGTCTCACATGGGCACATGTTGGCTAAAGGGCACGTGGCCAAGGTAGACGATGTTGCTTGTCGTCGGGATGTCTTGGGTTTGTTGCTGCGTGGATAGTCTCCTGTCCACTTTCAACGATATACTTTTCGAAATGAGATATAAATAAGATAAGTAGACCGTTTTCTTACAATTGTCTCGATTTTATTATTTATGCTTTGAATGAGATTTATTATGCTTGAGAATGACATCATGATTCATTTATCGAATATTATCAATGTTGCTTTTGATTATACGAGTTACAATATGTTGCGATAATTCGAGTTACTTAACCGTTATGTGCGGTATTTGTATTTTCATAGATATATGAGTTGAGCAAAGGTTTAACCATAAATTAACTATAAATAAAAATAAATAAATCTTTTTCCCACCACTTGTCAACACCACCAGCACAAGCAAAATGGGGCACTGTCAAATTCCATACCAAAGTATCCTATGCCTTAACAACCAAAAGCAGTCAAATCATATGCTAACATGAAAAAAAGCGATTAAGAACTGTTATCCTGTGATCTGCTCCTATAAAGCCTATGGTGAACAAAATAAAGTGTTCCAAGCCTGACAACATTGTAGTTATTGTCCCCTTAGATTCTCCCTTGAAAAGCAATGCAGATCCTCCTAATTCACTGAATTATATTCAGAGAAACATTTTAACTTTAACTGGTTTGCCTTAGAGACCAACACGTATATTTGTATGTTATTTTGGGGATTCAACCTGAATCTAATCACTAAAACAAATTCCGATGGACTAAAATAAATGTTCATTCCTTTTAGTTGTAACCAAAATAACCCTAAAGGATCTTCACGATTTATTTATCCAAAAAAAAAAAAAAAAAGAATAAAGGAGCACGACACTCAATCTATGCTCCTCCGTCTTAATAAATGATCCAAAGATAGTCACCCACAAAAGTTGACAATTGAAATAAAAAAAAAAAAAAATCAATTGATTTTTAACGTTAAAATAAATAAATTGTTAAGAATATAAAATATCATTTTAACCTGTGACAGGCCTATGGTATCAGAAATAATTATTTGTCCCCCGGTATACACGATACCTATCCATTTAGTCCCTAGATGTGATGAATTTGCCGGGTTTTTCAGACCCATTGACAGGAAATTCTTAGTTACACTCAACAAATCAAATCAAATCAAATCAAAATTTTAACACAAACAAAACCAATTTTAATTTTAGAAACCTTGCATTTCTGAACAAAGATTAAAAATTTAATCCTAGACTTTTTATTGACAAAAAATCTATAATTTTTCCAGTAAATTTCATATTCTAGTGTAGTCTAATGAAAAACCAATTTTTTTAACTAAACATTGATTTCAAACTCAAAAACCCAATATTCATCGTAAGAATTTAAAATTCAAAACAAAAATAAAAAGTGATAAATCTCGATATACTAAATAGCTAATCTTAGAGAAAGTGAATAAAATTTCCGAAAACTTCTCACCCATGTACCAAATTATAAGCAATATGAATTAAACAACTAAACAACCAAGCAAATAATCAAACAAATATAAAACATATAAAACAAATAAAAGAGTAGAGAAAGAAAAAATATGTTCGACTAATTTATAATGTTTTAGAGTTTCTTCACAAGCCTCATAAATACATTACTCCGAGCAACTTGGTTTGAAACCATTAGTTTCGCTAGATTATACTCTTGAGTTTTGGATTATAAAGACAAAGATTGAAAGTTGACTCTACAAGACTAATACAAAAATTAAACTCTATGATTTCTCTAAAGTGTATACAACTTAAGTTTAGTGAGAGAAAGTGGAGAATAATAGAAAAGGAAAAGATATTAATTTAGGACTTGTTTCTCTAACTCTTTTATCTTCAAATCAACTGACTTTTATAAGATTTGAAATGAATTAACCATTACAGTTGATTTGATAGCCATTGAAGCAAAATCTGAGTAGATGTATGGTCGTGTTTTTTTGGTGCACGGTCGTGCTTCCAAAATTAAATGCAATTTATTGGTCAACTTCTTCATATCGCATCATCTTAACACAAGCGTGTGCTCTATACATATAGTCGTATATCTTCATATATTCAATTCTTCAAATTTCTAAAAGGCCACACATGCTCACAACACAATACCCTTACGAGCATTATACAATCACAATTTTTTCTCTACACGGTTATGTGTGATCTCTGCTCGGGCATGCATCCAGTAATAACTATTGGCCATTGCACAAGTAAACTTACATGAGAACCTTAACAGTGAGTTTTCACTTTATATCACAAGGTCGTGTATTTAAAAGTTGTACAATCGTGTGTCCTTGCATCTTGTTTCACAAATGTCTATACAACTGAACAACTTATATGTGTTTTTATATATGACACATAATCATGTATTTGACCAAAACTGTAAAAATAAAAAATTTTTACTCTATTTTATCATGATCATTTTATGCACAGACAAATTAAATATATTAAACTAAATTTTTTATCACATCAAAATACTCAAGAGTCTAACAAAAAACAACAAAATAAATATTAAAATAATCTATTAAATCAGTTAATATTAACCTTATCACTCAATTTTTAAAATAGATTTAATTAAAAATAGGTGAGAAATTAAAGATTTTTATATCTAGAGTTTTTGGTAGGCAAGATATTCGATTTTAAATGAGTCTATAATAGTCAAATTTTCTTTACATAGACATTTTCAATAAATTATAATTGTTTCACGCTCTCCATACAATCCCTATAGTTATGATAAATATCGTGTAAAACCCCTAGTTAAACTATTTCAATTAATTTCTCTACTATTAAGGTAATAGCTTGGAGAGTTGTCTGCATTACATGTAATTTTTAACAATTACTTACACATCATTGAATAAATTATATGGATTATATTAAAATTAGTTTATATTTTAATTATTTTAATAAAATTAATTTTATTATTTTTTATCATTAAAATTTTTTATTAACAAACGTTTTTCATCGATTCATTGATTTTAATCAATAAATACGTATTTAATTTTTAAATAAAAATTTATCATTTAAAAAAATCTTAAATGGAAATAAGTTGTTTGGCCTAAAAACAATAATCTTATTTTAGTGTCCTTATTATAAGACTAGTCTTGACAACATTATATCAAAACAATAATGTAAAATATATAGATGACTTTAGACTGCCAAATGTATAAACTCAACATGCTTCCTCTCTGGACTTCTTTGGCTCCTCAGAAGAGGAAACTACAAAAAGAATAATAATATATTACAACACCTTGCATTTTTACTCCATATTTTTCTACAAACCTTTGGTTTTGCTCTAGTAAGAATACAAACTCTATCAAATCAACCAGATTCGAAACTACAAAAGAAAAAAAACTCTGAATCTTATCTAATTTTTTAGCGATTTCTCCTACTTTTTTAATAAACAAATAAAAACACAATCTTAAATTTGATATTAATTTACAAAACTGTTTACCCAATTTCAATCTCAATCTAGAAACAAAACTAATGATGATTTATAGTAGAGATCAATGAAGATTTGAATTAGATGAAGAAACGCAAACAAAACGAAAAGTGTCTGAAGAAATAATTGAGAAATTATTTTAATATACGTAAATATAGTCTCTATGAGTAAATTTTATCCAATATGTAAACTCAATATGTTGGATTTAGTTAAAAAATCGTTGATTCAATAATTACACGTATTCTGCGTAACTTAGTATATGCAAATGTTGGAATAAAATCTTTAAAACAAAAAGAAAAGATTAAAATTGTTTTCACATTTATTTTAGAGTATTTAAATTAATTTCCAAATATTTTTATAAAAATTGTTTTACTTAGAAGGTAGGTTCTAAATTAGAAAAAGAAGCCCACCTGATCGACTTCACCTTATTTTAAGAACTGCGAAGGAACTATGGTAGATAGGGACACGACCAATGGGCATGAAGCCTAGTGAAGGCCCAATTAAAAGTTTTGGACCATTAAAATATAAACAAGCTTAATCCTGTTAAAAAAAAAAAAGAGTATATAGTCAACCTACTTGATTTTTACGTAAGATTTTGCTTCTTAACATACAGGCATAGCTTTAAAAGATTTCTTTTTTTTTCTCCCTTTTTTTATATAAATAGAGCTCTTATCATGTTTTTGATAAAAATCATGTTTCATTTTAAATTTGACAAATAGTTCATATAAACCAGGCTGTTTTTTCTTTCCAAAATATCCATCCCAAGAACAATGCTCAGGTTTTATTTTTATATTTTTCGGTTACTGAGAATTTTTCAAAATCACATTTATTTAAGTATTAAGCTCAGGTTTTATTTTATTTAAATATGCTTTTCACTTTGTTGAAGAACTTAGATTTAATTTGTTGCTGTTTTGCAACTTACAAATAAGCAGTTAATAGATGATATTTTAGTATCTCTGATCCCTCCAAGTATATAAACATGTGATTCTTCATAAATCATGTATTATTTTCATAATATTCCTTATAATATGTCTTTTGTAATGAAGAAGGACCCTAAGTACGTTATTCTTCTTCTTCTTCTTCTTCTTTTTAATTTTCTATATCTTCGAGAAATATTAAAAAAATGATGCTAAAATGAAAGGTTTCTGGGTTATCAGGTATGGATGTTTTCTTCCGCTAAGAGACATTAATTGTGGCTTTAGAAAATCTTGACCTCATTTCTGAATCTAAAATTATTGTTGATGGGATGCCAGTCAGACTCAGGCCTAACTAGAAGCCGTGGAACAAAACAAAATGTACATTTTCACAGTCTTCATTGTCTCTTTGACCAACTACTGGATACTCCTGCATTATATTTCCAGGGTCAAATCAGTTATGGAGTAAATTCCGAATACTATTCTTATTCTGATTTGTATAAACTTTTAAAGAGTTCTATGCCACACATATATATATATATATTTTCATGTGATCAAATTTATTCTTTTGATAAAGTCTGTTTCATCAATTGTTTATCAGAATCTCATATACATTTGTTAAGATTTATGAAGCACCAAGTAACATGAAACAGTGAATATAGAAATCTCCTAACCCTATTTTTTTACGAATTCGAGTTCTAAGTTGAATCTAGCTAATAAGTCTATCATCTTCTAAATATCTCTTCAATCAAAGGTGACTTGCAATAGACACATGAAACCCTAAAATTAATGCAGATACTCTTGAAATTATAAACAGAAAACTAGAAATCTTATTTAAAGTAAAAGAAAATAACTTGCTAGTAGATACTGGCAATGTTTGTCTTATTTATAATAGATGCACAAACTACATGACATATAATGCAGTAATATTCAAAGATTTTTACAAAAACTTCAAATTCATAGTGAAAATTGGAAATAGAGATTCCCTGAATGTGAAGGTCAAAGGTACAATTGAAATAAAGACTTTTACAGGTATCAAATTTATTGTAAATGTGTTCTATGTACCTGATTTCAGTCAAAATTTGTTGAGTGTTGGACAAATATTGAAGAAAAGATATTCTCTTGAATTTAAAAACAATAATTACATTATTTTTGATACTGATGAAGTTAAATTATTTTGTGTAAAAATAAATAAGAAAATTTTGTTATATAATAGAATGAGGTTGTAACTTATGCAAGTATCATAAACTTAGGTGATACATTTAAAAATGTAAACAATAAAAATGTAAAATTGATGAGATATTTTGATAATGATGGATGAAATATTGCTCTTGGTTGTCAACAAAAATATTCAACTGAAATCTAAAACTCTCTGTAATTTTCTTTATTTATGATCTAACAAGATGCTTCTGAAATTATAAACAGAAAATTAGAGATCTTATTTAAGGTAAAAGTAAGTAACTTGCTAGTGTATCAAATTTAACCCGAGAAATTAGTAAGAGCACTAAAATATATAACATCAACATGACATTCAAAAGAAACAAAATTCTACATAAATCAAACAGATTTCGTGCAGACCATGCATGGTACTATAAAAATATGGGGGACCTCTATGAATTGCACAACATAACATCCATACTCTGAAGCTGTCTCAGAGAAAATTTATTTGTAGCTGTATAAATCTCAATGTTTGTATATATTAGCATTTATAGGTGCATAGGTTATTATAATTGACTAGATGACATTAAAAAATCAAGCTTTATCTTTCCATAAAAACGAAACAATATAATCCCTAGAGGCCAGAAAAAGATCTCATACCTGATAGATGTTTGGCAATAATATCAGTGTCTCGGAGAGGTTTAGCCATTTTTACATAAAAATTAAGAGATGATAGCAATAACTCTATAGACTTATCAGAGGGAAAATGTAAAACTTCTTTTTACCTTGTACTTTAACCACCTGTTGATAGAGTAGAAAAGAAGTTGAGATTATTGCATAGCGCTTACCTGACCCCATAGCCAAGATATAATTTTCTAAATAACTGCAAAACAATCAGCACTGGAAGTTAGGCCTGCGCTGGCGCCCGTAATATGGCTTCCAGGTGCTCTAGATTCAAGTGGTTAAGCAGACGCAAGCACAGTGCTTTGGAGCTGACCTTACCAGGCGCAATCTGCGCTGAAGTACTTAAATTTATTGCCAACATGATTACGTGCCAGCGATCTGTGCATACTTCGATAAACTTGCTCTTGACGTGGAAGTATACAATTTCTACCAGTGAATATTTATAGCAAGTTTTATCACACGAATTAGAGAATTTACACCTGTATTTGGGCAGGCTTAGATATATAAAGGAAACAACGTAAATCTTACCCAAAGGGAACTGCCAAGAAAATAAGATTTAAAAAGAGAACTAATTAAAGCACAAAAATCCACCAATTTATTATTGTTTCAATTCCAAATTAAATGCCACAACTCTGGAATAATCATCTTTTAGATCATGGAAAACCTGAAATCGTTTAATGAGCATCAAGGAAGCCAGAAGCATTTAGGTTTTAATTTTCTTGCACTGAAGAATTGAGTAATTCGTGAAGAAAATTCCCTAGTCAGTTACTTACACAGATAATTAAACAAAGCCCAGTTGTCACACACCATAATAACTCTTACCTCCTCATCAACAAGTTAAAGCCTAAAAAATTTCTATGGAGAAAACCTCATATTCTCTCTCACTTGATGATTCTTTCCCTTCTCCCACAAATTCTCCTGATCCTCAATTCCCATCATGTGAAAAACTTGAGTTCCTCCATAAGAACTTGCAGACAGATCCATGCTCTCAACCCTTTGCTTCTTGTTGCACTCTGTTGCCATATTGAAATAAATCTTCATCTTCTCCCATTTCTGTTTACACTGAACTGCACTCCTGAAATATCCCAAACTAGCCATTTGTACCCCTATTTCCTCCCACAGGTTTTCATCTGAACACCCATTTTCTTGGAATTTTGTTACAAGTTGTGCTAAACATGAAGTCTCAGGTTCACTCCATTTATTATTGTTGGGATTTTTCTTTGCCTCAGCTGATGGCGATCCTCTTCCTGTGTATTGTTTCAGTGCCTCCATTACTATGGCGTCTCGCGCTTCAATCCAAGCTCTCTCTTTAGCCCAAAATTCATGTGCCTGATCAAACCGAGCCAACTCTTGATTCCTCCATTCTTCTTCTTTATACAATCTTTCTTGCTCTTTGTCTTCAATAATCTTCAACATTCTTTCCATCCACGCCTCTTGTGACTCCATTAGCTTCTGCATTTGTGAATCTACATACTTCTTAACCTTATCCTTCCAACTCTTCTTAACCCTTCCACCACCAGCCCTCTTCTGCTTATTCTCCATCGATTTTTGGTTCATCATAAAGGCAATGACTGAAAGATCATCATTATCATTGTTTTCTGAAGATGCCGTTTCGAATTCGGAAGTGTTGGATAAACTCAGGCTCTGATCAGGAAAAGCCTCTTGGTTGTTTTGAGTTTGGTAAAGAAGACTAGAATTGGAATGATTATGATGATCAAGATTAGATTCCGAGAGTGAAATATTTTGATTATTATTGCTTGTGTCTCCATAGAGAGCTTCAAGTTGGCGAAAGAACCTGTAGTGTTTTCCATCTTGCCTTCCAGCTTTGCCTTCCTTTGTTTTCTTGTAATACTTGTACAAATTCTCAAACTTCTCTCTGCATTTTTTCTCGCTTCTGTGATAGCCATGTTCCTCCGCCATTATTCTGTACAAAAAAAAAAATTCCATAATTAATTAATTACAAGAAAAAAAAAACCCTAGATCAATTAACAGATGTTCCCTATAGCCTCTAATCAGATACTCAAAAGCATCAGTTCAGTAAACAGTGACACAAAATGTCTTCAGCTTCATTCACTCTAATCAACATTTCCAATAATTGAATTAAAATTCAACATTTTGAAAACATTATAAATAATTCGATAATACTATTAAATAATGTTGATTCCATTATATAACAGCAGGTAGAAAATAAAAAAATTTGAGCAAGATTCTTTGAATAGCTATTTTCTTCATTAGAAACTCTCCAAGCAATCGATGAGAAAACCTATAAAACTAAAATAAAACGACATCTCATCTGTCAGAGCTCAGGAAATGTTTGTCATATTTTAAGTTTCAATCACAAAACTCGGTAAATGAAAACATAAAATGTATTAAAAATTAAGCTTTTTCATCATCATTTTTCACCGAAGTTGAGGATAGATGGTGAGCATAGAAAAACCCGAGAGAGAATTTTTGAACTAAAAATCAGAAATTTGATCGAAAGTAAAACATAAAATAACAAACGTGTTTTGTATACCTAGACACTTCATCCCACAAGGGTTTTTTCTGATTAGCCTCTCTGAACTTATAATCGAGTCGAGATCTGATCTCAAGAAGAGTAAGCGTCTCCTGCCGTGGCCACCGGCAATTCCCACCTTCATTTCCAAAACTCCACCCACCACCACTCTCCCTATCCACTCCTCCTCCATATCTCGAACTATGAGCCGAACCAGAAGCAGCAGCACCAGAAACCGAAGTATTACAAGAAATATTAGCTCCATTAAAGTTCTTATGATGATGATCGTGTCCAAACCTAACCAACCCGCCGGGCAACATCATTGACTCATGCTGATGATGCCTGTGAAACAAGTATGACTCCGCAGCTTGTGGATTCACCGGAAAGTGGGTTCTCCCGGAGACCAGTTGGCCGAGATCAGGGAGGCCGTACTGATTGTTTATATCATCAGCCATTTTTAGTAGGTTTTTCTTTTTTCTTATTTTCTTTGAGGAAGGAAGAAAAAAGATGGAGAGATATAGAGATAGTCAAAAAATGTTTGACGTTAAAGGACTTATTGTCTGTGCAAATTGAACTTTTTCTTCTTGGGAGACAGGATCCGAGTCTACCGCTACTTTCATCACTGCACCCTCCTTTCTTTGTATTTCTATCTGTCTGTCTATGTCTCTCTTGCGCGATCATAATAAAGGATAGAGCTTTTTTATACGTATTTCTGGGGATTTCCCAGTCAGATCCTGACAAATGTCATAACATTACACGAGGATGCATGATAACCTAATGCAACACTGATTAGATGAGGTGTCTACAGTCTTAGGATCTCATTTTTTTACCTTTTTGACCCATCATCTATTCTTTCACTTCATTTACGCCAAATATCTAAATCAAAATTTTGTAATCACAATAATATTCTTATTCTGTTGATTTTACATGTTATTTAATACATGCCGAAAGTTTACATAAAAGTTAAAATATTCAGATCTTGTCCAGTCACATGAACACAAATGATAATCTAGAAACCAAATTAAGGATAAATTATAAGTAAAATAAAATATAATCCCATAATATTATAATAATAATAATAATTAAATTAAATTAAAGATAAACCCTAAATAAAGTTAAGTTCCCTACAATTTTCTTATGGAAGTTTTTTTTTTTTAATCCCAACTTAATTATATACCCAAATATTTAATTGAATGTGAAAATGGAACAAACAGAAAATGCATTACAAGTACATATATTTTGAGTTTTGATAACATATCATTTAAAATAATGTATATAAATAATAAGTGTTAAATTCATATATTCAGAGTGTGTTTGATTTGAGAAATTTTTTATTGTTAAAATTAAAAAATTACTATAAAAAATAATATATTTACGTAAAAATAATTATTGTATTTGATTGGTGTTAATATATTGCTTAAGTACCTTTAATATCTTAAACTAAATTTGTTAACTAGGTGTAATATTAAAATGAATTTTTTTAAAACCTAAATAGAAATATATACACACTAGTTCAGTAAGAAAAGATTATGATAATTTTTTATCACTTAGTCAAGCACCAACATAATATGTTATAACTTCTAAGCAAACACACCCTCAAGGTTTTATCCGAAGGTCATGCAAGGATTCAAAATTTTCTTTCATTATTAAAAATATAAGTTGATCATCATTTTCGTCTCCATTCTATTATTAATGTTGTTCTTATTTCACCCTTTTGTTGTTATCTTGACTCTTTGATTAACTAATGGCTGCAAAGCCAATGCTCACTTTCCACCAGCTCATGTTTTCCGTAAGTGTACAGTCCTGTTGGACTGAATTATTTACCTATAAAGATGATAAAAATTATTTCACATCATTTTATGTTTCAGAAAAAAGGTTTTATCATTTCTGGAGTCAAAATTAATGTCGTTGTACAACCAAGCTAACGTATTTATATTGCATGCAGTGCAATGTCAAATTTTGTACCCTTACATGCTGTAAAGTGGGGAATAAAATGAAAGTTTAAAGTTCGATCTCTTATCGTCAGCCTAGAGTAATTACTTGTTTTCATCTGCCAATTAATTTTTATCTAAAAATGATAAACTTTTTAAAGCCAAAATGACATGTATCATTATCAACACACATTGATAAGGCTTTCTCTTTTCACGAATATGGTTTAAATCGTTTTGTTTCATGGTATATATGAGAGAACACCATCTATTTCTATGTGGCATTGCATATATTTTCACTTTAAAAATAAGGACTAACTTATAAATATTTTCACTTACCTTAAAAAAGAAGATGAAATTCTGACTGAAGTTCATTTCCATTCTTTGTCTATTCCGAAAACTCTTCCATTGATCGATGCAATGAATTAATGTTGTCAGTTTCTCAGCTTCAGAACAAAAAATGAAGAAATTAAATGATGAAAAAGTTTTGCAGTCGAGTGTGGATTTCTTGCTCTGACCAAAGAAAGAAAGAAAATTGAATAATTATATTGTTGACATCACTATTCCAAGTGTGTAGAAGAAAGAATCTTAACCGTCCATTTGCATGAAAGAATCTCAGTCTCAGATCTGATTACTTATCCCAGACGTTGCTGACCAATATATTCCTTCCTGCAGTTGCTAATGCACTAATCTGACGTGAACCCTAAATCACAACATGTCAAAACGGGCCAATTTCATCTACCCCCAGAGACATAGCTACATTACGTTCAAAAAACATTCATAAAATATGAAGAATCACATTTTCCACTCTGGATTTTGATGAAACAAATTGCCACCCTCTAGTATTGAAAAGTTTATTTCACAACCCATATTTTAAATTTGTCAATAAAAATAGATAAATCTTTTATGAACTGTGAACACACAGTTTGTCTCAAAAATTTATAAAATTTTATCAACCCCTCTGAGATAACAAGGACTCTTGGATGTCATTTCCTCCCTTCGGTAAAGTGCCAAATATAGTTATTGTGAATGATATCCATTACAAGTATCACAAGAATTTGGACGCTAAAATTGGCTCCATTATTTAACCATAGCAAGCTTGGTAATCTCATATTCATGGCCTCTAGAATCATTACGACCACCTTATAAAATATCTTCATTATCTTGCTTTTTTGGATCACAATTACTTCTCGCATGCAATGCAGTGGAAGGCTCCAATGTATTCATGATATGAGTTCTTGAGATAGTCTACAGTGAGATTTTATGGATGCATCATCTTTTCTTCTTTTTGCCCTAGCAAATCCACTAGATGTAGAAACTTGTAAGGAACCGGAGAAGGGAATGTCTCCATCAGATGCATTCTTCGCATTGGAAGCCTTTTCCCGTTGATCCATCAATGGCTTATGGACTTTCCCACCTGATATCACATCTTTTAGAATATTCATGTTAACTCCATTAATATAATTTTTATAAAATTTAACTACCAAAAAAAATATTTTTTATAAAATTTAACGGAGCTTCCGTATCTGTTGGCCTCTTTTGTGTCTTTGGATGATCAAAAAATAAGAAAGGAGAAATAAAGCTTTTAGATCTGTCAACTCTAATGGTTTTTTATGACTAAAAAATAAAAGGGAGAAGGACCAAAAAAAACAATAACAAGACTAAAAAAATATAAAATCATTAATTATGGTAAAAATATAATTTATTTATACTATTATATGCATTATAGAAGACAAAAATATTATTTAACTATTAAATTTAATATTTGATTTCAATAAATAAAAGAGAAAATAAACTTTTCAAACTTAAAATGTGAAAAGTTATCATTTCATTAAATTTAAGGTGAAAAATAGTTATTTCGCCAATAAAATAAAAAAATTAGCCTTAAAAATTAAAAAATAAAACAAAACAAGAATATTGATAAGAGATGCTTTTGTTATTTATAGAAAATTGTTTTGACACTTTAAATTTAGTTATTTTTCAATGTGTCGAATAGACCTTGAAAATTTTACTATTTATCATCTAACTTGAGAGAAATTAATCTTCACCTAACTTCTTTTTTTTTTTTTTTTTTTACGAACAATTTGTTTAGTTAGTTTAAGCTTCTTCATCGTATTAAAGGCTTATCATCAACCATCTCCTCTGAGCTTTGAGCATTTCTCAAGCAAACTAGCACCATATATTTCGGAAACCCATGAACTTTCCTTCAGATTTTCACTTTGCTCAGCAACAACCCCTCCACACCGTTTTCTAATGCTACAACCTTGTGTATTTAAAAATCAAAAGTATTGAACAAATGAGATTAAATGAAATAAAACTTAATTCTTTGCGCCAACTACTCTGCGATAGAAAATGGTATAAATATACGAAATTTCCGGTCAACAAATTTTTATAAACAATATTTTACAATTGGATTAATATTAAAATCAATGAGAATATAAAAACAAGTCTAAGCTTAATGAGAGAGATGTGCTAGTATCCGTTGTTCTACAGGTAGAGAGCCTGTCCCTGGATACGAATAATCCTACAAGATCAAAGATGCAACGCTGTAAAAGCTCCCAATCATTCATTTCAATTTAAAGATTAACTGGTTTTAAATCGAATTAAAAATATTAATTATCTAAACTGAATTCTCGGTTAATCAGCTTTGAACTGAATTTCAAATTATAATTATACTTTATTATTTTTTGTTCTTTTTTTATTAATAGCTTCAATACTTCATTAATTTCTTCTTTTTTTTTTTTTTTCAAAACTAGTTCATTTAGTTAACTAGTTTTAAAAAATAGAGAAACCGGTAACTGAACCAAAAAATTGGTTTTGTTTTATTCTTGATTCAATATAAATATTTAAACCAATTTTTCAAATAATATATTTCAGTTCAATGCTCAGATGAAAAATTGATTCAACTTAGTTGCCATGTAAATTTGAACATCCTTAGTAATTTCCAAGTCTTACAGTGTTGAAGGTCTAAAAGAATTTTTAAGAGTGTATTCAACTTGTCTGTGTTGTGTGATTTTCATAATTTCTAAACCCCTTCTTAGAAAGATTTTCATAATTGCTAGTTATAAGAATTTAATGTGTTATTATTCAAAATTTTGCAACAACTATATAATTTCAATTTGTAACAACTATAACAATTTCAAAGGTTTCCAAATTTTTTTAAAAATTCTAACAATCCCCACAACAGGTTTGTAAACTCTTAATGTTAGAAAATATTATTAAGAATTTTACAACTTTTTTACTATGTAAATATTACTAAGAATTTTACAACTTTTATTACGTAATTGATGTATGAGAATTTTGAGCTTGAAATTATACTTAGGCGCGAATAAAACGGGTATGGGTTTTTAGTTTTTAAACCTGCATCCGCTAATAATTTTTTTTTTTTTTTTAGATTTAACAAATTTTCAAATTTGATAGGTTCATTAGTTCAATACAATCTAATATGAAAAAAAAAAAAAAAAACATGAACTAAGGGGTCTTGGATAGTGCCTTTGGCTTTGGCATACTAGCGGACCAATCTACCACATAAAACTCCCAATTAACACTATAAATTACATTAAATTTAGTTTAATACGATTTATTGTTATATTTATTTATAATCAATTAATTTTATTATACACTTTTTCATGTATTATTTTAAAATGAACCGTGTTAAACTTAATATTTAACAAAATAATATATCCGATAAAAAATCATATCAATACATATTTGTTAATTTAAATTTAATTTTAAGGTTAAAAAATTATGCTACTATTTTATTTTAATCAGATTGGTATGTAGATCCGACAAAGTAGCAGATGTACTTTTTGCGAGCTTGTGAGTCCCTGCATGATGTCACAAGATTGAAGTAACTAGACCAAGACTTTTTTTGGTCGATTTCAAAACTTTTGATCCTTCTCATAAAGTCCGTTTACTTGAAGGGAAACGCTCTACATCAGACTTGACCCTTCCCTCTGGCGGCCGCTCTTGGTTCCGTCGTAGAACCGCAATGTTAACATCAAACCAGAACCCACGACGCCTCGTCCTCAGAACACAAAAACAGTGTGAGCAAACATATTCAACAGAACAAAACACGATAAAACAAAAGGAATAGATAAATTAAAGGAAACGTACGACATCATAGAGGGAAGATTTTGAAGAAACGATTCCAAAATGGTTGCAACATATATTTGGCAAGATAAGAATTGTCAATTCCACTGTACATGTATCTGTGCAACGCTGCTGCTACTACTTGTAGTCCTATATATGCTAATTTTTCTCCTCTTGTATTTTCCCTGGCAATTGTAAAGTCTCTTCACTAATTATGAGCAGATAAAATCCGATGAACAGTGTAGAAGAATAGTAATACAGTATAATATATTAAATTTGGCCTATAATAGTTCGGCTTTTATCTCATGGGTAAATAATATATGACGAATTTGGGTAAAGAAAAAGGTTCATTGCATATATTCTATTAATAGTTGATCAATGGAATTAAACTAATATTGTGTTGTGACCTAGCTTTAATCCACTTGGGTGAATAAGATATCAAATATAATTAATTTTTTAATATGAAGTTCTTTTATTTTTTACTAGAACCTATTCTAAAACTGTCGAGCTTCTTTGAATTGTTTTTTTAAGAGGACCAAAATCAAGAAAATCTCTAAAATGATTCCCACACTAGACTCTGGATCTATCATAGTTTCGAATCAAATCTCTTTTCAAAGAAAGAATACATGATTTGAACGCAATTAATAATGTAACTATGGTCAAGCCAATGCACAATTAATTTTATGCTTTTTAGGTTTAGAATGACAATTGAAATGCAGTGTTATAGTCCCGAACGAAATTATGAAAACTTTGTCTTAGTGAATCATTGAATTAAATAAATAATTAATCACAAAGGATTTGGATTTAGTAACGTTTGGGCAGCATTAGAGGGAAGATTAGTGGGGAATTTGTAATGTCTTTGCCAAAAAGGGAAGGAGGAGGGGGGGTCCTAGAATCACAGCTGTGAATCACAAAATATCATTTCAATGGAGGAGTGGGGTCATCTAGGATGTTGATTGATGAACGGTCGCGTTTTGATGGGTGATGGAGATGATCATGATTTTGAGAGAAGAAAAAGATAAAGGCCTTTCTGTTTAAGACATAATTAGGTAATCTAATCTCTTGATTACTTACATGTTTAAAAAGATGTTGAAATAAAGTAAACATTTTTGCAATTTCTTTTCCTTCCTTCCTAGTGAAGTGAATGTATCTGTTTCTCGTTGCTTGGAATATTCCATCCCTCCAGTCTTGGTATACAATAAATTAGGATTTTAGGATTTTTACAATATTTTCTAGAGATGGATGTTTTGCTTATCTAAACTATTAAAACTACGTTTTGTGATATGACTGTTTCTAATTTTATTGCTACGGTATATGTATTCAAATTATCATTAATATTGTTGCAATAATCTTATTATTGTAGTACTTATCTTATTTTACTTTAATTTTTTAATTATGATATCACAATTCATAGTATTCAATTGGACAAATTTATATTAGATATTGAGTCATTTGTAACAAAGATGTTTACCTATTCATTTCTATAGAATATGAGATGTTTCATTACCAACTGATATAAGATATAATATCAACGATGAGGATTTGTTATTAAACTTTTATATCTACTACGATATAAAACAAATACAAATAAATTATTGAACATATCGTAATTTTTAAATATTATTCAACTCACTGTATAATAGCTTATATCCGCAGTTATAGTATTAATAGTTTTGAAAAATTGTTTTGACAAAATAAATAAATAAATAAATAAATATATATATATATATATATATATATGAAAAATTACATCAAAGTGTCATAGGAAAAACTTAATTGAGGATAAAGAGTTTTGGGGAGAATTGTTAGATATTAAGGGAATCTCCCGGCTTAGGATGAAGGTTATTTATTCCTAAGGCTAAAATGTAATTGTATTATTGTTTTGTATTTTTATTCAATGTATTCTTTCTCATTTTCTCTCAATGATCTTTTTCATTTAAAAGATAAGAGAGAGTGATTGTAATCCTATAAGCGATATTTAGAATTCAAATTTAAATAATAATGTCATAATTGATTGCATAAAAGATAATATCATGATCGGAATTGATAAAGTATGAAGTTATTATAAAACCCTATAAGGCAAATGCTCTTAGAGGGGGTTTCAAAGTTAATAAGGAATCAAAAGTTTAGCACGCAAACATATTTGATCGTACAATATATCAAACGTATAACAATAAATGTGTAGTAAATGGAAAGAACTAGAAAGAAGAAATGTTCAATGATTTTTACCATAGTGAGGAGCTTTGTTTCATAGCCTTTTCATGTTCATTTCCTTGAGATAGTGCCATCAAAATTTTACTAGATTTGAATTGTTATATAAGATTTTTGATTTTTTTTTAAGATTTCACTCTAATTAGTTAGACATTTCACCTTTACAATAGTTACATAGGATTTTGGGCTAATTATATAGGATTTCATTCTAATAATTTAAAATAAAAAAAAGCTTTGTAAATTATTTGCCACTCAACTAGGTTGATTACACAAAGGTATATAGATTTTCTTTAGGGTATATAAATTGACTCTTTAAGAATATGATTTAAGAAGCAAGACACTGAAGATCGATGAAAATAATAATATTGAACTTTTGAACTTTGACTCACATTATATTTTCTTTCTTGTTGTTTCTATACACTCTCGAACATTTGATTATGGACTTGCTTTTATAGAGAAATTCAATCTTTGGGGTAGGTAGTTGTTCTGGATTTGAGAAATTAATTGTTTATTCTAAAAAATTTCTTTGATTTCTATCGTAGAGTCCTAAGGAACAGACATTCCTAACTAAAATATTTAAATTTATGTAAATAAAATCAACTTTGAAAAGTTCAACAATCATATATACATTTTGTCTTCTTATGGTTAAGACAGAATTCATATATCTTGAATAGGCCTTCAATCCTAGTTCAACTCTATCCAACTTGTTTAGAACATGTGATAACCAACTAAAATATTCTCAAATTTATGGAACAATTTTAGGACTGCTTAATTACCAAAAAAATAAAATTTAAGACTACTTAAGTTGCAGTTGTTCTAAAAGAGATGTTTTACTCAAGATTAGCAAGTATTTAGGATAGTAGTATGCCATAAAATTGATGACATCCTTGCGTATTCAATAAAAGGCCTTCATCTAGCGTCAAACTATTGATAAGATTTCTTATCATCAATTGATATATACAATTTAAAGTCTTATGCAAAAGAGGCTCTAGTAATAGTGTTAAGGTTCTTTAATTTCCCCTCAGATCCCCTATAATGTAAAGATAAAACGTATATAGACTTGGATATATAGTAAAAAATTAATTAAATTAGCTTTATTTCAAACATTCCAAATGAAATTGACTTAATTTGTAAGTATAAAGCGAAAATAACTTTAATTTCACATGAAATGTACTACTAATACGTGTAGTGTACTGTTTACACACATAAGAAATCATAAACTAAAAAAGTTGTAAGTAAATCACATGTAACACATGGTGAATAGTACACCATGCGTGGTGAACAGTGCATTACCCATGAATTTGAAGTTATATTCATTTAACACTAAAAATTAGGTTATTTTTCATCAGAGAGTTTTAAAATAAAATTATTTGAATAAATTTTCCTAGTTTGCTAATGTGATTTGGTCCTCAAATCAGGATTCTACATCCACGCATATGATATTAGCAGTTTTGTGAGAATGTTTTAGTAGAGTATGTATGTATAAAAATTATAATAAGGTGTCTTAGGAAGGACTCAACTAATGACAAAAGAGTCTTGAAGGAAGTGTTGGATTTTATGGGAGCCTTCTCACATAACTTACAAGAAAACTATCTAATCCTAAGGCTTGAAAGTTACCTTATTATTGCTCCTACACTAAAAAAAAATGTGGGTTATCATCGGATAATTGTTTATGCTAATCTGATTCTAAACGTATTAAGTATTAGATTAGAATCAGATATTAATTAATTCTAATCTTCCCATTGCTAAGCATATTAGATCGAAACAAAATCTGATGTTAACTTACAATTGGATTTAGCCTAATACTAATAATGCTCGATGCTAATCTAATTCTAATTTTAGTTGGCCTTATTCCTCTTCTTTCTCTTCTCCCCCCCTCTTTCCCTTCTTTTCTCAGTGATCTTCTTCATTTAAAAAATAAGATATAACAATTGTAATCCTATTGATTATATTCAGAATCTAAATTCAAATAATAACTTTTTAATCAGTATCATAAATAATAATATAATGATTGGAACTGATAATGTAAAAAGTTATAACATTTTATCACAAGTAAATAACATAAAAAAAAAAAAATCAACTGAGAGATTATATTATCTAAGAGAGGTTGTATACTCGTTAGTCAAGGTACAAATTATTGCTTCTTTAACTGATAACTTCTCAAATAGATGCCCTTCAAATAGGAGACTACTGTATAACTGTAGAAAACCTGTGAAAATTAAGTTTTATTTCTTTTTTCAAAACACTAAACTATCACGTTTTTAAGCATAAAATCTATTTTGCTATGTCATCAATCATTTTTTTTTTCCAATTTTATGTCACTTCTACAAGTATGAATTTTAATAAACATATTTGAGGTTTAATATGTGTTTGTCAAGATGATACTTTGAAAAAAAATAATAATAATAATGGGCCATAAATCACCTTGGGCCGCTTTAAGCCCGGCCCAGACAGTCATTCATTCGATTTTTTGACATTTCAAGAATTTCCAGAACTCAAAATGTAAGGTTTTACATCTCTCACAAGTTCACCATTATTAAACCTCGTGCCAATGCTTCACCATAACAATTTATTTTCTTGTAATCCTCTTCTCAGATTCAGAACCAGAAAATCCCTTCAAGATTCGCCTTTTTTTGACGCAAAATCCCAATAAAAGCAACTTTAAAACCAGTTAGAAAGAGAAATAGCAAGAATAGTGGCGGCAGCAGTCAAATGTGTCTGTTAATGGCAGGCAGCCATGTGAAGAAAGATCGACCTTGTCTGTTTAATTTAAAGTGGGTTGATATCTTTTACCCAGAACCGGATGACATTTCCACCGTCGGATGGACAGCACTATTGACGTGTTCTAGTGCTGTGGCAAGGCAATTGTTGGTAATTTCTACAGCCATTCTCGTTGCCGCTTTGGAAAATTCTTTCATGGAGGCTCAGTTCATCTCATCTTCATCCTCATCATAACTCTTCTTTGATTCGAATTCAAGTTATGTTTTGTAATTAGTAAAATTCAATTCCAGGGAAAGATTGTAATTCCATCAACATCATTTTCAGACCTACATGTTCTATCTCAGCTCTTTGCCTAACGGATGATATAACCAAAACAAATGGCCCTGAAGCAATACCATCAATAATACAAGGAGACACGCCCCTGATGTCGCATACTAGAAATGATCAAGCAAAACATTCTATATTAAATGCTACACTAGGATAGAATCTATATTGTTTGTCAAAAGCCAAAAACTATAATCCTTATGAACACCGAATTCCGTCTGCCGAGCCAATAATCTTTTAGCATTTGGGTTAGATGAGGGCTTGCCTTTCCTTTGCAAAATGTAATCAAATATCATATAATCGAACCAACCTGGCAAAATGTAATGCTGATATTGTGCCAAAAATATCTATTCTATATCAAACTTTATCTTCTTTGGAACTGGCTGGACACTACCCACATGTAGAGCAACACGAAAAATGATCAGTGGCTAAATTCTCAAATTCCTGATAGCAATGCCACAATTGTGACAGAAGATTTTTTTATTTATCCATTCCAAGAAATAAGAATAATGATAGTAAAAGTTTACCAGGACACCACAAGAAGGCAAATAATGGCCAAGGGCAAATGTTATCTATGTGTGTTTTATATTATATGACAATTATTGGAAAAGAACATATCTGCAACATTCACATCCTTGTCCTGTTAACAATATGCAATTTGCATTTTTCTTATAAAGAACATGCACTGTACAATACACAAGGACTTGTAAACAAACTTGATGTCTGAATATCACAATTTGAAGTCGATAATCAACCAAGAAGAGTCTATTTAGCTTCTATTTAAGCCAACAAGAGTCTATCAGCATCTTCTATCCTCTTGCACTGCTTCTGATCCCGCTTCAAGATTTTTTCTACCAACTTCCTGCGCTCTTCCAAAGTTCTTTCCTGAATAATAATTCTAAAAGAATGAGACACTAATAACAATACGCTTGAAAATTTTTCACTTATACACAATGAAATACCTTGTTTTGTTGCCTTTGTTCCACTTGAACCCTATCCAAGGGCTTGTGGCAGTAATTAAAGGCTTTCCACCTACATGCCAAGGGGAGAAAGCAAAGAGGTGTATACCATTAGAAGCCGATTTGTACTATGTAAATGAAGAATGAAACATGCTTCTTCATATAACACTATCATATATTAGCAATACAAGCTAGGATTTTAACAATGAAACAGACATCTACCTGATAAGATATAAGACAACATAATTATTTTGATATATTTATATTTACTCTATTTAATTCTCTTGGATCCTTGTACCAGGGTCAACACACCACAAACAAATTGAACTCAAATGAATCCTTTCCACTTAAAGGAAGTAGCTGAAGTCATAACACAGTAGATTGCTTGGAATACAGCATGCATACACCGAGGTAAAATGAACTGTCAATGCATAAATTCCAGAGCATGTAATCTGAAAATTAAGACGATTAGAGGACAAAGAATGCCCTCAACAAAAATTTTTCAATGTCTATAAATAAATTATGACAAACATATTACATTCCAGGGAGAGACAGGTATTAAATATTCCACAGAAAAATTTATTTGGTCAGCAGGGAAAGAAAGGAAACAAAAGAATATTTTTGAAAAGCTCCCTTCTTGGAAAGCTTTCAACCATATATATTTCTCCTCCCAGAGTTCATATTTTTGTATTGCAGATTATAAATTTCAGGTGTGTGCATCATTTTGGCAGAAGGAATAACCACTTCACAATGGATTAAGATGGGTTCAATCCCTTTGATATACATACCACCAACCAACGCCACCCTCTTCTATGCCATCACTCCAAAAGAAATCCAGAAAAGACAAAAGATTGAAAAAATTAATTCATTTTCTCTCTATTATGTCCGTTGTATTCCCACTCAATATACCAGTAAAGGCAACAGTATCTTTTTCTTTTTTGTGTCACCCAAAATCCTTAAAAATTTCTCAAGTTCACAAAGTGTTAACAATTACAAGTTAAGAAACCTCAAAGAATGCACAAGATTAATAAATTCTTACAATTTGGCATGAACATGCTTTGGAGGAATAAGATGCACCTGCAAAAGGTGCTCAAGCAAGAGATAACTATGCATAGTATCAGCCACAACTTCAGCTACCTGCACTCAGAAAATATATATATAAGAACAGAGGAACAAAACATCATAAGCACTAATACTTCAATCCCAGAGACATGATTACAACCTCAGGAACCTTAAGTTCAAGGAAGCCAAAATCTTTGATTTTCGGTCTGTAAAACATCAGATAAGTAGAATGAACAGATGCCAACCAAAGACAGCATGCAACAGAACTACAAAGAAAACATAAATTGCAAGCCATCAATCTGATAAAATTTCCAATAATCCTCATAGATTTTGACACAAAAGAGACAGTGGGGAGGAGAAGATAAAAGAGATAGGATGTATGAACAACTGAGTTAGATATACCTGAAAATAAGACATTTCAATTTATAGCTTAGAGAAGAAAATTTCAGGATAAAAACAGTTTATCATCAAAAGACCAATACCGAGTATCCACACTCATATCATGAAACAACATTTAAAACATTTTCACATAGGTCAAAAGTAAAGATGGAAAACGGAAAACAACTGCTTCAAATTAAATTCAACCACAATAAAATAATTTGCTAAAATGCAATACTTAAATCTAACACTCTTAGTGTACTAACCTTTTTATTCCTTCTTAGCCTCTTGATTACACCAAATTGGCCAAAGAAAGCTGTGAAAAACAAGCCAATTAGCAATAACAACAATGAACCCAGTAAACATTAACTAATACATATTTGGACACTAAATTTCATCTAAGCTTTAAAACAAATATACCTTGCATTTCCTTCTCATAAACCCTGTGTGGAATCCGACCAATGTACAAAACTGTGGCCTTATTTACTGGTGTTTTTTCCTCAGAAAGCTTATGCGCAGGCCCACCTTCAAGGGGCTTTAATACTACACAATTTTTTTAAATGGAAAACTAAAATAACAGACATAAGTTAAATCAGCTTGAATTGAATCATGTGCTACCAGAAGTGCTTTATGCACGGAGTGCTGTATAAACATGCTGAGTAAAAACAATTGTCTCAAAAGCATACAAATTTTGTATACAAAAAAGCTACCTGTCCAATGTTCTTCAAGATGTACACAAACAATAGAGCACATTTCTGAAATCACAGACTAAGTGATTCTCAAGAAGCGCCTAAATTGTCCCCAAAATCAATTTCACTAACTTAGACAGTGCCAAAACTCATAATAAGAATTAACTTTATTTGACCAAAAATGATTCTCCGCAAGTGTTTTTTTTTTTTTTTTTTTTTAACCCAAGAAAACCACGTTCCTAAATTTAGCAGAACTGAAACTACAAATCTTATAATACGAACAGCATACCAAGAAATCAGCTGCTTCTTTCATATCATTAGGGATTGATAACTGCGAAGAAGCTTTCTTTAAGCTACTCAAAGCTTTTTGTTGCTTGGCCCCCATTTCAATAACAAAAACAGACCAGAAATAAGTTACTCTTACAAAACGGTTATGCCGATTAAAACATGGCTTATTCAATATTCCAATCCCACCTGGCATTCATTCATATAATCTTAAAACATATAAAATCATAGACATCGAAATAACCAAAACAAAATCCAATTCTAAAAACAACTTACTTGTGCTTCTTGAGCACCTGAAGAGATGAAACGGAGTAGAGCCACAAAGTGTCGAGAGCCGGACTTTAGACTAGGGTTTAGATTGCAAACCTTTTCCGGGTTTAATTTTGGGTTGGGCTAATTGGGGCTTTATTCTTTGGATGACATATCTTAATACATGTCCCCAGCCTAATTTCTAATTGCACACGTCAATAATTGTGTCTCTGTCAAAACAATAAGACTTTCTGTATGATTCTGCCCCAAATTTCAAGTTGTGGGATTACAAAATTCAATGTTACATTTTCTTAATAAGTTGATTCTCTTTTACATATTTAGTTAGATTGAAATTCTAGCAAAACTTTCAGTTCATCTTGAAGAAATTTAGGCCAATGTTCTGTATGGTTACATAGAAATAGTATTCTGAAAATGAAAGCGTGTCCAATAGTAAGGATATCTCTAATACTTCCTCGTTAACAACTGAACAATTTTGAAACAAGAATCAAAATCAAGTACAGAATTGCCACCATGGATAATGTATCCCTTCCAACTTTTATAACAACTACACAAACCCTGCAAAACACTTGATGATACCAAAATATCAATGGACAAGAACTTCATTGTGTCTATTTATCCATGGCTTTTGAGATTCATTGCAATGAGAGATCACCATGCCATTACAATTATAATTGCAAAACTTCTAACACCGCATAAGTAGGCTTCAGAATGAATCATAACCAGAGCTGATACGAAATCAAAAAAAGATAGACAAGAACTTCATTAACTGCCAATGATTTGGAGATCATGCTCCTACCAAACTAAGAATCACTGGTCCCCTCAATGTCTCAAATCCCTGGTCCCCTCAATGTCTCAAACAGCTGAGGGAACTGCCTCTGATCCTGAAAAGAAGTTTCCTCGGTCTTCACATGCTCTCATGGTTACACCTTCAAGCATTCAATATTATCATGACCCATAATCCAAAAAATCAATCATCTCAGAAGTAGGGGCAAAGTTTTGCTTCCTTGTTTACATCCAATGAGCTTGGGAATCAAAAATCATGCCAGGCATTACTGGAATTATTTCAGCCTGGGTTTTTTTTTTTTTTCCCTATTCCTGCCCTCTTTAACTCCAAAACATCTTTTGAAGCACATTTTGCCACACCTCAAATTTTATTGATTGAATCCATGTATTTACCTGAAATCACCAATCTCAGTTTCTTCATAAAAGTATTCTCACTATCACTAGCTAAAGACACAATTGGCGATATCGTAGCAATAAGAACAAAATTTTCTCCATTTCCAACATCAATTTCATACAACTCGCAAAAAACCTCCCGAAACTCCTGTATCAATGTCTCATAAAACGACCTGTTTGGAGGAATCACATTTATAACAAATATCCCAAAATCACTAAGAACTAATCTAGCAGCCAGCAGAACTTTTCTCGTAACAAATTCCAAAGGTGGAGCACTAATACCATTCTTAACATCATCAGAATCTAA
The DNA here is from genome assembly GCA_026122585.1 of Anacardium occidentale. NCBI lineage: Eukaryota > Viridiplantae > Streptophyta > Magnoliopsida > Sapindales > Anacardiaceae > Anacardium > Anacardium occidentale. The sequence continues at coordinate 296,203 of JAJEJH010000087.1, read as the reverse complement.
ATCAACCATGATAACATCAAATTTAGTATATAAATCACCATCATTTACACCGCAAGCACCAGATGAATCCAAATTCTGCCCCTTAGCTTGATATGCAAGCATCTCCATGAACTCTATAGCATCTCCCACATGAAACCTAACATGCGCGCGATTTTCTAATCCAAAATACCTCCTCGCAACACTTAAAACTTCTTTATCCTTTTCAATTCCAACAACTTCAAAGCACAACTGAGTGTTCAAAAAACTAACCAAAGCCCCACCTCCAACTCCAACACATACAGCTTTAGGCCTGAGCCCACTTCGAATTTGCTCTTCAATATATGAACCAATCAGAGTACAGCTTGCAACCATTGGCACCAAATATGCATGCACCAAAACCCCGACATCAGGTCTAAACTTAACTCTTTCTCCAATCTCGATCACATCCAAAGAATACACAGCCTCGGGCACGATTCTAATCTCAGTTTGTATCAAATTTGGCAATCTTTTAAACCTCAATCTTCTCCTAAACTCTCTCTTTCCACACTCACTACTATGAGTCTCAATCTCAACATCTTCAACAAGCATATCACCAACAACAGCACCAACAAATCTCTCTAAAACAACACTAGAAACCACATCATCTTCGTAATTCAAAATAGGTAAATCAAAAATTCCATCTTTAACACAAAAGTTTCGAGACAAAGCAATTACCATAGGCATGACGCTATCTTCCAGTCTCTTTCCATAAATGGCGTCGTTCTTATTCAGGCGGCGGTGGTATATGGTGGAGGAATCAGGGCCGTCCATTGGCTGGTCTCCGATCAATATGAGACGTGAGATTTGAGGGCAGCTGAGGAGAAGCTGGAGGTGGCCTGACTCGGTGGAGAAAATCCAGTCGTGGTGGCGGTTTTTGGGAACGAACATGAGAGCAACTCGGGGTGAGTCAGTTGGTTGGACAGGTGAATCAAGAACAGCAACTCGGAGGAGTTGCCGGTGATGAGACGGGACGGGGTTTGGAATCGTGAAGGTGATGAAGCGTGAAGGGAGTATGGATTCGAACATGGCCGCATCCAGGGCCATTTTTGGGTCTTCGTTTTTGCGGTTTGGCCTCTTCAGTTTTCCGTTTCGTTCTTGTAAAAATAATGGAGCCTCCATTTATCTTCATTTAAGCATATCTATAAAAATTGAATTTAAATAGTTAGATAAATTAAATCAAATAGCCTAATTTTAGGCTCAAAATAATATAAAGGCCAAAGGACATTTTCCCACCCATAGTTTGAGGCTGGGACAAATTCCCACCCGCTTAAGTTTAGAAGCCCGAACTTTCACCCATCACCCATTTTTTTATTTTTTTTTATTAAAATTACTAAATTATCCTTTTAAAAATTAAAAATTTATAATAAAATATAAAATAATTTTTAAATAATATAAAAGGAAATTAAAAAAATTTTAAAAATTACAAAATTTTTGAAAAAATTAAAATAAAAAATTTGGAATTCAAGCGTGACCCACTTGCAGAAGCGCGGCCGGCCGGTATTGCTTATAATAGAACAGTGGCCCATTTCCGGCCACAGTTTTGAGGAGCGGTCCCTGGCCTCCCGGGGTGGAAATGGAGGAGGCCAAATCGGCCGCCTCCGATTTGGGCGGTCGGCTCCCTCACGCCGAAACAAAGGTAAGTAAAGAGTGACCTTGGCCCAGCGGCGTTCCGGCCTTGCTGGCTGGCCCGGGCGGTCTGGCGTCTCCTCGCTGGAAGCTGGCACGCGAAGCAGCGGTCGCTCCCAGTGGCGTATGCAGGCCTCAAACGCCACCCGCCGCCCGATGCGGCAGCCATGAATTTCCAAAATTTTAATTTTTTATATTTAAAAATTATTTTATATTTTTATTATAAATTTTTAATTTTTAAAAGGGTAATTTAATAATTTTAATTAAAAGTAATAAAAAAATAGGTGATGGGTGGGACTTTGGGCTTTTAAACTTAAGCGGGTGGGAATTTGTCCCAGCCTCAAACTATGGGTGGGAAAATGTCCTTTGGCCTAATATAAATCAATACTCTAGTAATTTTATTTATAAAATTAATACTTATTTTTATCCTTATCCTTAATTTAAGTAGACTTTACATGCTCAATCACTTATTCATCCTCACAATTTTATTTAAAATTTAATTAAAAATTAAATAAATTTGATAATAAATTTATTTTAATCAAAGCTGACTAAACATTTCATTTTATTGTTTTTTTTTTATTTAAATAATTGAATCTAAAATTTAAAAATGTATTTGATTCGATATAATTTACTCATAATATGAATTAATTTAATTTTGATGATGAAGAGTTGTGTTAACAAGCCAAGTCACTTATAAGCGGCTCGCAATTTGACAATAGTAATTTTGAGTCAAACTCAAGTTTTAATTCTCAAATCAAGTTTGAGATTTATGTTAGTTTTATGAGTTTATAATTCGACTTAAATAAAATATGAATACACAAATTAAAAGTTTTAATTATTATATTAAAGCTTTTAAAAAATTTTTTAATTTCAAAACATTGATAAATATATAAATTATAAAGTTTAAAATATAAAAAAAGTTAGAATATAATATTTTAAGCCACTGAATATATGTAACTAAATTCCTTATGAATAAATTAATAGAGTTGAATTATTTTCAGTATAAAAAATAAACACACTAAATTCATATGATGACATTCATTTTTCCTTATTTTCATTTTTATTGAGAAAATTCGAAACATTAAATATTGCTCATGTTATATACCCAAAAACAAGCAAGCCACACCAAGAAAGAAAAATCCCTTGCAATTCATTACATGCTTAAAAATCACACATATTACCATTGGAACCACTCTTAATAGGCCTTTTGCATGTGTAATAACCAATACCTTCTCATATAGTGAAAATGATTGGATGAAGTTGTATATATCATTTTCAGAGGCAAGTTTGCAATAATTTCTTTCATGGTTCTAGTCCTCCTCCTGGATTAAATACATCTTTCTGGGTTACCACACAGCTTCCTGCAATCCCATTACATTCTTACATGAACACAGCATTTCTTTTATATAATTCATACTATACCAATCCATTTGGTAGTCTTAAAGAATTGCTCATTTGAGCATGAATTGAGATTATAATTGTAATTTTAATCATCTACAAATGACATCCCATTTCCATGGGATGGATGGGATCTCAAAAACAATCTAATTTAATTTAAAACTTTCTTTTCCAGGGCTAACATGAGGTGAATGCATCTCATGCTAGAGAAAGAACAATTGAATGTACAACATTATGTTGGTCAAAATTCATTTTGCTTCCTCAAGTCAGCAATCTTTTCTTCCCTTCTATTCTATGCCAGATCATTATTGGTAATTTTCCTGGTAATCTTCCCTCATATCTGGATCATTTATTACTCTACCTTTCCTGGTAATCTTCTCTGCATCATGGACTGCTTATCCTTTGTTTTCAGTTTTTTTTTCTTTTGGCTAACTTACTTGCTGGAAAGTGCAATCTGGCCATAAGAGGTCGGGGAGCTCGTGTTTTCTGGTCAAACCCCCTCACACAAACAAAACCTGCCAATCAATTTTCAAACAGTTAACAAGTAAAGCATGTCTGAGTTACAGTAACTCCTAGATATTAGTATTGTTGCCAATCGCAAATTGAACACACCCCAAGAGGAACCTTTAGTACTAATATTCAAGAACCTGCCCCATTTTGCGATTTACTCTTCTGTTCTAAGTATATTTAATGGCCTGACAAGGATAACATTCTCATTTTTCAACATAGGCTTATATCTTATTGGCATGCAATGTCAAAAGATGAAAGATGTTGTCTTCTTCTTTTCTGTTATGGAGTCAGATCTTGTGTGTGATAGTTTAGTTTATGATCTCTTATTTGTACAATAACTTTCAAATTTTTGATAGTGATTTTAAGTTTTTAACTTGCAGGAATAAATAAATTACATTACAGATCCTCAAAAATTTCATGATTTTTTCAGAAGATGGATACAATTTTACTGCTATTATGAGTAATTTTTATACAGCAGTAAGTTATGGATTATTATTTGGTAATTCAATACTGCTAATATGTGATAATTTGGTTATTTTGGGCAGCCTTTGGCTGATTGTGAGGCTACAACTTTCAGGAGAAGTTGACATCTCTTGTCATCAGTACTGTTCTCTTTTAATATTAATAATATTTGTGTTAGATCCCTAACAAATTTGTATTAGAGTGTGTGAGATTTGGGCATGGCCCAGAAGAGGATAGAGAGTGAAAATATTGATCTAGAGAAGACTTTGGGGATGGTGATGGATAAGTTGGACGTCATATATGCCGGTTTGGATCATTTGGTCATAGGATTTGGAAGAATGAAAGAGCACATAAAGCACATAAAGGTGTTGCCTTTTAACAGTGATGACAAAGAAGAAACTCCAACAGAATTAGAGTCGTCGACGACAGAGCACACAAACTCGTTTCTAACCCAAAACAGAAGATTCAAGCCATTCCACAATAGCAAAAGAGAAGAATCAGTTTATAATGAGTCGATCCAATCCAAAAACCCACTTAATCAACTCAAAATTCAACCCATTCCACAATAACAACTCAACCTGTTTTGCATTGGGTGCTAATCTAATAACCACCCGTCCAGCCGACCAAACCACTCATGCCCAAATCCAAATAGAACTTATTAACCAAGTCCAACCATTAGAGCTGACCAAAAATCCAATTGGGTTGACAACTTACCCACTATGCCTAACCATTCACCAGTCAAGCTCAAACTTAATCTAACCAAATCCTTGTTCAATTAAAAACCAAACCATTTTACACAAAACCCATCTTAAGGATAAGTGGTTTTCTAAGAAATGGGTAATGTTAGGATTAATATTAATTATTATTATAATTAATTAATTAAAAAATATTTGATATTAATAAGATATTTGATTAAGATAAGATATTTGATATTAGGATAAAATATGAGTTTATGATAAAATATTTGAATTTTAAAAATAGAATATTGGTAGAATAAATGGGGGTAATTGGATTGATCAGAGTGAACAATATGTTTTTATTTAGGTATTTTGGACCTTTGCCAACATAGGTGAGTGGATGAGACGAATATAATTTTTATATTGTGGTTAAAATACAAAATCAGAATTTTTGGATATTGGATCTTTTATTAAGATTATAGAACATATATTTTGTTTTGTCGGCAAATTAAGGTTAATCAGAGGTGAAATGTTTTATGCGTCCAGCATTAGGTTTCAGTCTTATGAATGTTTCAGTTTTCAATATAGATAGGTTAAAAAGGATTCTCTAAAAGAGCCATATTCTTCTCAAATACAAATTAGGCATAGGACAATCTAATTCTTATATGAATGCATAACTAAAATACTGTTCTTCATAATTTAAAATCATTTGTATCCAATTTTTATGTAAATGAATACAATTATATTAGTACAAGATCTAATGATTTATAACATTGCACGTGACAATTCAAATTTCTATACATATTTCATAGTTAGTGAACAAATTTGTGATATATGAAGAATTGATAATTGTAACAATGTGTTCATCTATGATTCTGTCTAAAAGAATGGCTTTAGGAAGTATAAATTTACGTCTTCTTATTTATGATTTAATACTAGTTAGTAGCAACAGGTTAAAATCTATGTGATAGGATTAGATAATAATGGATAAACTAGTTGATAGGATAAGAATAAAATTAGGATAATAATTGAATTTGAAGTTAAGATAATATTAATTAGGAGAATAATATTAATTAATAAATTTATATTAACTAATGTAATATTTTATATTAATTAGAAAGATGATATTAGATTTCAATTATTAAGATAATTAATTTAGGAAATATTTTATTTATTTATTTGAATAACAATTGATATGATAATATTTAGTAATTGAATGTTATGGATTAGGATGAGATTAGGTTATTATAAAAAAGGAACCGGACGGAAAAAATAGAAGGAGATCATTGTTGCTGGGAATTTGGCAGTCTTTGGTTGGTGGGTAGAAAAGACAACTCTAATTGCCTTGGGAGGAGTTGGCACCTCTTGCCAAGAATATTTTCTTTTAAATTTAATAAAATTCACATTGGGTCCTTAACAATTAGTATCAGAATAATACGAAACTGGGACAAATTGATTGCATGTTAGATGAGAATGGAAGCTGGTTGTGGTCGGAGTTGTCAAAATCTAACGATTTCACCTTTTGATCATCCTAATATTTGGGCTGGTACGATAAAAGGTGTTATGATAATGTGTAATTATAGTGTTATATAGCTTCATTTTCACCCGACCGTAAGGTAATAAAGAGTATTAATTCAGTATATAGATTCTACCATCAAAGCTGATAAGATAGTATGAAAAGTTGAAGAAAATTATACACACCTCTCCAGAAGCAATACTGTATCCCCTCTGTTGTAAGGCCTAGACAACATAAATTTTTAAGTTCTCTTTTTATTTCATTATTAGATTGGAAAATAATGTGCATAAAGCTTGTGTATTATCTCTCACCTTTGAATATTGTTGATACAGAAGTTCCGAAGTACACAGTACGTATTGGCAGATTCCATAACCATTCTCTTGGAACATCCACTGGATTGAGGCTAGACTCGTGATCTGCAAACATCTGCATGGCATTAGCAATAAAACCAGTTAGTTGAATGGATTGATTCAAAAAGGAGAATATCAAAGGTACACGGATTGTGCTACGTTATCATACAACAATAAAATAAAAATATACCATGTGTGCATTTGTAAAAAGAAAATAGAAAATAGAAAATTTCAGTCATGTTATTGGTTAGAATTAGATGAAATAGTAATAAATCCATGCATGACAGATATATATTAACCAAGTAAAAATGACGTGGTACAATGAATGTACCCTTCAGTTTTATTTCAATCAGTCAACACACTATTTCATAGTGCATGGATGGGGTGGTGCAAGGTTTGAGTGGTAATAGAAATTTTATCCAGATTCTTCCAAGAAATTAAAAGAGTAGATAGCCTTTTTTTGTATTTACCTCGTTAACTTGAAAGTATGTGCCATTGAGTGGGAAGCTTCCTCTCATTGCTGTCCTACAAGGTATCTGATCACGGGAACCAAGGTTGTTTATCACGCTTGTTTCGGCTTATGCTATAATATTTTATGCACCATTAAATCAAAATGCAGTTTCTCACCAAGAGAGTTCCTCGGACCGTTAGTGAATTGGCTTCTCTTATAGTATTACACGAAAAACATGTTTTCTCATTGCACAACTTGCCTGATTCTCCTGACCCACAGCTTTTGCCAGTAGTTTGAATAGAATTGGCAGTCTCACCTATTAATACATGTAGCAACAGTAAGGCAATTAAAGATCGTGCAACATAGTAGCAGTTACAAGCAAGGTGACCAGCCCTTGCAATTCTGCATTCTTACCATATTGACTGCACATCAACATGTCATGGAACCAAAGATGAAATTCTTAATTGTTTATTTAACTCTCTTAAAACACAGCTGTCTGGAGAATGGTTTCATTCTCAATATTGTTGAGACCACTTTATTTAGAATTTAAATCTAGGATATCATTTTTTTGTGCTTACCTGGTGTCCATATAGCAAGAAGAAATGGGCTGGGATCGTCAGGTTCCCGCCTATCCATCTGTAAATTCAGTAGACTAATAATCAAATAGCTTTTGTCGTGTGGGGATACTGAAAATTCTAAATTAGAGGAAAAAATGACTAACCCCTTCCAGTAGAGGATGAGAATCTGGAAGCTCATATCTGTATCATACCAGGGAATTGTTAGAGCAAATAGAATAAGGAAATTATTGATGTTCAAAATTTACTGTTGGTAAAAAAAATTGTCCTTTAACTTGAGTCTTTGGTCTTAACCAAAGGTAAAGTGCCACTTACTTTATATTTCACAAAATCCTAACTACCAGGTGGGATTTTTTGGTAAAAAAAAATTTTTTTCCAATTATTTATAGCAAATTGGGTTAGAGATTTCTTTTTCATTAGCTACTGCATTCTTTTTCCAAATTATTTCCTAATTACCATGTTTTTGACAATGATAAGTTTATTTAATTACAAGACCAAGATTGATTGTGCTAAATTGAACTAGTTGCATCATGTATTAATGCACTAAATGATTTAGCCAGGCATGTCAATGACACGGCCTAATATGGATTCTATATGATCTTGCTTGGCCTAGCTTAGTTGATAATATATGTTTTTCCATTCAAGGATTACTGTTCATATGACCATAGAAGATCTTTCCACTTACACTTGATGCTCTGTTCGTAGACGACTCACATTCTTGAGTTTGGGTGCAGGAATAGAAGCAGCTTCTGGGTTTAAAGCAACTAGAGCCTTGGACATGTCACCTTCTTGGAGTTCCATGCTCTTCTGCATATAGTTCTGCAAATTCACTGTGAACTCTTTAATATTAAGTTTTATTGTTGGAATGTCATCAGGATCCTCATAAAGTGTGTCCTCAATGTCACTTCCTGATATTTCAGGTGATTCAGGTTCTGGTGTTGCTGGTTCTTCAATTATGGGTACACACTTGCCAAAATCACTCTCTGCTTCTTTGATTAACTTTTCTTCAGGTAGAGGTAATAGCACAGGATCGATAACTGGAGCAAGGTTTTGTTTGGCTGTAGTAAGCATGGTTGAACTCACCATACTCTTTTCCTCAGGCCCTGGCAGTGCAAGCCTTGCACTGATGCAAACAGGAATGACATTCAGTTTAATTAAGATTACATGCAAAATCAAATTGGATGGGAAATGAAATAGGTGTCTTTGACAAGAAAGCTAGGTTATTTTATCGAACTTCATGGTACATGAGGTAATCAGTCATTTTTTGCCTGGGTGAAAGTAAGAACAACAATATCAATAAGGGTTTTGAAAGCAAACCTTGCAAAAGCACTTGCAAAGTGTCTGCACTCTCCTTTCATTGGACATGCATTGCAATTTGGTTTGCTCTTCGTACAGAAAACCTGCATAGATGTTGAAGCACAAAACATTTAGAAACCTTTTTAAATGGTCTCGAGATTTGCTCTCCCATTTACCTTCCCGAACGTAATCAGCTGGTAATGAAGCTCGTATCTGTATCATGATGGCAAAGCAATCAGTAATGCCTTTAGCAAAATTAGAGAAATCCTTAATGATGTTAACTTATGAAGAGGAAAAACCACTCTGATGAAAAGTTATTGGTCTTACAGAGTCCGTTGATTAAGTTTGCACAATCTTGGCCATAGATATTTTTGTATTGATTCCAATACTGGGTATCTACAAGTCGATTCTGATTAGTTTTTTTGAGCAGATGGAAAATTGGAGATTGATTGCATAGTTAAAATATGATACTTACAGCTCTAGGAGGTGTAACTGAAGAGATTCGGGCAGTGGTTGCAGAGGGACCCATCCCAATCTAACCGCTATACGTCCAACATTTGTATCGACCTTTTGTTATTATATAAATGTAAGATTATAAATGTAATATTTTCATCTCTTATGAGTGTTCAATTTTGGTCATTTCAGTTTGACATTACCGGGAAAGCAAGATGATGAAGAGTTAAGAGTCGCACACATTCTACACTTTTTAACCCTAATCCACGTATGCTTAAGAGATAATCCCTGCAGCAACATGTTTAGAAAATTGAAAGGTATTAATCCTGCAGTGTAATTGAAAGATTTTGGTCAAAAGTTTGAGAAAGTACTTTGCTTTGTCAGGGGGAACATCTCTTAACCATTCAAGATCAATGCTTCCATGTTCTTGGACAATTCTATTCAAGAATTCCTGCAATGCTTAAACCAATTATTAATCTGTCTAGGGAGTATTAAATTCCTTTTGTATTATATGTTCAGAGTCATTTGAAGCTGATCATAACAAAATTTCTGAATTTTAAGGAAGAATTAATAAACAAACCTGTATTCGCCGTGCTAGCATGTTGTTCATTCCTCTTTCTTTGATAGTGTTAGAAATGTCATCAACATTGGCACATCTCATTGCTTCATAGTCCAGTGAGTCCATTGTGTCTTTGCTTCTTTCCTTCTTCTTACCATTGCTCTGAACTTGTTTTCTTAAAATGTCCCAGTCAGTTGCAGTCTTTTTAGCAGCATCGGACTTCCCTTTTTTTGATTTCGAAGTACTAGGATTTGCCTCATCATTTGCATTAGAAAGTACTTGCTCCTTTGGATTTAGTTTGACAGATTTATTTTCTGAGACCTTATTTACTGCAGAGATTCTTTCCTCAATATCAAAAGTTTTTTCAGCAACCTCGCTGCAATTCATTACATTCTGCATATTACTATTCTGCCCCTCCGCCAGCATTTCAACAAGATTTTCAGGTTTTCTAGGTGACATGCTTTCACCGTATTGTGGATTATATTTTGCCTGAGATCCTGGTTGAGAAATGTTTTGTTGTGGCATTGACTGCTTGCTTATATTTGCATATGTACTCACTGATGGCATTTCTTCTAGAATTGGTACTCCATTCTGTTGCAATGTTGTTTCACCCACATCTTCTGCCAGCTGTCCATTTCTTCTGCTTGTATAATCTGCATCTTTTCCCTGCAGATGCCAGGAAGCAGTTGAATGCAAGGAAAATATGCACTCTTTACTGTAGATCTCAGAACCTTCTAATGGTTCTAAGAATGAAGGCATGTGTGACTGAAAGCTGTTGGAAGGCACTAGTGGCACCTGATTCTGTGTACTGTCAAAATTGAGTAATTGAGTAAACGTTGAAGAACTTCCAAAGTTCTCCATGCTGTCCAGTCTCAAGTCTTGTTGACTATTTTCTGTATCATTTGATAACTTATGCCCATTCCCATAACCCTCCTGAAATAGTGAGTTTTCATTTATGCAACTGTAGAAATCCTGAAACAAAGAGACATTACCCACACGTAGAAAATTTGCTAAAGCAAGAACCTGTTTAGGTTTGCACCCAGAAGTTGGATCTTCTGCTTCAGAGTTGGAGCCTGAAGAGGATTTGATCCCTCCACTGCCTTGAAGGATTGAAGAACTAAAAGAATCTTGTGATGATATGACTTCTTCCTCCAAGCTATGACTATGTGCTTCCTGTAAGCTTGTTTTTTCTATCCCTGAGTTATCACTTTCTCTCTGGCATTCTGTTGATTCATGTGGGGTTGTAGAGCTTTGACTGCAGAGTGGATTCCTTGCTACCTGTTCATTCCATTGGATGGCATCATTTGGGCTCAAAACACATACTTCTGGTTCTTTGACCAATATGTTTGTTCCATCCATGTTGCATCTCTTGTTATTTGATTTGAGAGGAAATCGCGCTGCCAAAGCCATGAAGGCAGAGCTGCATATTGGTGATAAAGTCAAAGAAGCCGTTTAGTTGTGCTTAAAATTTATCCTTTTGTTCAATTTGTTATAAGAAGCATACTGAAAACTTGAATTACCTTGAGAGATGGTCTGTAACATTCTGAGTAAGGAAAACTCCTATCACTGAGTCAACAACTGACCCCTTCCATTTTGAGAAGCGTCTATCTCCTGTAAGAAAATTGATTCTTTGTTGACAAACTTGCAAGTAACTTTCAACATTGATTACAGAGATTCTAGACAGAGTTTATGTTAATTCTTGGAATAAGTGATAAAATCTATCGTCTATGTGAAAGATACATGTAGGGACAATGGAGAAGTATATTGACTATGCTAGAGATCATTGTTTTATTTGCATTGTATGTGAATCAAGTATTTGTTGTGTTATACACTTTTCTCCAGACATCCATCTGTATATTTTGAAAATATACCTTTTTGATCAGCTAGGGAACTGACAGCATCACATAAGTTATATGTGCCGAGAAAATTGATGCTAGAAATTTTGACTGGTATGCTAAAAGGCATTGTCTAGCAAGCGTTTGAGAATTTAAGAATGATTAATATCTGTTCCTCATCCTATTCCCCGTTTTGCTTTTGCTAAGTACTACTTCCACTTCAAAACAAAGTCAGTTATTGTGTTTTCATGCACTAGATTTTAAGTCATAGCTACAATTTTGGAGGACCAAAAGTAGAGATGGCTAAATTGCGGCTGCAATATGAACATAGTAGACTATAGAATGATTGGAAGTTAAGGGCTATAAATGTAAGGAAGTCTACCTTGGACAAGATGCATTCTCGCAATGAATGAATCAGCTCGTCGTTGGAAAACTTTCCTCTCCTCTTCCCACCATTTTTCCTTTTCCTTGTCCATCTCTTCAAGGCCTTCACTCCCTTCCTTGCCCATCAATAGTTTCCAGATTCTGTTTGTCTCTGGGTCAAGGTCCACTTTAGGCCTGGGCTTACATTCCTTAATGAAGTCAATACCTTCATATGGGACAATTCTACCATCTTGTTTGTATGGAACAACTGTACCATCTTGCTTGTAGGGAATAACTGCATTCTGCACTTGCTCCGGTACATGGCTGGATACTTCATTGAGATTGAAACCTTTGAATTTACATATGATCTCATCCATTGAAATAGGATACGTTTGTTTATTTGGAAGTCCTGCTGAAAAATAGCAAAGGAATTTGAAACAGTGATGTTAGTCAAAAAGCTTAGGAAACTACCTTAGCCTCTTGAGATGCTTTAGTTGATAAAATTCACTAATAATGTGCAATACCTTCTATTTTTGCAGAATATTGCAGATGATCATGCAATAATTCCTTATGTTCTAGTAGCATCTGATCCATTTCAGCTGAAGCTGAATTGCCTAGATTGCGCTTCACATTTTCCTTTCTTGAATCATTAGTGTGGCAAGTTTTCCTTGCTAGCCTCTTTCCAGGAGCAGGGGCTTTGCCAGGGGGAGTAGGTGGGAGCAGCTTACATCTCTCACTTGCAGTTAAGGATGCAGAGTCAGGGACTGAAGTCAATGCAATTGTCTCTCTCAATTTTTCTGAGCAAAAATGCCGCTTAGAATGAATCTGATTTGGCAAATAACTCCCAGAAGCTTTAGATTGAGCATGACAATTACTAAGCCTCTTGACCACTTCGCTATCACCAATCTGATATCCACTCCCATTGATATCATTAACATATTTTGTTGGAACTTGACTGGAGCAACCTTTGATCACTTCTGTACCACAAATGTTGCCATTTATGTTTGTATGTGTTCCATGCTCATTAATATTTTTCTTTTGTTTCTTGGAAACTGCACCCACAGTGTTGTTTTGGTGACATCCATCCATCTGAAATATATTTTGGTACCATGATAAAGAACCCATTGAATTTACAGTATGTGGGTATGCCTGCTCAACTGTATGGCAATATCCTCTCTTGGATCCACTTGCTTTATTCAAACTGGACAAAACCTCTGACCGAGGGATAGTTATCACTCTGCCGTTCTCAAAGTTTTCAAAATCGGTTTCTGCCTGAGACGCAGTTTGTCCAATTTCTTTTGCATTTACATGTTGCTGGCTAGAAGAGTATCCATTTGTGCGACTCTTTTGGCATGGATAAGCAGTTCTAGTATCTATATTACTTGCTATGACATTTAAACTTTCCATGCATGGATCTTTTCTTGGAGTTGGTGAAGGTGCAACTGCATGCCTTTCTGGTATTGGTTTGTCATGAGCCAGAATTTGATTCATGGAAAGGCTATTGGTACTAACAGTTCCTGATAGCTGGTTTACTGTGGGCAAACCATTCTGATGGCCAATCAGCACAGTTGACTTTGTTCCACTTCTTCTGTTGGCTAATTCTCTGGCTTGAGAATCCAAGTTCAAATTAAAATTCCTCAGATGACTTTGTTGCATTTCTTCCTGCTGACTATTTACTTTGCTTTGATTTACATCTCTAGTCTTCTCAAAATCAAAATTCAATGACCTTCTGCATGATTTTGCAGGAGCTCCAGCGCTAGGATCAGTAGTCTCCCTCAAAACATCTTCTGGTTGATTTGCTGATTCTTTCAGGCCTTTTTTCCGCACATATTTTCTCTTCTTACCAGGGGTTTCTTTCTTAATCTTCTTGGGTTTCTCTACAAATACTTTTGGCCTGATCTTTTTTCTTTTGGGAGGTTTCTGTTGGGGAGTCCTGTTAAGTTCAATTTCTCGGTCACCTACATTATCCAAATCCTTCTTTTCCTTGAGTGCTGTTGAAGACAACACATCTTTTGGAAATAATTCATCAGAATTCAGCTGAGTAGCTACATTTCCAATGGGCATGACTGAAATTTGTTGCTTGTCTTTTCCCTGAGTCTTGCTTTCACCCATTGAGAAACTTGCTGCCACAGATAGCTGACTGTTTGCCAACTTCTTCAACTGATGACCTGGTGTTACTAGTGAGATTGGCAATGTGGCGATGATGCTTGGTCCTGCACTGGCTGCAGTACTTGGTGAAATAAGTCTGTAGTTAGATTGGTAAGTAACAGGGAGTCCATCTGTACAGAAAGCAATATTTTAGTGAACTCTTAGGAGAGTAATATCATGAAGAATGACAAATTGTTATATTTTTCTCCTTTTCACTTGTATTTTTTTATGTTTGCCTAGAAGTTTCTATGCCCTAAGGATTTGCAGCAGTATGGATTATTGCTCTTGGCCTTTTTCTCTGACATTTTTTTTTTTGGTACAGTTTGATTTGAGGGGTTGGAAAGGAATAAATAATTTTATTCATAACAGTGCCTAACCCCTATGATTTTAAAAGTTCTAAGAAAATGTTATATAGGTAATTTTGGGTTTAGTTCAGCAAATGATTCAATCTCCATAATCTATCATAATTCAGCATGAAGAGATTATCACACCTCTGAAACATATTTTTTAGCAATTATTACTCGGTACATGTAGGACTTTGAGTGATTGAATTCAAATGACCAGGTATCTAATGTAGATGGATCATTCTTCTACCTCTATACTGGCTTGCATGGAGGGGCAGCGTCAAGCCTAATAAACTTAGTTGCATGGACAGGCATGAATGGATGACAAACTTAGTACTTACCTTGGGATAGCTGCTGATAGCTGTGACTGTCATTCAATGGGTTGGAACCGAAGTGAATTTGATTCTGAATCAAATTACTTGGGTTGGAGTCTCTCCTATTGCTGACTTGAGATTGCAACCTCGGAAATAGAGGTGCATTTGCGATGCTTGTACTTGGGCTTTGAGTTCTGTTTACAGAAGCAAAAGCAGCTGCATTCCTTATTGCCAAAAGTTCAGCTACCGCACTATTGTTCCAGCCTACACTTTCATTATACAAGGCTTGTCTGTAGGAGGTTGCAATTTGGTTGATCATTCCACTTCTCTCAGAGACACCAATTTCATGACCACCATAACACCCTTCACTTCGTGCTACTTGTCCCATCGGATGCAAATTATGAACACCTCCGTCGTAATTTAGCAGCTCTTGTGCATGATTAACGCTTCTACTGTAATTCATCAGCTCTTGTATGTAATTAGTGCCTTTACTGTAGTTCAGCAGCTCTTGTATGTGATTAGTGCCTCTACTGTAGTTCTGCAGCTCTTGTATGTGATTAGTCCCTCTACTGTAGTTCTGCGGCTCTTGTATGTGATTAACCCCTCTACTGTAATTCGCCAGCTGTTGTATATGATTAGTGCCTCTACTGTAATTCGGCAGCTCTTGTATGTGATTAACCCCTCTACTGTAATTCGGCAGCTCTCGCATATGATTAGTGCCTCTACTGTAGTTTGGCAGCTCTTGTATGTGATTAACCCCACTACTGTAATTCGGCAGCTCTTGCATATGATTAGTGCCTCTACTGTAGTTTGGCAGCTCTTGTATGTGATTAACCCCTCTACTGTAATTCGGCAGCTCTTGTATATGATTAGTGCCTCCACTGTAATTCGGCAGCTCTTGAAAATGATTAATGCCGCTATTATAATTCAGGATTTCTTGCATATGTCCATCAGGTAACCCAGCCAGTTCTTGCCAGCTTTCTCTTGCCAGTGGTCTCGCATGTCCGTCCATCACCACCGGACCAGATCTCACGGGAATTAGTTTTTCTTGTGTCAGCGGCATCCAACCCATGATCTGGATTTCTTTCTCTCTTGGAACTGAAACTCCCTCCCCCAACTTACTTCTTGGACTCATTCAACCAACATAAATTACAAAAATACACTAATAAATCTCTCTCTCTTCCAAGCTCTAATTCTCCTCTACTCAATAAATTCAGTAGCAAAATTGTCACAATTCTGATTTTACAAGCATCCCCCCATTGCCAGAATTCATCCTGCGAAAACTCCACAACCACATTTCTCACTCAAACAAACAATCATAATCCAATAATTAAAAACACAAATAAAATATAACAAAAGTAGAAAAAAAAAAAAAGCTCTCAGCTGAAAAAAAATAAACATAATATAATCTATAACATAAATGCTGCCTATATATTTCTCAACAACTCAAAACAGCTATATTTTTTTTATCTTTATCATTTAACTCTCTGCAAAAACATGGAAACATGAACAGAAATGAAAACAAAATAAAAGCAGAAACAATTTAGCCAAATCAAAACTCAATCAGATTGTACTAATTAAATTCATTTCTTCACTATTAATGATTAATAACTTAATAAATTAAAAAAAATTATAACAAAATATCAAACGAATCTTTTCAATACACACAAGAAATGCAATTTAAATTAGTCAATAGGAATAATTCAAGTTAAATTCGAAATAATTAGTATAAATGCATTCAAATGCAACTCGACTTACCGATCTGCTACTGAGTCACCATGTTGGAAATGCCGGAGAAACTTTGGGTCAGACTTCAAAACTCTCAAGAATTAGAGCCCAAGAGAGAGAAAATTAAAAAAAAAGTAGAGAGAGAATATAGGAAACCAAACTTTAATTTTTCTTTTCAATATAATAATAATTAATCAATAAAGAATTTACTTGTTTGGGCACTCCTTTTGTCTTTTTTATAATTTGCCAAACACAGCCATTCCCTTATTGGTGTCACATGTTTTTCATGGTTCACAAAATTAATGTGAATTTTGAGAAAATTAAGATAAAAATTAATTTCATTTGTTGATTTGTTAATATTTAACCTCTCTTTTCTCTTTTTTGGTAAAAGTTTTTACACTGGGTAAGAACAAGATTATGTTTTAAATTAATACTTTTCAAAAGTTCTTCATATAATTTGACCAAAAAACTAAAAAATATTTAAATTTTTTTTACGGAGTCAATCACTTCTTTCAAAAGCATTTCAAAGGGCTTGAGTAAAACATGGGTATATATCAGTTCGGCAGGGTTAGTTAGGGAAATTCATAGGCTCAAACACATTTGTTGTGTTAAGGGCGTGTTTGGATGGCCTAACACGTGACTCGGCAAAAGCACTTTGCGACCTTGACCTTCAAGTTTGAGCCACGACTGAAAAAGAGGCGCCCACAAAGAGAAAAAGCGGAACAAAAATTGTGAACCGAACAAAAGTTGCCAAAGAATAGTAAAGCTTGCATGGGAATAAAGATTATGTATCACTTTTAAGTAACGTCCCGGGTAAAATAAAATAAAATAAAATAAAATGCTTTTTTTTTAAATAAAAACTGTTATAATAATTTGGCCAAGCGTCATAATCCCACCCAAGGTTTTCTTAAACAGCAGTGTCACCAATCAAGTTTTAAAACGTCAATTACTTACCTGTTAATCAAAATTAAAGAATAATTTTGTTTTTGAATAAAATTAAAAAATTAATTTTATAAAATAATATTAATAAATTAACAAAATTTTTCTAAAAAATAAAATAAAAATCAAAACATAATCATTGGTCACTGTTAACATAATCAGGTGAGCAAAAATGATTACCTAATTCTATTAACAGTTGAATCCGACTACTCAATAGTGTAGGCGGTCGGCGAAGAAGACTAAATATGGTTGTCTTCATTATCTAAAATGACTAAAAACGGCTGATGTCAAGCATGTTGACCCTTTTTTGCTATTACGTTGGTAAAAATGGCTAGATCTAATTGTCTCTACCAAATTTTTAGCTATTTTTATTATCAAGGAAGTCATATCCAATTGTTAATAGAACTAGGTGGTCGTTTTCAGTTACCTGATCATATTAATGGTAGTCACCACCATCGATAACACTATCGACAATGGTGGCTGTATTTTTTATTTTTTAAAATTTTATTATTATTTTATATTAAATTTTATTTTTATATTAATATTATTTATTTTATAAAAGATATTTTGATCTTTTCATAGAATAAGGGTGGGTATTTGACTTTTTAAAACTTTATAGGTGACACTTCATTTAATGAAACCTTGGGCGGGAATATGTTGATTGGCCTAATAATTATAATAAAATTTCTAGAATATATAGTTTTTTTAATAGATTTTTCACTAGATGGATTTTTTTAATTTTTCAAAAAAAAAAATTGATATTTTTTTATTTTCTTGTCATTTACCTATATCTGGTAATTATAATTATACGTTTCTGTCATACCGAATTTGTGTATTTTAATTAACCATTACAAAATTAAATAAAAATATTATTATACAAACATACATATACACTTTTGGATGTAAATTGTAAAATATTGATTTGGTTTAATGCATTTAATCCAATAGTATCTAATTGATATTAAATGTAAGATTACACTCTAAACAAATTATAATTGATAGTTTAATTAGTTAATAAGCTTTGATTGCTACCTTAAAGGAGTTTTATGGGTTGCGTACTTTTATGAATATCGAAGTTGGATTTTCAAATGGAATTGGGTACATTCATAATCAGTTAAGGCCTTAGTTTATTTTTTCCTTAGAGGTTGTAAATGAAAATTGTTGTTTCAGTTGAGGCATTAAAGAAGGCCAAATAGTTTATTCCCACCCAAGGTTTTCCTAAACGACAGATTCCTATCAAAAAACTTTTGAAAAGTTAAATACCTACTCATTAATCAATTTTTATTAAATTTTATTTAAAAAAATTTATAAAATAACTAAAATATCTTCTACTAAAAATATAGATAATTTAATATTAAAATAAATTTTAATATAAAATAATATTAATATTATAATAATAAAAAATTAAAAAATAAAATAAAATAAAATATTTAAAAAATGGCTACCACTGTTAGTAACATCACTAACAATGTTGGCATTTGTAAATCTAACTAGGTAGTCTAAAATAATTATATGATTTTATTAGAAACAAGATATAGTCATTTTGATGGTTGAGATAGCCAGATATAGTCATATTTGCCATCAAGGAAAATCAGGAATGATCGGTTTCAAGCATGTCAATTGTTTTTAGCTATCTCTGACAGCAGAGATTGTTAGATCTGATTATCAACTAAACTAGAAAGCTATTTTGTACTATCTGATTGGTTTATAACGGCGATTATTGCTTTTTAAAAACTTATTTTATTGTAATTTTTAATTAATTTTTAAATTTATTATTATTTTAATATTATATTAAATTTTAATATTTTTTATAAAATTATATTAATATTATATTAATATTTATTTAAAAAGATAAAAATATTCATTTAATCAATTAAATAAGTCATAATGTTTCTATCTAGGAGTCAGAGTAAATAAATTTTATAATAATAAAAAAATTAAAGCAGATTATATCAATTTAATCAAGGAGATAAGTGAAAAATATTAAATGAGTACTTATGTTAGACAAATATCCCAACCAATTATTATTTTCATTTTATCTATGTTTATTCATCAGTTAATATCTGATTACATTTAAGAAATATACTACATGTTAAAATAAATAAATTTATAATGTATCAAATTTTGTATGACCTTAATCACAGGATATGAAATCATTTTTTTTTTTAATCAAGATCAAAATTTCACTTTTAATTATATTTTTTCATATCAAATTTACACTTAAAAATTGGTGTGAGATAAATTTATTAGATTCTGATGCCAATGAAAAAATCATCACAAGACATCATTTAAATATTATACATTTAAATTATTTGTAATAACTTGAGGTTAGAATGGTCTTGTTAGGCCTTGATTCGGGGTTAGAAATCAGTTTCAGTGAGATAAGAGAGTAGAATGGTCTTTTATTGGCTTTATATGTAGCTTGTGGAAGGAGCATGACCGTGCGTCTTTGGACACATGCCTGTGCGTCCCTTTCTCGTCATGCACGCCCGTGCATGTTTACCGCATGCCCGTGCATGTCTGTTGGTATATAAACCAATGTTTTTCCTCCGCCCATTTCAGATAGCTTTTCCTTTTTCTTTTCTTTCCATGAAGCCCTAGTCTTTTGAGGGAGAGATTAGTCAGCTTTAGCAGCCAATCCAACCACAATTCAACTTGAGATAGAGAGATAAAAGATCTTAACAGCTCCAGGTAAGTATTCCCTTACCTTTTTCTTGTTTCCTTCGGTTTGTATTTTCCTTGGTTATGTTATTTCAGTGATTGATGCATGTTAGTATGTTGTGATTGAAATGTGGTGAGTTTTGATGTGATCTTGCGGATTTCGATCGTAAGTATCGAAATAGGGTTGGATGCACCCCGTGTATTCTGGTTTTGGTAAGGTCACGGTCATGTATGTGAGTCATGCATGACCAGCTTTTAGAGAGGGTCACGACCGTGCGCTTGAGGGTCACGGTCGTGCGTGAGCTAAGTGTGAGATTTTTAGCCAGATTTTCCAGAACCTTGCACGGTTAGGCTACACGACCAACACACGGCCCGTGCACTTGCATGCACTCCCATGCGTCTGATAGTGCACGCCCGTACGCCTAGCAAAAATGAGAAAATAAGCAAAATTTCAATAACAAGAAAAAAAAAAAAGAAAAGTAAGGAGAAAAAGAGATAAGATATTCTCCAAAATCATATTTTAATCTCACAACAGAACAAGAAACCCATCAACAGACTTAAATAGCGTAATCTAGTGATAAGTTACGATTAAGAAACAGAAATAAAAACAGAAACAGAAACAGAAACAGGACAAGAAACAGGAAAATAGAAATAAAAGCTGGCAGAAACATAATAGATCATAGAACTTATTAATAAATTTAATAAGTTACAGAAACAATACAACAGTAAGAAAGACTGTAATCAAAAAGAAAAAAAAATTGATAAGATAACATGCATGAATAATATCATTCAATATAGCATGCTAAACAGTATTTTTAGAAAAGGGATCAAGTGATCCATTTACATCAGTTTTCAATATTCAGGGCTCGATATCTGAGTCAATTAGTAAGGGTGAATTCGAGGGGGCATCTGTGAGATTTCAACTTTCTGACTTCGGTCAGATTGGTTAGATTTTAGCTTACTGGTCTAAGGACTGGTATGGTTGGATATTTCAGCTTACTAGCACTTCGCTAGTATGGTTTAGCCCACTTGGTCAGGATGTTAAATCCTTATACTCATCAGTCTGATCAACATAACAGGTATCTTCGAATATAGAGATTTCAAAAACAGTTTTACTTAGCTTTTCAGTGTTTTGGATCTTTAAATCCTAACAATAGTTTTCAGAAAGATGTTTGCAATAATCAGGTCCAAGGGTAAATAGTATGATTTCAGCATACCATGATACATAGTACATGACATGAATAAGTATACAGACAGTAAGACCGGAAACATGTAAGATAAGAAATAAAAGAAAAATTAAGATGCATGATATACGTCAGAAATAAAGAAATAAAAGAATTCAACTAATCCTAACAGAACGCAAGAATTATTAAGAAAAGCAAGAGGATTAGAATGAGTTATTAGGCTATCAGGAATTTAGTTAAGTTTGCCTAGATAGCAGTTAGTCAGCAACAACAGCTTAGTTTAGAGTCTACCCAAAGGTAGAGGTGAGAGATGCTTACTGAGTGACTTGTCACTCATCCCCCTTAATTTTCTTTCTTGCAAGTTGGTGTTTGAGGAGCTGAGCTTGGAGCACGAGATGACTGGTGTGTGGGATATGGCTTGAGTGGGTTTTCACCTGAGTTTTCAGTTATATATGTATGTATATGTTTAATTTCAGCAGATAGCATGTTTGTGGCTCGCATGCTTTACATTGTTCATGCATTTGGATTGTACAGTATCTCTCAGATTTTCAGATATTATTATTATATAATAAACATAAGTTTTATTTCAGGGTACTGTACAGTGGGTTCTAGTTTCCCATCACATTTATAATCCAGCTTCCGTACATTTTTCAGTAAGCAGTCAGTGTGAAACCTACTGCTATATATTAAGCATATGTTAAGTGTGTATATATATAAAAGAAATATTTCAAAAAAAAAACATATAAAAAATATGGTCTACAGTAATATATAGCGGGGTCCTATACTATTGATATGTATTTAAAAATTATATTATTTAAAGTAAAATAAGTCATACAATGTCAACATCACAGGAAAATTGGATAAGTCAATTTAAAGTAGATATTATATCGTTGTTCCGTACACTTCTCTTTGAATATCTTTAAGAAAAATGAATATCTATAATTCAAAAACCTATACATAAATCTAGTGGTCTATATTTATAATTATTCGTTTTTTTTAAAGATTCTAAAATTGAGTCATTTTTAAGGTGTGTTTTTTTTGTAATTTTTGTTCGTATTAAATATTATTTTAAAATTATTAATATTATAGTAGTAAATATACACTTTCTGGCAATAAATTCAATTAAGTTAAAAACTATTCTATATTTACCATTCACTATCTTTATTTAATTTATATTATTATAAATACCAAAATTAATTATCGAAACTTTGCTTTTATTATAATATTAGTGGTATATATATATTATATTTAAATTAAAATTATTAATAACAAACGACCTTTTAACCATCAAATTAAAATAATATTTTATCAATTCAGTCATATTAGGAAACTGATATAAAATGAGCCAAGGGCACCTTTTCGAAAAGGGTGATGGTTATCCACACAAATTCCGAGGCGCGTGGAGAAGTCATTGAGTTGCATTTTCAAAGTCAATACCAGGACAAGAATCGGCACACGTACGTGATTTGTAGGAGGCCAATAATAAAAAAATTGGCACGAAAGTAATTAGATTTATTAAAGTTATTTTTAGAATTAAATCCAATATATTTAAATTTATTTTAAATGAATTTAAAATAAATCATTTAAACTCAAATTTAAACTATAATATTGAAAGTTTTTAAAAATAAAATTAAACATAAATTATATAAACTGAATATTAATACGAATTCAAATTTAAATTTAAAAATTGTTAATTATATTTTTAAATATATATTTTTAATTATAATTTTTAATAAATTATAAATATATTTAATTATATAATAAATCATAATAAATATATTAATATTTTTAATAAGTTAACAAAATATATTTATGTTTCTAATAAAATATAATATATATATTTATTATAAATAAATAAATAATTTTTTTCTAATAACGAATGAAATATTAGCAAAGCTTTTGAATTTAAATATAAATCTGAATTTTATTATATAAAAATTTAACAAACATAAACTGAACCTACCAATAAAAGAATCAAATACAAAAATATGTTTGTTTGTATTTGATTTAATCCGTACTAATTTTAATTATTTTAATAATTTGCTAACACTAACCAGCCTCTGTTAGTTTTATTTTGATAAATAAAAAGAATTTGAAAAATAAGAAGCAAGAGGAAGGGAGGAAGAAATGGTAAGTTTTTTTAAATTTTATAAGCTAGAAAATATACATAACAAGGAAAAAGAATGAAAAATTAAATATAAATTATTGATACAATCTAGAGATTTAATTTTATTAATGAAAAATCTAATTGAAACCAATATTTTTATACGTCAATCGAATCCCAACCATATTCTATCAATTAAAATTAAAAAATTTGATTTTGGAATCAATTTTTTTTATGGCTTAAATCTTGCTTTTTAAGAAAAAAAGTTAAACAAGTAATCAGTCAGACGACTCTCTGGAGGACACAAATTTTAATATTTGTTTATAAGAAAAGGTGATTGAGATAGGCACAGATTTATCGTTTCTCTCTCTTCAAATTCTGGGAAATTGACCTGACTGACCTCGTAGATGTTGGCCGGTCACCTTCGTGGGGTCCGGGATTCCTCGGCCTAGTGTTCGTGGTGTTTGAGGTTCCAGCAGGATGGCCGTCGTTAGCGCAGATGGCTACTGAATCTAGCCTCAACATGGTTTTCAATATTTTATTTGTTATAAAAAGTTAATATATAAAGCATTAAATATTTATAACTTAACTTTACTCTTCGTGGACTTGGATCTGCAAGAGTCTTTTTTAAGTCACAATTTCAAATATTTAAATTGATTTTTTAAAAATAATTAAAATAGTTATATTTACAAAATATATAAAATTTAAGCTAATATTATAAGGATAAAGTTTCTTCATTTTCAACCTTTTAATACTTATCCAACTCTAATAATTTTTATCTGATTTTTACTTTTAACAATCTTGTTATCAATTTTTTATATTGGATTACTTTTATCGTATCAATGATTGATATAATTTTAATTAAAAAAAATAATACAATTAATACCAATAATTAAAAAAATTGAGTAAATATAATTGACCCTAGTAGATGAATTCGTCCCTATGAAACTAAAATATAATTTGACTTTCGTCGTAATAAATAAGGGTAGTATCATATTTTAAGTTACAAGGGATTGTATAATATTTTATAAGTAAAGGGTCGTATAATATTTTACCGATACAAGTTTTTTATATTATCCATGAAATGGGCAAAAAAAAAAAAAAAAGTTATGCACTTACATATTTGCATATTTTCAATATATCTTCCTAAATAATTCTTATATATTTAATTTTATTATTACAAGATTCAACAAAATATTAGATGTTATATTGGTTGAGTATGGAGGGTAATGATTTTTTACGGATGATAACATGATGACATATGTTAAAGAAAATTAAAAATGGTGATAATTCAACTAAATATGACATATGAAGACTTGGTGGAGTTGTTGGACTCTCGTCCGTATATAGATTTAAAGCAAAATTGCATTCAAATCATCATGAAGCTTGAAAACTCTATTAATGAGGTGTTATACAAAATTGAAGATGATGATGATGATGATGTTGTTTGTATTATTACTTTGTCAAAGAAAATGACATAAGTAGTCCCTAGTTATTTATGTGATGGTTACTTGTTAAGCTAAAAAGCATCACCAACATTCGATTTTCAAGCACTATCGATTACTAATCTTCCATTGAATTTCAAAAAGAATAATATTTTCTCTCGTTTGAATTAATCTTGAAGTTTCACACTTGTGATACGATTAAGAAAAGGCTGGTGATGGCATTAGATGGGAGCAAGAAGAAAAGTATATAAAAATATACAAGTACAAAAGAACGAAATAAATCAAGGGTTTATATTTGCAAACTATCGAAACAACGATTTGATTAACTATTATTAATTTTATACAATAATTACAATCAATTAGGTTGCGTTATATCATTCGGTATATGAATTTGACGTGTTATATTTAGTGAAAATACTATACAATGGTTTCTTATACAATTGTTATGTTTTGGGATTGATAATTTTGAGAGTGCTTAAACGTATTACTTTTGCTTAAAATGGCTTAAAATTTTATGAATTTTATCAATATTTGCCCAGATTCAAAATACACATGAAAGAATAAACCAACCCTTGTATAGTATTCTACAAAAGTAACAATTTGGATGGTGAAAATTTCAAATAAATTAAATCACATCATCAGTTGGAAAACCTGAGCTGTACTGAATGATGTATTCCGGACTGGGGACGATCAAATCTAGACGTGGAATTTTGCTAAGAGTTTGGAACAAATGTGCCAACATAACCGATGCCTGCGACGAAGAAGGCGATGGATTGGAGAAACAGGAAAATGAAGTAGTGATTCTTTCCAAGTGCAAAATCATAGCAGCCCACGAAGAAGAGATAAGCCCCAACTCCAAGCTCCAGCAAGTGCAACCTGATAATGTAAAACAGAAAAATGTGTGAAATACATATCAAACGGTAATCCCTTTGGTTAAACTTTGGCACAAAAGTAAACCTTTCGCCGATCCTGATATGGGATTTCTTGTGAGCTTTGGGGCCTAATTTTGACTTGAGAGCATCTCCCAACTTCTCAGTAACAACCCATTCATTTACTCTGCCTGCCTCCAGCAAACCTATGAATGTTGCCTTAGTCCGGTGCAGGGACATGACATTTTCGAAGAGGATCCAGAACATCAACAGGTGGATTGATCTACAGGATTGTATATAAAACAAATGTTATAAGCTACTGATTAATAAACCAGATAGAAAACTTATTTGAATAATCTAGAATCAAGATTTCGTTTCACCTTGGGGTGCCAACAGCATTAAGAAGAGTAATGATAGAAGGAATATAGACAGATCCCCACTTGGGAACTGCCACTTCAGGGACCAAAACAGTTGCAGGCAAGACAATGCAGTAAAACACGAATGTGACAATATGTGCTACAATCTTTCGGACGAAGAAGAAACTGTAAATCACATAAAACTTCTTCCAGAGATTGACTTTCTGCAATAAACAATAGAATAAATGGTTAGAAAAGGAGGATATTAAGAAACTGAGACTTCGTTTTTCTGGCTTCGTAATCGAAATTAAAACAGAAGGCAAACCTTGTTCCTGAAAATCTCTACCGCCATTTTCTTAAAGAGATTGGCCGGGCCACAAGACCATCTGTGCTGCTGATATCTGTAGGCTTTGAAAGTGCTTGGAAGTTCATTTTTCACCTATAAAACAAATGCTGACCAATTAAGGAATGGATGTGAAAGGCCACAAAACAAAAACCCATAGAGGCATTTCAACAAACAGTTATCTACAAAGACTTGCCCACAAGATATTTTATACCTTGACGTCACCAACATAAACAAATTTCCAGCCTTTAAGACTAGCACGAACAGCCAAGTCCATATCCTCCACGGTTGTACGGTCCTTCCATCCTCCAGCCTCATTGAGAGCTGAGATTCTCCAGACACCAGCAGTCCCTGCATCATTCATAGAAAATAATCCATCTCTCAAGTTGGCATTTTTGTTACATCGAATAATTTGAACTTAAAAATTTTACTTTTTCTTGTTAATAATTTTTTTTACCATTAAAACCGAAGAAGGCATAGGTTGAAGAACCAACTTCTTGTTCCACAGTAAAATGGTAATCCAATGACATCTCTTGCATTCTTGTCATCAAACATTCATCTGCATTTACTGAAATTCCATCCAAAACCCATCTTCACTTTCCAATTTCTATTCCATTAACATAAATAATGTAACAAAATCTCAGACTTAAATTAATATTAATCTCCTCTTCACTAAGTAAACATATTTATCTCGGGCCATATATGAATCTAAACAAAGAGAAAGTTGAAGCATCACCATCAGATTAATGAAAAAGGAATTTTAATTTTGAACACAACCGGGTTTCGTGATTGGTCTAAATTAATTAAAACTGGTGGTTTGGACCAACTAAATCTTTTGGTCCAAATGACAAATCAAAGTATCTGTCAGTGTCTTTTCTAGTGGCCTATACAGTATTAGTTCTAACGTGTGTATAATTTGGTTTAGTTAAAAAATTTTTTCAAAGAAAAAACAGTTTGAAATTAAATTATTTTAAGTTTCAAACTAACAAAATTGAGAAATACGATTTAGTTTAATTTGGATTACAAATATATTTTCAAATATTTCGTACTAAATGAATAATAATATAATCATAGTTATTTAAAACATAAAATAAACATGTAAAATGGATGCTTATACAATTAACATTTAAAAAATAAACAAATAAATATAAAAAACAATTAACAAACATGATTATTTATTGAAAAATTTTGTCAAATACACACACACATATATATATATATATTTAAAATTTTAATTTAGTTTAAAAAATTGTTTAAATTATAATTCAAATTAAATTAAATCATAATTTTTAAATAGTTAGATTTAATTTTATAATTTAATCTAAATTGTGTACACCTCACATAGGCTGCAATGAGGATGACTTAAATTGAATTGGTAATCCATGGCCAAATATGGACAAAAATGAAACAATTTAATTTCGAAAAGTTGAAAGCTGGAATTCGTTGCTATTTATGATAATTAAGATTATTCTATTGGATCATGCAGAAAACCTTGACCTTCTAAGTTTTGGTCCCAAGAATTTGATGTGTTGATGTGTCACATTTCAGTTTCTTCTACATTAGAATAATCAAAAATATAATAATTATTCGCCCACCGGCTTTTGTTCTCTCCATATAACACTCAGAGTTTATATACATACATTAAATATGACCAAAGTCGGGAAACTATCAAATTGACCCTTGAATATTTCGTTTTCAGTAGTGGTGAGACCTTTTCCGATTAGGTGTCCTACTAATTTTAAACTTTGACTTGTTTTGACCAATAAAAAACTTTGAAATTTTCCTTACCTTCTAGAAGGTATATAAAAATAATATTTCATTGACTCCCGCTCAAATTAACACTTGAAAATTTATATTTATAATGGTTATACAGTTATTAGGGGGTAATTATATAAGACCAGATCTCAAGGGGTTTTCTGGGCTATTACCTAAAAACTTAGGAGAAAAGGGAAAAAGATTTGACCCGTATCGGAAGCACATGCTCTGATAATATGGTGTCCAAAAGCACAGGAAAAAATCATTGTGAAAAGACCACCGACAGACAAGTTCAATTCAACAACAATAATAAGCCAATAAATGAGATTAATTGAGAATAAATTAAAGTTTAATGAAGAGATTAGTTTACCAAATTTCCAACGGGCTTGAACAAGAGCAATATCGGAGTTATGAACTAGAAAAGGAATGGTACGCCACAGAAAATCAGGTTCAGGTTGAAAATCAGCATCGAAAATGGCGACGTAATCACATTGTTTAACATAACTATGCTTCATTCCTTCCTTCAGAGCGCCCGCTTTGTATCCATTTCTGTTGTCTCTTATCTCATACTTTATATTTATGCCTTTGCTCGCCCATTTTTGGCATTCTAGCTCCACTAAAGCCTGTTCATTTCCCCCCCAAAAATTTGTCATATCAGAAACTAAGTGCCCAATTTATAAACTAAGCTGAATTCAATGCCAAACCTTTATGGCTGGGTCTGTTGAGTCGTCGAGAACTTGAATTATTATCCGATTGGAAGGCCAAGAAAGGCCGCAAGCGGCGCCAATGGAAAGTTGATAAACCTGAGGATAATGGAACGGTAACCATGTATAACATAGTTAAGCAGATTTGCATAGAATGTGAACCAAAATGATTCTATATTTATAACGTTAATGGTATACCTCTTTTTCATTATACATTGGAATTTGAACGAGAACCATTGGATAAGCTGAGTTTCCGAGCTCAACATCGTCCTTCATGGGCTCCCATTTGTATTTCTTCTCAGGTTTTCTTCCAAACAACTTCAACAGAACTATAACAATGCCCATGTAAACTCTCTCGATGAAGAGCATCACTGACATAGCCAAACATAAAAACACTAAAACTTTCAAGACTGGCACGATCAATGGCAGTTTCGTTTGCTGCCAAATCATTCCAACTTGGCCTGAAATATCATCCCTGGCGCCCTGGAATCCCTCTGGAAGAACAACCGTGGCTGACAGCTTGTCCATACTTGTGATAGACGTTGGAGCAGGCTCAATGAGTTTTGAGAAAATGTAGTTTTGGTTGTAAAGAGGTAAAGGGGTTTGCGAAAAGCACAAGGGTCTTTGTTTATCTACTGGGGTCTGAAATGAAATGGCTCTCACTTTGACTGGTGATTTTTGCTTGTGAGCTACGTTTAGGCAGTGTGAAATTAGAGCTGGCCGATAATGGCTCACTTGATCTCTATTTCAGAAACAGACCCACTTCACAAAATCATCAATAAAGGAGAAGTTGAGCTCAAGAAAAATTAACACAGAAATGATTGCACCCGGAAAGAGAAAGAAAAACTTGATCAAGCTCAGCTTGTTTCTTTCTTCTCTTTGTTGTTTATATAACAGAAGAATATTAAGACAAAGAATGAGAGCTAAATTAACAAGATTGTATTACGGAAATATATATAAATGGTGGGAGAGTTCCTTTGTGTTGGCCTACAATAAAATTCAGAAGAAAAATAAATGTCAAATTGAAAAGGATTGGGGATCCGAAACAGGGAATTAAATATTAGAATCGAGCAGCTTTTGATTTACAAGTCTTTTGGAAAAAAAAAAAATGTTACTTAAATTTTTACACTTATGTTAAACCTTTGAGATGATTTTATAAAATTACTCTTTTATACTTAAAAAAGTGTACGTCTATAATTTAAAACATGAATTTGAATAACATGGTGTTTCTTAAACCAAAGGAGAATACTTTTCATAGGCGTAAAATTTTGTTTTGGCCTTAAAATTAATAAAAAGAAAGAGAAAAATGTTTTTGATATTTTAAAAGTGGGTATAAATAATTTGTGGGTAATAGGTATTTTTATAAGATTCTTCTTGGAAGTTGAAATTATTTTTTAATTTTAAATGTTTTTCATACTTAATATGGAAAAAAATAGAGGACATGGTGGTTGGTGATTTCAGCTTTCTATCATGGTATAATCAAAACGGTCCAATAAGGCTCCTTTGTAAAAATAATTGTTCAACCTTAAAAAACAATATAATTTATTTGAAGACTGATTATATGGAGAATTTTCTTGTAATTTGGTATGGTTTACCATGTCAATATAAGTTGGTACAGTTTACCATTTCCATGTCTAAAATTTTTACTAGGTTTTTAAAAAATTCTTCAAATGAAAAACCTATCTAAAATTTAAAGAGATCAAGTCACTCACGCAACAGAATGACTTCCAAGTGCTCAATATTTCTTTTTCCTATTCTGTTTTTAATGTTTTTTTTTGAAAATATTATTCAACTAATCAGTTTTTAATTAATAAAAACAATTTTAAAGTTCTTTTTAGAGTTTAATACATTTAACCTATTTTTTTAGGTATATTCAATGCATATTATCTATTATATATAAAAATAATTTCGTAATTTTGATAATAATACATTATGACGATGCATTTTTTTCCTAAACAAGATAACACACGTTGAATATACGTAAAAAAACCAAATTAAATATGTTAAACGCTTAAGAAAGACATTAAACTTGTTTTTATTAATTAAAAACGAATTATTTTAATAAATTTCTCCAGTAATTAAGCAGAAAGAGTAATTAATAAAAACAATTTTAAAGTTCTTTTAAGATTTTAATACATTTAACCTATTTTTTTAGGTATATTCAATGCATATTATCTATTATATATAAAAGTAATTTCGTAATTTTGATAATAATACATTATGACGATGCATTTTTTTCCTAAACAAGATAACACACGTTGAATATACGTAAAAAACCAAATTAAATATGTTAAACACTTAAGAAAAACATTAAACTTGTTTTTATTAATTAAAAACGAATTATTTTAATAAATTTCTCCAGTAATTAAGCAGAAAGAGTGAAAGAAGGCATTTTCATCTCTGAACTTGATTTAGAGATTATTTTCCGAGAAAAAATTGTAAATTAATTAGCATTAATATTCAGGAAAACAAATTGTTTTTTTGTGTCATGTCCTAAATGAAACCAACGAGAAATTAGTTTTGAGTGCCGATTATGGGAACGACAACAAAAAAGGGTCGTTGAAATTTGTATTGATTTTGAGGTCACTCTAAAAATGGACAAGTCACCTTTGTTGAATGAACATGAACACTGAACTTCCCTAAATGGACGATAACTCAGTCTGATAACTTAGTTTTTCTACCACCAGGCCATGGAAGAGCAAGAAATCGATATCATAATGGTATCTTTGCTCTTTCTCTTAATCATATGTGTTTAGAATAAGACCTTTCTGAATTATTGAGTTTATGATACATGAACATTGATTAAGAAACTTCACCACAAAATCTCAAACCAAAATCAATAACTGGACCCCCCATGTGACACACACAAAGTTTTAATTAATCATTAATTAGATTAATAATAACATTTAGCATGTCAAATAATTCCATGTACTAGGGTGGGAAATGAAATTTCTTGAATTTTCTACAATAATGGATTCAAAAATTTAATAATAAAAAAGGGTATTCCAAATAGCTATTAGAACTTTCAAATCAGATGTAAAATAAAGTAATATTTTTAGGTAGAATTAGCTAGATCACCTGCCAAGGTTGACGACAGCCCAACCTTCATAACAAATAACAAGTATGGCAAGAGAATATCCTCTCCTAATTCTGCAAAAAATATAATTTCTGAATTAAAATTGTCAGCCTTCTTTCTTTCATTTACTCATTCTTTAGAAGCATGGCAATATATTATTATGCCGACAGAAACATGTCTAAGAAAATTAGATAATTAAAATACTCAACACATTTTCCTTATGACCTCCAATTCACATAGAATCAAGCTTGATGTGCTCCTTTATTTTATTTTATTTTATTTTCATATTTTTTAAAAGCTCTGGTTCTGGAAAGGGATAAATCTTAGTTAGGGGTTAATTAATATCATTAAGATGGCTAAATAAATTTTATTCAGGTTGATTTTTCTAATATTTATATGAAATAAATCATTCTTGTAAGTACAAAAGGCTATCGGATGCTAAGTTTGCTGAATTACCAAAGAGATTTCAATACTTTGTTCTTTATGATCACATATAATAATAAAAGTTAGCTTCATTATTATCATGTATTACAATTCGATTGGCATTTTTTTACAAATAAAAAAAAAATGCACATACGTAAATGAATCAAAAAGCTAGAGACTCATGATGGGTCAATTATGAAAAAGAAGATCAAAATATATAGTAAAAATTAATTGAATCATGCAACTACTTTTTTTTTTTTTAATCAAGAAAAAAATTAGAAGAACCCAAATTAATGATGATGTTCAGCAATCTGAAGTGCCCTAATATTTGCTAAAAGCATTATAATTTTGACTAGTTTTTTATCATTAGGGTCACAGTGCCTTATGGTACAGAGAATAATGAAGAGATTGTCAAAAAAATTTGAATTATTAAAAGGGGAGAATGTGGGGAAATTTTTGGTCAACCTTGGGAGTTAAGTTTACAAGAAAAGAAGAGTGTTAGATGGGAGTGAGGTGCTGTGTCCACCTCCAAGCAACAAAGATAATTTGTGAAGAATTTTAGGAGGGGAAGTAAAGGAAACATCATGACCACTTTGGATCATAAAAACCTATCCTGGATGGTTCACATATCTGGGTTTTGACCAGTACAAAATGTAAAACTTTCCAAAATTATCTTATTTACTAGAAAATTTTTTCAGGTGCAGAGTTGTGCTGTCTAAAACTTCAATCGTTGTATATATCCAAGAGGTTTTATAGCAGATGAAGGATGGGGTTTAGAGGAATTTTGTACTTGAAATAAAGAAAAGATAAAAGAAAATCTGAGAAGCATCAGTCTCATTCAATTAGTCTTTGGTTGATTGTATATTTAGGGTGGCCTTAGTCATGGCTGATGGCACATCAATTTTAGAATAATTTTGGTTTGTGTGTAGAATACTACTACCAGCAACCAATTATCCTTAAGCAAACAATAAAAATATTATGCCAAAATTATTTAATAAATCACAAGCTACACATTCTGAAGATACCAAGAAACTGAGTTTCAGTCGTCTCAAATAATGCATCAATCTTAAATCTCAACAAGAAGATACCAAGAAACACAATTTCTGTTGTTTCAAATAATGCATCAACCCTAAATCTTAACAAAAAGATACCAAGAAACGCAGTTTCAGTTGTCTCAAATAATGCATCAATCCTAAATCTTAACAAGAAGACACCGAGAAACCCAGTTTCAGTTGTCTCAAATAATTGATCGACCCTAAATTAACGAGAGTAAACTACATTTTCCACTCAAGGTTTGGGGAAGCCATGAGCGCCGACCTCTTGAATTTTCAAACTATAAAATTCCACCTAAAACCTAAGGGTCCAACTATTGAATTTTCAAACTATAAAATTTGTACTAAAATCCTAATTTTATTAAGGAAAAATGGTTATATCATAAAAGATAAATTATAATGTTAGTCACAATTATTTAATTTAAAAATTATCATATTATCTATGAAGGTGGCAACTAGTGATTTGACTGGATTCAATGATCAAAATCACATCCAAAATGTTTAATCTTATCACATATTTGCTGTGATTCCGATCAAGTGCTATTCTATGGTTAGAATCGTAACCAAAGTGCAATCTTATTGGATCGCACCACGGCTAGCGCAATTCCAATCATATTAGAACTTTTTCAAGTACAATCTGACCTAGAAAGAAGTGCAATTTCAGCAACCAAAGTGGCCAGAATCACACTTCCAATTTCAGCAACCAAAGTGCCTAGAATCACACCACCAGGTAAATGCCGTCCAACAATCGGAAGCCGACAGTTTCCTCAAATCCTATGATTAACTTAATTTAATCCACTTAATTATCCGTACCACTGACTTATCAGCTACTAACAGTCCCATCTCCATTATAATACGGTGACGATTTTACTACAACTTAATTATTGCTTTCATAATCGTGAATAAAATCGATTGAACATTTTGACACCAAAATTGAATTACCAAAATATGAATGTTAAATGTCCACAAAACATGGATTTCAATTTTCTGTTACCAGTTATTCTCTGTATCGATCAATCCCACCACTCCAAATTCTGCTTCTGACTCCTTCTACCTGAAATTCTCACACATATCATCATGATGATACTACAAAGTAAAAAGTTACTCTTTGTGAAATCATTGGTAAAGTAAGCAATATTTCCAGTAAAAACTTCATGATTCCACCGTGGGTAATGTAAGGTATAAGTCTCTTAGAGCTTCAGGCACAGCCTGTCCACAATTTTCCAACATCTCAATCAATTCTCCCACATGTGGTGCATCATCTTTAGTAAGGAAGCTATGCAATACACCTCTGACACTGTAGCGCGCCATGCTTGTCAGAATTTGAACATAATTCGCAATTGAAGTAACAAAATCTGGGATTACTACAAATTCATATTCTGATAACTCAGCTGTGCTAATGTGTTCCTCATCAATTATTGAAATAACAGGTCTGCTTCTGTTGTCAGCATCCAAACTGGAAAAAATAAATAAGGTCAACTATAGTTTATGTGCGAAATAGTGTTAGAGCACATAGCTACATTTTGCATGATACTTCTTCATGAGGTGATAGTATAATCGACTTTGTGAACATCATAATGATTCTCTTCAACCAACATATATAGTGGCAATATTCTTCATAACATATATTCGACCTTCTAGTCTCAAGTAAATTAAATTTGTTGCTTCTAGTTCCAAGTCATCACATTAACACAGAGATTATCAAAGTAAGAGTGAAAGCAATTATGGATGAAAGGAGAAGGGTTAGTCCTATAGCAAAATAAACCATAGCATCTTCCATTTGGATAACTAGTGGCAAGCATAGCAAGAATTCTTGAGGTTGCAAATCAGCAGTTGTAACTACCAATTCTGGTCTATAATGTATACGGTTATGATTAAAGCAGCAGTACACAATTAGGGGTAGCCAACTCACCTGTTATTTGCTTTTGAAACGAAAGAATTGGAGCTGGTTGAGATGGAGTAACCGGCTAAGTTAAGGGAGGAAACTAACTTTTGAAACTTGCTTTCTTTCCCAACAATAAACAGCACCTTTAATAGCTGAGACGAGAGATGGTTGGCATATGCTTGATCTAAGACTTGGATACCCTGCAGAAAATGTCAGTGACAAGCATCAAGGAAAATGCAAGGCAAAGAATTCACCACCACCCACTATACTTGATAACACCACATAAATATATATAAACAGAAAATCTAGAAAATGAAAAAGCTACCCTCATTATATGAGTGTCATCAGCCATTGGAAGAAAATAAATAAATAAAGGCATTTGCAAAACTGCCTCCAGCACATTATATATCTTATGCATTTTGGCTTATTTCCCGAAATCACCACTTTAATTTTCCCTATGTCCAAAAATAGAAGGAAACTTCTGATAAAATTATACTGATTTGTGGATGATCGATGAGGATCTAAGCAGATGATGACTGCCAGATCAATCTAAAGCCATGACTAGGCATACAAGTTCATTCTGTAGATGAACTGTAACATGGTCAGACCCACGCACTAATAATTGGAAAGCAGGATTTCTATCATCGAACTATTTTGTTAGTACCTTAACTTTTTACATCATTGGATGGGAGCATATTCAAACATTTTAGGTCATAGAGAATCCTTAATACATTCAGCCAGAAGGGGCCAAACTAGCAAATAGGAAAAGAAAAAGGGCACTAGCCACCAAATTGATAAAAACAACAGAAAAGCTAGACTTCAACCCTTCAGGATTGAAACTCACACACGAATTAAAAATATCGGTGATTATGGAATGGCCCCACTTGTAAAGAATCATGAACAAATTCATTGATGAGAAACTATAGAAATTGTATGAATAATGAAAATGAGATGAAGTTACAGAAGTGGATCAACAAGCCAGCAAAGCACCATGTCAACAAAAACTCTAAACAAAGAAAGTAAAAAGAACTTGTCTACAAATCCTGTATGAAACTTTATGGGTAGTTTTATATGTGTGATTTACTTCTTATTTTCTATTAGTTTTGTAACCGATGGGACCCAAAAAGGAACTTTGAACCTACATCGAGGCATATCAGTTTTCTTCCAATACATACTGGAAAGAAGGTAAAGCTCTAAGGAGAAATGAAACATTTCCAACCATATAAACAAAAAGTGAAGCACATTATAAATTTGCTTCAGACTTTAGAAAAAGGCCTGGATAGTATTTAGACATATTAATGTTACATACCTTCAATAATTTTTCTTCCTCTGAGGCAAACACACTAATGGATTGGATGATGCAAGAGCTTTGACTGGAAATAGAATCAGTAAGAGATAATCTATAAACTGATCCAGGAAGAAGATTTTGCACAGCTGGAACAGAGGCATAACCAAGGCAATCACTGAAAACCACAGTGTGGGGTTTTCCAGAAATAGACGGCCTAATGGAATTCACAGTGCCAAGAGGACCACCATTATCAAGAGATTGCAGTCCATCAACAACCTATCCAAGTGTCAAAACAAAAGATAAGAAAGTTGATAGAACAGAAAAAAAAATCAATTAGATATGCTTTCTTTTCCACGGCCAATAATTTATGGACTTTCACCAAACACACATATCTATAAACTGTGTGTTAGGAAGATGATTATGGAAAATTTTAATAGTCAAAAATAAAATGGAATCATCCATCTTCCTAGCATTGGTTTTGAGGGGCACACTTCAAAACACACTGTCAATACATTCCCTGCCCAAGCTTATGTACTTAATACAAAAACATTGCAAAAAAGTGTAGCTGGGAAGATGAGTTGACAATTTTAGTTGCCGAAATTAAAACATAAATGCCCATCTCCCCTGGATCAACATTGCAGGGCACTCTTTGAAACTGCGTGCATAGCCCAATGCCAATACATTTCCTGCCTAAGCATACATACAGATTGAAAGAACTGCTGCCAGGAGGATGATTGTTGACAATTTATTTGTCGAAATTAAAACACAGCTGCTCATCTTCCAAACAATAATTTTGCAAGGCACGCTTTGTAACAGAGTGCACTAATGAAAGCACAATGTTGATACATTCTCTGCAAAGTTGTCTAAAAAGAACCTTGCTATCTAATGAATAACAGAGTCAACCTAAATCAGGAGCCATGTTATGTGCACGTGTGAGAGAGAGAGGGAGATAGATATATTCACAGGTTTCAGCAACTAAATTTTACACTCTGATGTATGTAGATAACTTGTAATATAGAGCTATATTGCATGCAATCCACCAGAAGATAAAACATATCAAACAGTTATTTCTCAAAAAAGGGAAAAAAAAGTCGGATGAATAATTATAAAATTCAGAAAATAATATTTAAAATTAACATAAACTAATCCATGTTGATCAATAATGGTTGTAAATAATGATCATTTTGCATTTGACATTACCAGCATAGAGACTCCAGAAATATCTATGGCCTTCAAGGAAACCAGCTCAAGAAGTCTCTCAGGAGTAGAAACAATAAACTCAGGTTCACAACTCCTCAAACTACACAACAAAGAATAAATTCAATGAGAAATCAAAAGAAGAGGAACAAATTTTCAGTTCAAGTCATTCCAAGCAATTAAAAAAAGCCCATCAACGATGAAGGTATGAGCTATTGACAGCTATATTCATCAACATGATCACAAAAGTGCAAGCAAATAAGGAAATAAAAAGCAGTACAACCCTAGGTACACTGCAAATAACACACTAACGCAGAGAAAGAATGAGAACACCAATTTCATGGATAAGAAATTATATGATCCCCCCCTTAGCCAAATCATGCATCATGGTCAATTTACTTTGTGGCAGTAGCACTAAAATGCTAAATTGAGCAAATTCAAGTTATATTCAGCAGCCAGAAGAAAGAATTTCCAAAACAACAATTGTGATTCTGTCAACAGAATAGTTGGCATAAGGGTCAAAAAAAGGAGGGAACTTAACATAAAAGTGGGTTACATGCGTGACACAGAGCAGCAACTGGCATGACCCATAGACAAGATTGTCTGACATTAAAATTAGTAACATCGTATCAATGACATTAAAAATACTAGAACAAAAAGTGAGGGTTTGGAGGATAAAATTACCCATTAATCTGGTGATCTAAGGCTGCACTGGGATGCAGACTTACTGTGTGAATTCCGAGAGCTTTCAAAGGCTTGCACACTGAGCGTACCTGAGATTGACCAAAGAAGAATCATTAAACAATAAAAAAGATGGAGAAAAAATTCCCTGTATTAAAGCACCAATGCGAAATTTTGTTTTAGTCACTTCATGATAAATTTAAAGTCAGAAAAAAGTGATTTTTTTGATGCATGGAAATCAAATTATACCAAATTCAATTTCTTCTATTTATTTTCCACAAATTTTAAAAGGAAAAAAGACAGGTCACAGGTCTTCCCTTTATTGTATTTGAAATGAATCTGTATTAAATCATGACATTAAAAGCAACGTTGAAGTCTGTTGTTTTAAGTTCATGAAAATTAAATCAACTATAGTATAAAAAAGTTAGCAAACTCAGTAGCATACTAACCTTAGCAGCTTTTTCGTGAGATGGTACAAGGAATAAAAGGAAGGGGCTGCTGAATGAAAAACCTTCTTTCTCCTTTCTTGTAATGTTATCAGCAGCTGCAGATACCATCCATGCAATTTGCTCTGTGGTAGAAGAAGATCCACTTGCCTCCAATATATCCTTTCCAGAAGAATAACATCTCCAGAATTCAAATCCCCAAGAGTTGACAAACAAAGGCTTTTCTTCCTGGACACTGCAGGTACCTTCAGTACGCAATGCATTCTCTATGGACTTCAAGCACAATAGAAGAAAGTTTGATGGACAATCGAAGTTTTCATAGGCTTGTACTTGATGGACATTGGTAATACTCTTCCCATTCGACTGAATTTCTGTTCTCCCTAAGTTAACAGGGCTTCTCTGCTTCAGATTATCCGTAGTTGTAATTGACTTTGACAGTTCATTCTTCAAATTTATAACCTTCTTGTTTACTTGTTCTAAACAATTTACTTTTTCATTGTTATCACCATTTGTTCCTTTCTTTAAATCAGCACTCTTGCCCTTAAGAAATGCCTTCTTATCAGCTTGTGAAGGCATTTTCTTCTCAGTTTTCTTTGTTTTTAATTGCTTCTTACCATGCCTATCGTTGAAGGGATCATCTGGGGTAGGAAGGCTAAAACACATCCCCTGCAATATAGCGAAAAAGTCACATTTACAATGTTACTCAAGGACATTTCATTTTTTCCCATGATTCTATAAATATGCATATGCTAGCAGCAATACTACAATGTGCATAAAGTTTATACATGGCACAATGAACTGAAATACTGATCCATATATTCCCACAGCTATAATTGAAGAATCGAAGTACTGATTTTATCATTATAGAACAATACAAATCATCAGAAGTACAATAATAACCAATGCAAATCGGAAATGGTCA
Source organism: Anacardium occidentale (assembly GCA_026122585.1). Taxonomy (NCBI): domain Eukaryota; kingdom Viridiplantae; phylum Streptophyta; class Magnoliopsida; order Sapindales; family Anacardiaceae; genus Anacardium; species Anacardium occidentale. Next base: position 256,250 of record JAJEJH010000087.1, on the reverse strand, counting down.
CTCAATAATTTTCTTTCCCTATTAATTACGGTATCAACTATCAAGTCTAAAAGCTCTTTCAAACAAAAAGTAAAGTCTCAAATGTCAAACACATTAATATTATCCACCAGCCAACTTTGTAAACTATAACACACCACATGATCATACAATCTCAATAAATTCAAAACTAAAAAATAAATATACACTATTTCATTTGAATCAAAACTTCCAACAATAATTTTATCTAAACGTTGTCGTATCATAATTAAATTAGAAGCAGAAAAATTAGCACCTGGCACTGGCGACGTATACCGGACTTCCGGCGCTTCTTGGCGGCGATAACGGAGGCGACACGAGCAGAAACTTTAGAAGAAGATTCTTTTTTATTAAGCTTCTTTCTCCTGGTTTTGTTCTTCTTTCTCATCACCGCGTCGTCACCCTTTGTCATATTTACACCAAAACGAAAGCCAAAGAGAGCTCAGGAAAAATTATATGCTGGTATTTTCTTGTGAATTGAATTAAATGAGTGTATAGATTTTGTATGTACAAAGAAAGAGCCAAATAAGTGAGGTTTAAGCTTGAAGTTGAAGCTGAAGCAAAGACGGCGGATTACAAAATCAGTGCCTCCGAGTTTCATGTATTTGGAAGAGCAGTGGCAATATAGTAGTTTTGATAAGTGTGGCCGGTGTTTTAGGTATTTAATGTTTCAGTGATGGAAGGTTGGGCTGATTATGAGCCTTGCCTTATTTTGGTTTTGGGCCCAGTTACTTAAAACATGATGAAAATGCTTAAATGTACACGTTTCTCCCCGATGACAACATACAATGTTTATTCAAGCTGTTGAAGACAAATATAATTTTATGAAATTTAATATTTTTTTGTTAAAAATTAAAATATTAATAAGAAATTAAAGAAAACATAAACATAATTTTTTTTAAATATTAAAAAATATCAAAACAAAACAGAAAAATAATTAGGCCATAAGACTTTTACACCACCCAAAGTTTTCTCGAAAAACAAAGTTTCATCCATCAACTTTCAAAAAATCAAATACTCATCCCTATTAATTTTTTTTTAATATTTTTAATATAACAATTGAGATACCTTTCATGTTTAAAATAATATAAAAATAAACTAATAGTAATATAATAATAAAAATTATTAAAATTTAAAAAAAAAAAAAAGGCCATGGCCGCGGACTACTCTGCCAATTATAGTCAAAACTTAACTAGGGCAATAAGCTAAAATAAGTATTTCTTCTCAGTTTTTGTCTTTGTAGGATATTTTTCCACATGGGGTCCATTGCAGTTTGCTTTTATTTTTTAATCCGATTTTTGCATGACATTGAAAGTTTTCCTTTCAGTTTTAGCGGTTGATGTTGCCTTTTTGTTCTGTCTGTATTGTTACTTTACATAGAAAACATATTTTATTCACACAATAATATCATAAGAGATATTTATTAGATCAATTATACTACCCCCACCATCCATAGAATTTGGATTGACCAGAGAAATGGGAGCCATCCTTCCAAATTCAATGGATACATCAGCAGTAGAGCAGGAAGAAGAGTCCAGCCTTGCAAAAAAACTTGATGCTGGAGCACTCTTTGTGCTTAAACCCAGAGGTTACAAGAGGAAGAAGAAAACTGTCCATATGTTTATTTGACGTTGTTGATGGATTCTAATTTTTTTTATGGCTGCAGGGTCATGGTTGCACTGTGGATATCATTTGACAACATCCATTGTAGCTCCGGCTCTTCTGAGTCTTCCCTTGGCACTGTCTTTGATGGGCTGGTTTCCCGGTGTTCTGTGTCTCACTCTTTTAGCTCTGATAACATTCTATTCTTATAACCTCTTGTCATTGGTTTTGGAGCATTATGCACAGCTCGGACAGCGCCAGCTTCGCTTTCGCGACATGGCAACAAATATTCTAGGTTGGGGAACTTAAATTAACACTATTGGATGAAGATTTTGTATTTTTGTCAATAGCAATTCATTATCATCTACTTTTTCCAAATGTCCTCTTTATGCAAAACTCATAAGGTGCTGATATCAGTACTTGGTTGGATATTTAGGGCCTGGATGGGGCAGATACTTTGTAGGTCCAATTCAGTTTGGCGTTTGTTATGGCGCGGTTATTGCTTGTATTCTTCTTGGGGGCCAAAGTCTCAAGGTCAGTGTGTATTCTTCTTGGGGCAGATAACTTTCTGGGACTTCAAATAAAACGTTTTTTTGTTTGTGGCAGAGTATTTACTTGCTGTCTACTTCAAGCAGAACAATGCAACTCTACCAATTTATTGTAATTTTTGGAATCCTAATGCTAATTTTGGGACAAATTCCATCCTTCCACAACCTGAGGCATATCAATCTGGTTTCTCTTATCCTTTCTCTATCTTACAGTGCATGTGCCACAGCTGGTTCCATATACTTAGGTAAGGAATGACAATAAATTCCGAAATAAAATATAGCTTCTCCTTAAATCCATTTCACTCAGCTAACCATGATTTTCTGCAGGAAATTCCAAAAACAGGCCTGCGAAGGACTATTCTATCAAGGGAAGCGCACAGAATCGAGTCTTTGGCTCCTTTAATGCTATTTTGATCATTGCTACCACATATGGGAATGGAATTATTCCTGAGATACAGGTTCCTTATAATTTGAATGTTGACTTTCTTGCAATAGTGATTAAAACGAGGTTAGCTTTGTTTCGAATTGAAAAAAAATTCTGAAATTTTTGATGTTTCCAGGCAACTATAGCACCACCAGTGAAGGGGAAAATGCTCAAGGGCTTATGTGTGTGTTACGCTGTCGTAGTCTCCACCTTTTTCAGTGTTGCAATTTCCGGATACTGGGCATTTGGAAATAATCAGGCCCTGGGAATAGTTCTTCAGAATTTTATAGTGAACGATCAGCCTTTGTTGCCCACTTGGGTCCTCGTGATGACCAATGCTTTTACAATTCTGCAAGTGGCTGCTGTTTCAGTGGTAAGGCTTGCCCATTCCTTGCCATATCAAAAATGAAAATTAATCTGCTAGATGACCAAATTTGTGATTTTGGTCTGCAGGTTTACTTGCAGCCAACAAATGAAGCCCTTGAAAGGAAATTTGTAGATGCAAAGATTGAACAATTCGCCATTCGCAATGTAGTACCACGGTTGCTTTTCCGATCATTATCCGTGGTCTTTGCCACAACTGTTGCTGCAATGTTTCCCTTTTTCGGAGACTTCAATGCAGTACTTGGAGCCTTTGGATTCATACCCCTGGACTTTGTTCTGCCAATGGTCTTCTATAATGTCACTTTTAAGCCCTCCAAGCGGACACTCATTTTCTGGGGAAACACATGTATTGCTATCATCTTTACATTATTGGCAGTGGTGGGAATAATATCCTCTATTCGTCAGATGATCCTTGATGCCAACACCTACAGCTTCTTTGCTAACATGTAACCATAACCAGCATTTACATTAATCTGCAATGATTACATTACAAAAGTTTGAAAAGTATGAACTGTATGAACAATGCAAGCTACAGCAAAAGGAATGTGGAGCAGTTCATCAAATTCTGTAGCTTCCTTGTCAAAAATGCAAAAATAGTAAGAACAATACTGGTCTGCTGTTTCTTCCATGTAGAAACAAAATATAAGGCAATTTGACACTCATGAGAATCCTTGGTAAAATATGTGTATCCTGATTGGACTTTCATTTCTCAAAGGTTGCGCTTAAATCACGAGGCAAGTAGATTAATGTTGAACTGAATGAACCAGAAGTCATATTGTCAATCTTTATCCAGTAATAATTGAAGAAAATGAGTTTCGAATCAGATCAGTTAGTTTATATAAAATGATGTTACAGGGTCATGGTTACGTTGTGGATACCACATCACAGCAACAATTGGAGCTCCAGCACTTTTGAGTCTTCCCGTTGCATTGTCTTTGATGTTTTGACTACGCTGCAAAACTTGGTGCTGGTAAAACTTGCAGCTGACATATGAAGCGCTCGAACGCAAGTTTGCTGACCCAAAGCCCGGTCAAAGTCAGTGACACCCTTTCCTTCCAATTCATATATATTTTCGCCTCTGTACCCCTAATTTTGTGGCATAATTCTAGAAGTGGATCTCAACTAAACCTTGTTTTTTGGCACTTTTAATGGTTTATCAATCATCTCTACAATATATGCAAGTGGAGTTATCCCAGAAATACAGGCTTTCCCTTCATTACCTTCTTAACCAAGTGCAAAGTACTGTGAAATCTTTATAAGGGAAACAGAAGTACTGTGACTTGCTAGAAACTTAAATCTTTTCTTTCATTGGCAAGCGTAGCACCCCAAGTGAAGGGCAAGATGTTCAAAGGCTTATGCATCTGTTATGAAAGTCCTAGTTACCACTGCTGCCAGCCTAGTTTCTTTTTATGATTAATATCTTTATTCAATCACATGATAATATATTATTTAAGTATACACAATAGATATAAAAATTATATATACATAACTTTATTAAGTTACAATTATTATTTCAAAAAGTGTAAAAAAGAAAATCACATTTTTCCACTCAAGTTTTGGCCTAAGAACACTTTCACTCTTTGATGACAAAAATCACATGTTCCTAATCAAAATTAAACTCTGTTAATGAAAAAAAAATTTAACACATATGCAAATATTATAATTAACGTAGTACACTTAACTAATTTATTAGAATTAACATTTAAACAAAAACATATAATCTTGTTGGCTCTAGTGTGTTCTCATATTCATGGCTACAAATAGAAATTTAAAACAAGATTTACTCACAATTGCAAAGAAATTTACAAAGGAAAATAATAAAAGAGAATGAGATGAACGAACATGAATTTTGTTGAGTTTTCTTTTATCTTTGATAACTCAAAGAAAAAGATGATTAATAATTGTATTATATGCAATGATTGATGTAGAATTAGTATAACCAAATAATAAAAACCATAGAAAACTTAGAAAATAGTATATTTGAAATCTCTCCTCACTTCAACCACTACTACTACTTTATTATTTTATGAACCACCACAATCTCCACCAAACCTCACCTCCCCTGTCTATACATTAGAGTATTACATAATACTGGGTCATATTGTTGGGAGCTGATGCCACAATTAGGTAAACATATATTATTATACTTATAAGCAAATCTTAGTTTATCATTGCACACTTCAAGAAACTTGAAAAAATAGTTTTTTTTATTTTTTATTTTTTATAGGATACAATTGGGCATACCTTTTTTTATTTTTTTTAAAAACTAAAATTATGAAATTTCATTTGGCTGTAGATTTCGTGTTGATAAAATTTGATTTCGAATAAGAAAATGTAATCTATGTCATCGAGTGGAAAATATTTTTAGGTCAAAGCTTGTATGGAAAATGTAATTCACTTTTTTATGTTCCTTGACATAATGATTGTAGTTAAGGGTCTAACTAAGTCATGTTAAGTTAAGTAGTATTTGTTTGAGCTCAATTCGATTATCTTAAAATAGAGTTTGAGTTTATCCAGTTAGTAAAATCTTTACTCAAGCTCGAATAAGAGAAAAATTAGTTGAATTGAGTTTAACTTTAAAAATTATATTTAAACCCTTTTATTTTTATTAATTATTTCTCTATATTCAAAGTTTAGAAATAAAATTTGAGTAATATAAGTATAAAATTTTAAACTTGAAAGTTTTTTGTTGATATTTTACTCAAGTTGTACCAAACTATAAACTCATGAGTTTACCTAACGGAGTAACAATAATTTTGAACTCAATTCAAAAATTAAATTAAAATAATTCAAACTCAAACTTAACTTAATTAGTTAAATCAACTATGAATCATTGGAATGGCTGGGCTCATTTTATATTCTTAAGGTGTGTTTGGTTTAAAAAATATTTAATTATTGAAAATAAATTGTTACTAATAAAATAAATTATCTAGAAGATTATTGGATATAAATTAATATTGGGTTTGGTAAAATTAGTATGTATAAATAATTATTATGTTTGGTGAGTAATAATAAATGAATATTGAAATGTTAATTTACTTTTATGTTCTTAAAAAATTATTAGTTAAAAATCAATAGTCTTAATAATTTGTAAGATGATATTTATATTCTTAATTTGTTGTATTTTAGGTGTCATTATTATTTTTTAAATTATTAAGGGCTTACTAAAATTTTAAAAATTTCAAAATACCTTAAGACTTTTTTTAAGTCGCAAAAAACCTTCAAAAATTTTATTAACATCCCTAAAATATTTAAAACTTATAATTTACTTTTAAATATATAATTATATAATATTTATATATCTAATTTAATTTATTTTTATCTTTTAGAGTGAAATTATCATTTTTTTAAAATACTGGAAGATACTAAAACTTTAAAAAATTTCAAAAATATCCCTAAATTTTTTTTAAATTTAAAAACCTTTCAAAGTTTCCAACACTCTTAAAATTTTTGAAATTTATAATTATTTTTAAACATATGATTATATGTTATTTATACTCTTAATTTAATTTATTTTACTTGTTGAAGGTGTAATTATTATTTTTTAAATTATAAGAGCATACCAATATTTTAAAATTTTTAAAAACATTCTTAAATTTATTTTTAATTATACAAAACTCTTCAAACTTTTATTTAGACTCTTAAAATTTTCAAATTATAATTTACTTTAATATATAATTACTCGATATATATATATTTTTTATTTTATTTTATTTTTTAGAGATGTTATTTTTTTAAAAATTATTAATTATATTATTAAAAATGAATATAATTCTATTTAAAAAATTTAATAATTAATATAAATTTAATAAAGTCATATAGATAATAAATATAGGTTATGAAGTTAATCAATGCCTACAACCAAAACGAACGGTGACTCCCCAAGGCACAAGGTACCCAGATCCTCGATTGGATCAAACTTGGCAGCTGTTGTCTCTTAACGGACTATCTGAATTACTGGGGTCAGGCCCGAATCACGATTTTATTAAACTGAGCACAGGAGGTTAATTCTGTGAAATCATGTTTCCGCGTGCTTGCCATTAATGATTTCGACGGAACTGCTGTCTTCAGGTTTTGCATTTATGTCCTTGTACTCACATTTTATTTTTTTACACCCTTGATTTACAAAATATTTTCAAACGAAGGCTGTGTCATATAATATAAAGTTTATTCTAAAAAAAAGTATCTGTCTTAATTTTTTTACTACAATATTTAGGTTGATTTGTTAAAAATTATACCCTCTAACCATAGAAATGAAATCAATAAAAATACAATGGGATGATGTTTGCATAATTTTAGGAATATTTATTATTTTAATAAAATCCTTCCAACATTGCCAGAACACCCCCCCCCCCCCTTATTGTAATTTGGATAAAGACATAATAATCACATATATTTAATAAAAATAAGATATTCTCCTAACAATAAATGTTATCATGTCACATAATTAATTCAAAATGGACATATAAAGTGAAGAGCTTAGATTCAAAGACAAACCCCAATTTATAAAATATATACATCATACCTCATTGTTAACATATTCTTTATTATTAAAATATTAGAGAAAGTGTAAAAGACATCAAATTTGGCAAATAAATTTAGGTTCATATTTTAACTTAATAATAAGCAAAGTTAGGGTGAAACCAAAGAATAGTAATATTGCATATTGATTATTATTACATATATTTGAAGTTTGCTTTTTGGAAAGGGCTTAGAGTCAATCTTCAAAATTCACTTTCAAAAGTGAAACTCCTATTACTTTTTCCCACTAAGCTATAGAAACTTTAACGAACTTGTTTATAATTAAGTATAATAACACTTGATAATGCACAAGCATTTACTTCTGTCCACACCCATCCAATTATTTTTCTAATGTTCTTAATCTTATCTTCTTCCTCTTCCTTTGCCAACACAATTATGATTTTGAATTGACTTGACACCTCAATACACACTTTCCACAGGTAACAATAATAATAATAATAATAATAAAGAATTTGAGAAGACTTGTTAACAAGAAATTTTAGGTTCAAATCAGGTTTTTTAATATGTAAAAATATGATTTTTTTTTCAATTAAATCTATTAAATCTGTGACATGATATTGGGTTTATTTTGTTCAACTGTTTATAGAAAGAGGAAGGAAATTTTTCAACAGAATTAACAAACTGTTTCAGTAAAATAGTGCCACAGATAAAACATATAACATTTACTGAATTTAAGTGCATTGAGAGGGTTGTAAAAGAATAAGAGAAAGTAAAGGGGGTTGAGAAAGCAAAAGAAGCACTAAGATCTTCTTAATCTTTAATTTCACTAGTTTCTTTTCTACTAAATTTCTGCTTTTCTTTGTTGGCCCATGTGGCTTTAGTCTTCTCTTACTTGCCTCCTCCATCTTTTCTGTCATAATTCATACACTTCTCAAAATTTCCAAACTTTTCCTGCTTCACTACCTGTTCACGTGATCGGTAAGTGCTTTTTTTTATGTTGTTTATTGGATGGGTGTTGAAATGGGGATGGTATGTTTTGTGAAATTTGACAACAGGGTCAGCTTTACTATTGGTTTTCTAGGTTGTTGATTGTTAATGTCTTTGTTGAAGGATAATCACGGGTTCTTTTGTGAATAAATGGGGTTTGGATAATGCCATTTTCGTTTCTGCTTTAGCATGTATGTTCATGAATTCTTTGCCACAAAAAGTTTCCAATATTCTTGTAAATTTTGCTCTTTTTTCTTTGTGTTCTTAGTTCCCAGTTAGGATATACCAAGTTGTTAGCCAAACCAAGTGTTGACAAACTTGTGGATGCTATGTTTTTTTTTTCCCTGAAAGATGTCGAGTTCAACTAGTTTAGTAAAGGTGGGGATCTATTTTTGGATCCTGGAATTATTATCATTATATTTCCAGGTTCCAATTCCTAATATTTTCTGAATTTTTGAGTGATTTGTGAGAGATCAAGTCCTTTTGCTATGTATATTCCGTTCAAGTTTCAAATTTTGGAATACTTTTGATGATGAGAGGCCCTTTCTCAAATTTTAAAGGGTCATAGTAAGTTGATTGCTTATGGATTTTGACTAGAGGATCACTTTTGGGTAATTAATAACTATTTTTGGATAACTTATAGAGTTTCTCCAGGTGAAAGATGGTTGCAGAGTCTTGGTTTCGCAGTTTGTGGAAGATTCCTCGAAAACATGAAGCAAGTCCTCCGAAAGAGGTGATTGGAGTATTAGCTTTTGAAGTTGCCAGCTTGATGTCTAAGTTGGCTCATCTCTGGCAATCTTTAAGCGATAAGCAGATAATCAGGTTGCGGGAGGAGATTATGAATTCTGTGGGTATAAAAAAGCTTGTGTCGGAGGATGAAGAGTTCATTGCAAATTTAATACGGTTAGAGCTGATAGAGAATCTGGTCCATGTGGCAAAATCTGTAGCCAGACTGGGGAAGAAGTGTAATCATCCCGGTTTGAAGAGTTTTGAGAATGCTTATGAAGAGTTAATCAAGATTGGTGCAGACCCATTTGGATGGGTTTTTACGTTGAAGAAGATGGAAAGGAAAGTTAAGAAGATGGAACGTTTCATTTCGATAAACGCCACTTTGTACCGAGAGATGGAAATGCTTTCAGATCACAAACAGACTCTGAAGAGAATGAAGGGTAATGACACTGACTTGGAGAGTTTGCTTGAATTTCAGAAGAAGGTTGCCTGGAAGGAGCAGGAGGTAAAGATTCTGAGGGAGGCATCTCTTTGGAATAAAAGCTATGATTATATTGTTCTCCTTTTGGCAAGATCAGTATTCACATTATTTTGTAGGATCAAAGAAGTATTTGGAATCAACTCAAGTGTAGATGTTGATGATTCTAAAGATTTCGCTTCTGATTATATACACAGCAGCCACTCGGTTTCTGCATTAATGCAGTCGTCAGTACATCGATCCAATAATTCTGGTATTACTAGATTTTTTTCGGGCCCGCTTGGAATGTTTACTAGCAATTCAGGCCCAATTTCAAAACCTAAAAATATGAATAATCACTATTCGGGTCCTCTTATTGCTGCAAGCGCAAAATCAGGTCCTGTTTCTGGAAAGAATAGCAATGTCAACTTCTATTCAGGACCCCTTGGGCAATCAACGGTAAAATCAGGTCCAGTTTTTGGGAAGGATGTTAAAAGTGGCAAGAAGATGTGGAAGACTCGTGACATTTCACCTGGGTTTAATGGGAAGAAACCACCAACTAAAACCAACCGAATGACTCAAGTGGGACCATTCAAAGGATCCATAATTGCTGCTGATGGTTCTTCCGCCAACTGTTATTCAAGTCCAGGTGCTGTTCATTTGGGAATTCTCAGTGGCGCCAAAGATGGCAGCTTGGATTGCCTATCTCAGGCATACTCAGTTTATACTAAATTCTCAGTCTTAAATTGCTCGGGCAGGCTTTTGGATGCTCCTCCCGAAACTCTTGGTGCTTCTGCTTTAGCTTTGCACTATGCAAATGTAATTATTGTCATTGAGAAGCTAGTGGCATCCCCTCATTTGATTGGTCACGATGCGAGAGAGGATTTGTACAATATGTTACCTGCAAGTTTACGGGCTGCACTGAGAGCACGGTTAAAGCCATACACAAAGAGCTTAGCTACATCAATTTATGATACTGTGCTTGTAGGAGAGTGGACAACTGCAATGGCCACAATATTGGAATGGTTGGCTCCACTTGCTCATAATATGATAAGATGGCAATCTGAGCGGAGCTTTGAGCAGCAGAACTTAATTTGGAGGACAAATATTCTTCTAGTACAAACCCTCTACTTCGCTAATCAAGAAAAGACAGAAGCAACAATCACGGAGCTTCTTGTTGGCCTTAATTACGTGTGGAGATTCGGTAGAGAAGTCAATGCAAAAGCTTTGCAGGAGTGTACTAGTAGTAGAATATTTGATGAATGCCTGGGCCTGGAAGAGTGAAGATGATTCTCAGATTGTGGTAATCAGATATACAAATCCCATTTGCCTACAAAATTGACTGGCTTTACGGGTCATAAGGTTGCTAATCTGCTGGCTAGTCCGTCAAGCTTCTCCATCACAACCAGAGTGTAGGTTAAAGCCATACACACACTATCACAGTTCTTTATACTGAATGTTTTTCTGTCTGCCATAGAGCGGCTCCTCCCCAATTCTAGGATTAAGCTATTGTTCAATAATGGAGTTTGTATATGCATAAGCAACATACTTTTCTTATATTATTAAATGTGAATCGCCCATGTTAGGCTTTTCATTCATGTATATACGACCACTCATGGCAGACAATGCATGTTTCTAAGCGGTTTTGCTTCTATAAATGTCATTGAGGTCACCAATTTTGTACCATTGAATGGGCTCCATCCATCTCAATGTGGGAATTGATTTTAATTGTACACTGATTAACCACCCCTTTCCTACTTTTCATAACTCATTGTTGTCCAACGTCATGACACAAGGAAGCCAAACATTCAAATTGGGATAAACATAAGATTAGGCTTAAAAATTGTTGGTTTAAAATATGTAGTCTTTCTAAGATTAGGGTTTCCTTTGAGGATAATGATGTAGATTTAAATGTTATTTGATTTTAGCTATTTCATAAATAATAAAAAAATTTAACATTTGATCTTATCATTAACATTTATCTAATGTAATTAATTTTCGAAAACCACACCGCCAGATAATTTAGTTTTACAATTTATATGTTAATATAGTAAAGAATTCGGTGGTGTTTTTACCTGTTGGTGATGTGGCGAGAAGAAGACAGGAAGCAAAATCCTACACAGATCGCCTGCGAGTTGAGTCGATTTGCTGCGTTTCCTTTGAACGTTTGGTATGCCACTGCCCGTCTTTTTCTTTCTCCTTCTTTCTTTCTTATATTTTACATTCAATTTCAATCCTACTACTTAAAAAAATCATGTTATAAATTTTAAAAAAGAAAAAAAAACCCTTACGAATTGACATTTTTCCTCGCTTCTTGGCTGTGGCTAAGGCATGGCAGCGCCCAAGCCATGGTCAACTCGGTCAAGCTCTCTTCGCGAGTCCTTGGAGTATGAAATGCTCGAAGGAACCACCAGCTGGAACGCTCTCGAATGTACCAAAGTCGACGTTTGCCTTCTCTTTCAATTCTACGGTTTTCTTTTCTTTTCTTAAAATATATATATATATATATATATAAAAAAAAATTCTTTGGTGATTTATTTTTTATTTTTGTGTTTAATTATTGATAGGCGTTTACGCGGAGAGTCTGGCATGCTAATCTTGATATATTGCTTGACACTGAGCGAGTTGTAGTTGAGGTATGCTGTATTTGGTTACCTGAATTTTTATTTCTTTTGCCATTATTGTGGTGGCCCGGTAATGTTGTTGATTTTATACTATTATATAAATCATTTATCAGTGCGTTTGGGGTTAATTTTGGTATTTCAATATCTTTTTTTCTCGTGTGTGGACTACCTGTTGACTTTCCTGTTAACCATGTATTTATCTAATTGATTTTCTACAGTTCTGATAAACTAATTTTGTGTGGTTAGCAATCTATTTTTTATTTTTATTTTTTTAAATCTTGAATTACTTGTTATTGGTTTATTGAAGTGTATAAATGAGGTTGAGTTTCTTGAGTTTTGGACTTTGTTTTCAGGGATATGGTGTTGTTCTTGTTAATACTGATGAGGCTGGCACTTTGATAGTGACAAATTATCGTCTCCTGTTTTTAGTAAGTGTTACATGACAATTTTCTGCTAAGCTTATACTTGCTTTATGTCTATGTATTTAATTGTTTTCATGTGTATTGCATATATTCACGCTGGAAGTAATTGCACATCTTTACTTTGATGATTTGCTGTCTTTTTTCTCATATAAACAAGTTTATTTGAAAGAGCGCACACGGGGTCTGTAGTAGCTGCAAAGCAAGCAGAACATCTTATTCTTTTTAGAAATTTTTCTGTGTATATGTTAATTGTAGTTCTTTGATTTCTAGGATGTCTGTGTTTGTGTCCAATCAGTTTCAGACTTCCAGTTTAATGTACACTGCAGCAATAATGTGTTGAAACCTAAACCTTAAGTCACTGTTATGGACTTGCGCAACACTAATTTACGTGTTTTTGTCATACTAGTGTTTGCATTAGTGCAGATGACATAAACAGTCAACTGTAGGAGTCTAATTAGCTTTTATTGTCTTTCACTGATTTGTTTTGCATTGATACTAAACTGTTGCCTGTAATGCCTGTTTTGATGAATGGTAAGACTTGCCAGAAGGGAAGATTATTGACACAGAGGAGAAGAAACAATATGGAGAGACATAGAAATTCTTTCTTTGGAGGGTTGGGATTTTTTGTTGGTTTAGTATTGTGACTTTGTGATACAATCTTGGTGATTATAAAATGGAAAGGTTTTGTATCCTTTGGTTGTGTAATATATAATATCTGCGGTTTGAAGGATGTATAATTTGGATCAATTATCTGTTATGTATCTATTAATTAATCAATGGTTTAGTGAGGGAACTAGAGATATTATACCACTTGGCACTGTTCCAATGGCAACTATTGAGAAGTTTAGTAAAATGGTATGCCTTTGAAACGATGCCATACGGTATTGCCAGGTCCCATTACAAACATTATCATATGACAGTTTGATCTTGATGATAGCAAATTTTACAATCATCATTCTTTTATGAATAAAAGGTTGTAGGATGTGTACAGGCCTCCTAAAATAAATTTATATATTATGAGGATTTTACAGCATTCATGGAGGCTAGCACTCATTTCAATACAATTTTGCATTTGGAGAATAAGTTACTGTAAGACTAATCTTCTTATAATTGTATATTCAATTGACCATACATAAACCTCTACTAAAATTGAATGAAAAATAGGCAATTCGCTCACAATGTAGTAATTTTAATAATTAAGTGTTTGGGATTACTAGTTTTCAAGTACCGCACCGCACTCAACTTTGTTTAACAGATGACTGAACCACTAAGCTATCTGAAAAGTTTAAGTCCTGCGACTGCTGATAACATCTATTCTCTAGTACAAAAGGGATCAAAGAAAAAGAAAACACATTGCACTAGACATCATCAACTATAGAGTAATCCTTCGAAATACGGCATTTTCAATTTACCCAAGTCAATGACTAAATTATGCTGAATGATGATGATCATCATCAGCTGGAGTGTCATTGTCATCGGATGAATCCTTTTTGGCTGCCCTCTCCTTCCTCTCCTTCCACCTTGCCCATACCCAGTTCAAAACAAGAAACCCTCCAAGAGCATAAACCTGAAAGAAAATGAAGAAATTTTGTAAATGCTCAACATTTAAATAATTGATTTCTTCAATCAAAGAATAGACTTGGAGGAACGAAACAAGAAGCACAATAATACAGATTGAAAGAGATTAGATTGCACGGGAACATAGGCCATGATAATGGCAGGGGCACTATGAGGCCAACGACAAAACTATTGGCACAAACAGTTTTCTCAATACAACAGGAAAAAGAAGACACAACAAAAGCATTACAATTTATGAGCGATTAATATCCCTCTAGCTATTATTATGCAATCATCATCTTCTAATGTTACTTCCCTTCCTTATTTCACTCTACATTCTGAACAAAATAAAAAATTAAAAAAAAAAAGCCACTTATATCCTTACCTTCCAAAAAATCCTATCTACCAAATCAGAATGAGTCATTAAGGCTTCATCCAAACAACTTAGATAGCTACTAGCTTACTGGACTACTACTACAGTGACTTTACAAGAAGAAACATGGACATTCACATTTAAAACTTAGAAGAATAGCTCAAAGCTCAGATAACAGAAGAATATTCCACTCATTTTAAGGACTCCCAGTAACACTCCCATAATATGCTGCAGCTTGTGTAATTAACAAAATCTACTCAGACATTCAATGTCGAATATCATATAAAAGTTGAAAATCTTATTAGAGTTGCAGCTAAAGATAGCAATCGCTCTATACAGCTAACCCAGTCTTCTAGGAAGTAACCAAGCCAATGGCATGCCTCCCAACATTTTACACCATAACCAAAACTGTTTGCTGAAAATATTTAAATCATTCATTCAGCTATGTTAGGGTTTAGGGTTTAGGGGACTTGAGGTATGGGGGCATCTGCAGCAGTACTTAAATCCTCACACCACAGTTATTCAAGCGAAGCTTGGGCATATAAGATTTATCAGCCCCATCAATGCACTGTCTTAACCATCATATTAATACTATTTTTTTACATGCTATCATTAGATATAAGGTAAACCAGTAAAGTTAAGATAAGATAGATCAGAAAAAAATAGTACTGATAACACTGGTACACAAGAATCGGCCCCTTTACCAAACATCATTCAAGACTCCATTCTTACCTAACTAACGTAAAGTAACTTTTGTTTTGTGGCATTTCCCAGTGCAAGTAACTCTTTGCAAAATGCAAACTAGTAGAATTATTATTATGCCATTTTGTTAGGAATTTAAAAAAGATAACTCAACCTAACAAAAGATTAAGGAAAAAGAATTTCCCCTTCAATGAATTTCATTCTCTAGTGAAGAAACCATTACAAATCTCTATGACTGTGACTAAACTTTCCCAAGGTTTCAGAAATATACCCCGTTACACCATACCACCAATGACCCTCGCTTTCCAAATATACGGACAAGATCCAGACCTTAACCCACTCAATTCCGTACCTACTTCCCCCACCTCCAAACACATGGATAAACATAAATATCATAGCAATAATTCTTCTTCTCAACCAACTACAACGATGACTTAAGAGAATTAAAATTTTGTGCATAAATTTTTCTCCATAAACTCTATCTAAAATTAAGAGAATTAAAAGAACTCCAGCAAATTCAATCACTTCTCCAAGTAAAAAAATCAACAATTATCTTTCCATCTACCTTAACTTACAAAAATTCAGTCACTGAAAAAACGAATCCTAAAACATAAAAATCGCCAATCTTAACTTTGTTTCTTCCATTTGCTCGAGAACCAAACAAAGATTATAAAAGAAAGCAAACCTGCCAGAGAACGACAGGGTTGGAAGTCCTGCCGGCCGGCTCTTCAGCCTCGAAATCCAACCGTACCGGTACTATCTGACGCGCAGAGTCCGGAAACCTCACCAAGTTCGGCTTCACACTTAAGTTTTCACTTTCTACACTTGTTTGCTGACTCTCCTCAACGCCGGCTGGCGCCACTTGTTTCGGTTTTTTGCTAAAGAAAGGAAGCTTGAGCTCAAATTTTGGCAACAATGAGAGTATGTTTTGGAAATCTCTTTTTTCGGTAGCATTTTCGGCGTTTTCAGCCATTACGACTACGAGAGAAACTGAAGTCCTCCCCAATTTTTGTTTTCAATTTTTAAAGCGGCGGAGAAAGCGGAATCATACGGTCACCTCTTTAATTTTTCTCCGGTTCGTTATTCCCGGTTCTCTACGATTCGCGTCAATACTGTTTTACAGATACCGTACGTAATTGCATTTGCTAAGGACTAAAACTACATACCAATAACAGGACAAAATTTTACTTGTAAACCCTTATAAAAATAATAAAAATATTAAAATGATAGTAAAATAAATTTTAAAAAATATAAAAATTAAAATCAAAATTACAATTAAAGAAAAAATATGATGATGACTGTTTTTTAATTTATAATTTTAATTTTTTTAAAAAAAATTAAAAATTATTTTATTTTTTTTTATAATTTTTTTATTTTTATAAAAATATTTTAATTATATATAAAAAATTTTGACAAATTTGAATAAAATGTTTATATTTTAAAAATTGACTGGTAAAATTTTGTTAGGTGAATAAATCCTTTGACCTATTGATACTGAGTTCTAAGGCGTCACTCGAATTCAAAATCACTCACAACATTTTATTTTATTTTTTTTAGAACTCAATGTTCATTCTTAACGAAGCATAATAGTTTTTAATGAATGATAAAATTTTCTCATCTAATTTTCCGTCATTTTCATTGTCTCCAAACAGCTTAAATAAATTAAAAACATGATAACCAGTGAAGAGATTAACGTTCTGCAATATTGTAAAAGCATTCCAATGCATTGATACAAAAACGTCTTACGTTACAAGAGCGAGAAAGATCACAATACCAGCCACTGAGCCGCGGGATTGCCGTAGTCTTCGACCTCGAGCTTCAGAGCCGGAGGAATTACAGGTTTACGATCAGAAAATTTCACCACTTCTTGTTTCTGATTCGTGTTAATTTCTTCCTTATAATCAACTGGTATGGTTTCTGATTCAGTCAGTGCAGGATCATCCGGTTTTGTTTCTCTGTTGAAGAGAGGGAAGTTTAGGCGGAAGTCTGTGAAGAATGAGAAGAAGTTTTTGCTTCCGTTTTGGTCTTCATTTTTAGTGATGCTTTTGGTGTAATTTTCAGCCATGGATAACGAGCTTGGTTGGTCTGGTCTGGTCTGGTGGATATCCAGCGGTGAGGTTTCAAGTTGCAAAGTTTGTTTATATGTTGGCAATTGTTGGCTTCCTGAAACTACTAGGCCACGTTCTGGAATGTTTTGGGATTAACGTGCACTGTGTTGGATTTGGCCCAATCCAACAAAATCACTGTGCTCTGATCCTGAACCGAACTGAAATTTTACTCAATTACTCAAGCCTGATTTGTACCTTTTCCATCCGTTCTTTTCAAAATGCCCGCTATAAACCAAATAACCAAAAAAATCATTATAAATGATATCTTGATGCCTGTGTAGGCTTGTAATGGATTAATTTAATGATGATGAAGGAACAAGGGTGACACATGCCTGGGGATAAATACGAAGAGAATCAAAAGTTGTTGAGATGGTGGGAAGGACGCGAAAATTATAAAAAGGTGTTGTTTTTTTTTTCCTATTCTGTTATAGATTTTCTTGTGTTTGTTTTCTTTGTAGAAAAAATAATTATTTTTTAACACTTTTTTATTGCTAATTGACTTTCAAAATGAAAATTATTTATTTTATTTCTTAATTTTTCACAAAACTTACGGAATTTATTGGTTGAAATTTAAAATATCCTGTGTAGGTATGCAAATGTTGAAGGAACAAATAGAGTTGGATTTTCCAACAAAAAATTTGGTAATCTTGAAACAGAAGGAATGTCACAAAATGATGGCTGAAATTTAACCTAAAAGAAAGAGGCCAAACTATTAATTCTCACCCAAGGTTTTTCTAAATAATAAAATCTTATCTATAAATTTTTAAAAATCAAATACTTATTTATTAGTTAAAATCAATGATTAAATTTAATAGTTAATTGTTAAATTTAATTGATTAAAAAAATATTTTTGTCTTTTTAAATAAAAAAATTTAAAAATAATAAATAATAAAATTAATTTTATAAAAAAAATTAAAATATAAAATAATATTAATATAATAATAAAATTTTTTAAATTTTTAATACAAATTTTAAAAAACTCCATTGCCAATGGTCATCTTGTTGATTTAGTGACCGGATCTAACCGTTTTTTTCATCTGAGATGAACTCAAATAATCAGATTATTTGAAATAGATTGATTTTAATTATCTTCTGTCAGAAAATAATAGGTTTAGTCGTCTTCACCATATTTTTATTATTGAGATTATCAGTTCCGATCATTTGATTAAGTTTTCAATGACCCGATGGCAAAACTGACTTTTTAAAAATTTTTTTATTTTTTATTAATTTTTATCATTATATTAATATTTATTTTATTTAAATATTAATATTATTTAATTTTTTAATAAAAGGTATGTTGATTATTTCATCAACTATGATAATAAATTTATAAAAAAATTAACTCCTAAATAAATATTTAGTTTTTTAAAAATTTTTAGGTACAACTTTATTGTTTAAAAAAATCCGGGGTGAGAATAAGGCTTTTCGGCCAAAGAAAAATAAAACAAGCTTAAAAAGAGACTTGAAAAGAAACATATAAATCAGGGTTAAAATTGTAAACATATGTTTATTAAGATTTAAATCAACGGTCATTGGGAGTTCCGTCTAATTTTCACTTGAATATAAACTGACCCAACCTACCCAATCCTAATGTTTCAACTTCCAACAAACCAACGATTTTTGTGTATTTTTCAAATCTATTGAAGCTTCTGTACTACGTTCAGGCGAAACACCCAATGCCCACCCAAGGTTTCCTTTAATGACAGAATCTTACCAAATGTTTTTAAAAAACTAAACACCGACCCTTATACTTTGAAAAGAGCAACATACCCTTAAAAAATATATGATATTAATATTAAAATAAAATTTAAATAAACATAATATTAAAATAAATTTTAATATAAATTAATAATAATAAATTAATAAAAAAATTTTAAAAAATGTAAAAATAAAATAAAAATTTTTACAAGGTTGCCACCACCTCCAATGAAGCCATTAACCTAACTAGACGGTCGAAAACAGTTATATAATTTTATTAGTGATTAAATCTGACCTTCTTGATAGCAAATGTGGCCAATCTGACTAGATTTGGTGAAGGCAGCCAACCACCGAAAAAGGCTTAAAATGGGTAACATGCTTAAAACCTATTGTTTTTAATTATTTTAGATGACGAAAGTAGACAGATCTAATTGTCTCCGCTAGATCTAATTAAATATGGAACGATCAAATTTGATGGTATTTGCTATTGAGACAATCAAATTCAACTACCAAATAGTTATTTCTAATCGCCTAATTAGCTTAATAGCAATCATTGTTGTTAATGATGTTGTCAATAAATGTGGCTATTTTTTTAAAAAAATTATTTTATTTTTAAAATTTTATTAATTATTAATTTAATTTATTATTGATATTATTTTATTTTTAATTATTTTTATAAAAGTAATTTTAGTATTTTTAAAATTTTTATTTAAAAAGATAAAATTATTATTCTAACTTTAACTAATAAACAAGTATTTGATTTTTTGAAACTTTTAAGGTAGGATTTGTCATTGTAGGGCTTGCTATCAACCAAACTATCTTCACGTCCCAACTCAAAAGTACCATCTTCATATTTTTATTACGGTTAAATTGTTGTTTCTAACATTTATATAAGGATTAATTTAATATATAAAATATACTTTTATGATTAAGTTATATTAATTTAAAGGAAACAATTAAAGAAAGAAACGCAAGGGAATTTTTCATGAATATAAAAAAAATTTAGAAAATTTAATTAAAATATACAAAAGTTCAATCATTGATACAAATTTATACAAAAAAAAAAAAAAATTTATACAAATTTATCATATTATAAAGTATTTATTGAAAATACTCATGAGTATAAAAAAGGAAATGAAAAAGTTGAGTGTCTTACCCTTTTTGGTGAACGGCACAGGGTGAAACATTTGAAAAGGTAAACTAGGTTAGTGTTTTTTATTTTCATTGCATGTTTGCATTTGTGTTGCAAATATCATTTAAGGTTTTAGGCTTTGAAATTTAAATTCCGTTAAAAAATTACGATTTTTGTTATTGTGTTTGTTGCAATAATGATGTCAAGAATTTATTTGGTGAATAAAAAACAATGAAATCTATCAAAATTATATAGATTTTATTGTCATCAACATTGTACTATAAAAGTAAATTATGGAATGAATAGATTTCATCACTATGAAATTACGATTTTTGTTATTATGGTTTATTGTAATGGCGATGACAGAAGTTTATTTGATGTATTTAGAGTAAAAAACGATGAAATCTATTAAAATTATACATATTTCATTATTATCAACACACTACTATATGAGTAAGTCAGAGCTTACCTTGTTTGCAAGTGAAATGGTAAACCGAGAGTTTAGAGGAGGCAAATAGTTTTTTTTTATTTTTTTTAATGCAACTCATTCATCTTTGGGGGGTTGAAATAATAAATTGTGAGCTTAAGGGGGACAAATAGATTTTTTTTATATGCGACTCCAATCTATTTGAGAGTGAACTATTAAAACGGAGCTTGGGAGCAAATAAATATTATTTGTCCACCTTCGCCACCATAAAAGGTTAGAAACATCTAACATGCTTGACATCGACTGTTTTTGACCATTTTAGATGACAAAGGTAATCAGATCTGACCGCATCCACCAAATATTTGGTGGTCAGATCCGACTACCAATAAATTTAGGTAGCTATTTTCGGTAATCTGGTTATGTTAATAGTAATCATCGTCGTCAGTGACTCTACCTGCAGTGGTGGCTGTTTTTTAAATATTTTATTTTATTTTTAAAATTTTAATAATTATTTGAATATTATTTAATATTTTAATTACTTTTATAAAATTTATTTTTTAATTTTTATTTAAAAAGACAAAAATATCGTTGTAACTTTAGTCAACAAGTAGATAATTGATTTTTTAAAACTTTATGAGTGACACTATATCATTTAAAAAAATTTTAAATGAAAATATGTCGTTTGACCTATATATAGGGTATAAACTAAGTTTAACTAAAACTATATTTATTTAATTACTTAAAATTTAGAAGTATCAACATAATCTAATATATTAATATCTTAATGATATATGATATAAATATTATAATAAAATCATATATACTTGGATCAAATATTTGATGTAACAATATTTAATTTTTTTTCAAACTAAGAGTTTGAGCATAAAGTATAAATAAAATTTAAGTTAAAAGAGATGAAAAGATGTGCAAGATTGATACTCTCTTATAATATTTTAAATTTATATAATATTATTTTATCTTTTCGTATAAAAGTATGTAAATGACTGAATTTTTGTATAGTTTAGTTAATTTTTCTAAATACGTAAAAATTGATGTATTTTGAAAAAGAAAATCGTTTAGAAATACAATATATTTTAGAATTTATAAAAAGTTAAAGCACTGACGCCATAAAATCCAAAATATGTACCATAATTTTTAATAGTTCCAGACAACACTTCTCAAACGTGGATTTAAAAAAAAAAAAAAAAAAAAGTATTTCTCAAAAAGCAGCAACCCCGCACACCCCTTTCAACTAACAAAAAATCAAAACCAAACCGTCTCGGCTGCCATATAAAACAAACACTGAAATCGAACCACTGCATTTCTCAAATCTTAAATCACTTTGAAAAACCGAAAACTAAAAAAATGAATTCGAATAACTTACTTCTTGAAGAACCGATCAGAATGGTTTCAATTCTTGAGCCTTCAAAGCCAGTAAGCAACGCTTGTTTAAAGTAGTTCACTGATATACTTTTCTTTTAACTGTTTGTTGTTTCTTGATCTCTTTTCCTGGTGTTTGGTTGCTGAGAAATGGAGGAAAAGAAAGGGAAATGAAGGAAGATTGAAGCAGAATTTTGACTTTCTAGTGTCAAGTGTGAGAGCTACTGTTTGACTAATTAGAAAGGATGTTTAAGCTACCAAATCGGGAGTTTTGCGAATTATTTTAGTGTTTGTACTTTGATCAGCTGCTTGGTTGCTGAAATAATGTAGGAGAGCAAGAGTAAAACAAAATTTAACAGGAATTTTCTCTTTAAAGTGTTAAGGGAGCAACTATTTGGTTTTGACGTAGGTTTTTTGCAAGCAAAATTGCTGTTACCGAGATTATTGTGTTTCTGCTTGTACTTCGATCAGGCTATTTGGTTGCCGAGAAAATGTAGGAAACAGAAAAAGAAAAATGTAAAATTGCATTTGAATTTCACCTGCGGTTGCAAGTGTGCTATTGCTCAGCTTATTCGGATGATATAGAATTTCTAAGCAACCAGACCGCTAAGATATGGAGGTTGCCATGTTGTTTTCCTTCCCTAGTAGTTTTTGGGTCAATTTGGTGTTAATTGTTAGCTTCTGTTAGGCATTTTATTAAAATTTGTTTATAAATTATTTTGACATTACCAATGGGAACAGGATAAAAGGAATGCCACAGTACTTCGATAAAAAGTCTAAGGGTTCACAATGTTTCCCTGAAACATTCTTTGTTTTTGTCTTGAAATTCTATCTGGAACTTTTGTTATGATGAAAGAGAATTTGCTGCTTATCATATCTGAATTTTGATATTGGGTTGAATGTGTTCTGCAGACCTTTTTTCCTGCGTTGACAAAATTAATTGGAACTCTTGGTCAAAGGTCGCAATCTGTTGAGATAATATCTGCTTGCCTCAATGCAGGAATGTCTGGTACGCTCTGCTGTATGCTTAGCTTTGTATAAGGTTACTGTTATTTATTTATTTATTTTAATTTTAAATTGCTTGACGCCTTGCTTTGATTGCCAGTGAAAGGGGTTTTAAATATTATGGAGAATTTTTTTGTTGTACAAGGTTAAGTAACTAATTCAACCATCCAGGGTTTTTTTTCTCAACTTTAATTGAGTACATCTTTTAGTTATTAGTTCATGGGAGACATATGAATTTAAGATATTGTGCACTCTCTTGACTAATCAATTAATTATTTACATTTTTGCATACATTTGACCATAAGGTTGATTATATGTGTTTTCTTTTTCTCAATTAGTATTTCACTAAGCTAGAAATTTGTAATTGAACTTATTCAAGGGGTTGAATCTAACATGTTTGACTGTTAATTATTTGGTCTTTTCCTTTGTTGGTTTTGCATCAGTGGCAAGGTTTGATTTTTCTTGGGGTGATGCTGCTTATCACCAAGAGACACTGGAAAATCTGAAGATAGCTATCAAGAGTACCAAGAAGCTCTGTGCGGTAAGCTCGCGTTCTCAAATTGATGACTGTTAATTATTTGGTCTATTATAGCATGTATTAAGATGTCTATTCAAATAATTCAGTTTGGGCTCCTGTTTTTCTTGCCAAATTTATAGCATTATGAGGGCTTGGGAATACAAATTTTCTATAATTTTATTTTGAATTTGTTTTTCCAGGTTATGTTAGACACAGTTGGTCCAGAATTGCAAGTAGTTAACAAAACTGAGCTTCCAATTTCCCTTCAGGCAGATACTACTGTTGTCCTAACACCAGATCAAGACAAAGAAGCTTCCTCAAATTTGCTGCCAATAACTTTTTCTGACCTGTCAAAGGTATTTTACATGTATCTATTTTCAATTTGACTTTGTTTCAGATGTTGGGAGTACTTCCATTTCATTTGTCAGAAGCTAGGGTTAAGCTATATCAGTATCATATTATTGTGCAGTTACGTTATGTGGTTTGACTTCTATTTATGCATCTGTGTCTTTGTTTTCTAGCCTTGTGTGGGAATTTATTAAGCTCACTGTGTGTTTGATATCCATTTTATCCAGAGTCTTTCACCTTTTTGTTGGATTCCTTATGTAATTACATTTGGAAGAAATCAGTGAAGGGTCTGTTATCTCAAATGGACTGAAGCTAATTCTGTTGGGGTTGTCAGGAGTTCCTGCTTTTGTCAAGAGGCTGCTTGGGTCTTCTTTAGTTTGTATTCTCTCGTTTTTTTTTTTTTTTTTTTTTCTGTCGCTCTTTCCTTTATGTTCTTGGTGCTTTACATCTAAATTTTGGTGTGAAAATAATGTTATAGTTATTTTAGTTCTTTATATCTATTTTATCACATGTTCTTTCTGAAGCTGCTTTTCACAGTTGCAATAACTGAATATTTTAAGTTGGCCATTGCAGGCAGTAAAGAAGGGAGACAATATTTTTATTGGACAATATTTGTTTACAGGAAATGAAACAACTTCTGTCTGGTTAGAGGTAAGGAGCAATGACCTAGTTCAGTCATTATGTCAATGATGCTATGTACATTGTAAGTCTTGTGGGGCTGGGTATGTTATGTAACTTAAACAAATTGGAGACATAAGCTCATCTATATTTCAAGCCAGAAATATTAGTTGATTTTTTCATTAAACAAGAAAACAGTCATTTGGCTAGCTAATTGCACCCCCAATTTAAATAGGAATTCTTACAAGCTAGCTAGTTATCAAAAGCATAAAGAACAAATGTCTGCTAATAACATTCTACAAATTGAAATGCTACTAATATGATGTTTGTTTTGTTCAAATAGGTTACTGATGTGGTTGGTGAAGATGTGGTTTGTCTGATAAAGAATTCTGCTATTTTGGCTCGGCAATTGTATACTTTACATGTCTCTCAAATTCATATTGATTTGCCAATACTTACTGATAAAGATAAACAGGTAATTTGTTCTTTTTGTGCAATAGTTGTACCTGTTCTATGTCAATTTGTAAAAATAATTTTGAAAGACCAAGTTGTAAAATGAAATTGAAAAAATTGTGTTATGCATTTTCAAGCTCAGATATAAGTGTGACGTTCTGTATTCTGAGAGTGCTTTTGAATAGCAAAACCAAAGAAAATGCCTTAGGTTAGGATATTAATTGATAAGAGTAGGATAGTTAGAAGAATAAAAAGAGGCAGTGAGAGTGAAGTGGGGAGAGTAGTAGAATGGACTACTTACCAAAAAAAAAAAAAAGGGTACTAGAAGGGACTCAAGGTTTGGAAAACTTGAGAAGGAGATGATGGAGAGATTTGTGTGTTGAGGCAAAGATTCTATTGTTAAAAGATGGGGTTATGGGAGGTGAAGGATTTTGTCTACTCTATTGTACCAAAACAATCAACGTGAGGATAGAAGTAAAGCTCTGAGATGTTCAACGAGGAGAGCTAGAAAGGGCTGCTGATAGCCAAGGGACATTGGAAAGGGGAGATATGAGGCTAGATGGCCAAGAGGGGATCGACGGAAACATAAGACCACCAGGATGAGGCGCCAATGGTGGTATACTATGAGGTTCAGATTTTGACCACCAAGCACAGCGGCTTGAGTTGCAAATGTTTGGAGCCTCAAGATGGCTCTTCTAGGCCGAAAGGTATTTTGCTGTAAATGAGATTAAGCTTGAGGATACGAGGCTGGGAAAGATGATTCTAGTGTGGGGATACGAGGTTGAGGCATTGAGGATGCTTAATCTGGCGAGAAAAGGATCGCGTGGCTGAAATTTGGGGCATATGATATTCTGCTTAGGATGAACGGTGCTAGAATGACATTTTTCTGATGGCAGAAAACATGAGGGTGATTTTTCCAACCATGGACAATAAATAGGCCAACAGCAGAATGGGCGAAATTTTTCAAATTGTGCTTTGAAGATTAGGATAATAACAATTGAAGATTATAAATGTTAGAATTAGGATAATATCCATATGGTAGGATAACGATTGAACTGAATTGATTATTGAGGATTAGGATAATAATTGAATCATTGAAGACTGAAGTGAGACCTTGAGAGGTGGTACTTCTTGTTGCTAGCATGTTCTCTTTTTTCTTCTACTAATTTCAAAACAATATGTTGGTTGTGGATAGAAATTAAGAGTGTTTGGGGTTGATTTGTGCATGCTTACTTAGAGTTAAAAACATCATGAAACATTGGTATGAGTCTATTCTCCACCTGATAATTCTGTGAAAAGAGATTTTGGTCTTTGTCTCCTATGTAGCTGTGTACCTTCACTTTAAATATTACTGATCAGATTCATTATCTCTTGATTGCCATCACTTAACAGGGATTGAGGTTAGCATACATTTCATTGCTTTATACAATTAATTATGAAACTGATTCCTGTTTTTTGAGCCATTGTTATAGAAGTTATGATTAAGTGAATGATATCTTATGCTTCCTATGAGATAGATGATACACATATCATCTTACAGGATCTGTTCGGTGTAAATGAATTAGATCAGTGCAATATTCCCTTGAGATTTTGTGCTTTGCTTTGTTATTGAATTCATCCTATTATTTAAATTCCGTATCAGGTTATAAGCTCATGGGGTGTTCAAAACAACATAGATATCCTTTCTTTGTCATATACTCGGCATGCAGAAGATATTCGTCAAGTAAGGAATTTCTCACCTGGGATTCTTCTGTACTGTACTGTTTTTATCTAAAGCAATCTATTTTCTTTCAGCCACTTCACATACATGTGTTAGTTGTTCTTAATTTTCAATTTAGATTTAACTTTCCAATTGGTTAGCCAGTGGTTTCTGGGTTACTGCAGTTAGTAGCTTACTGGTTTTCTTGTTACATTCTTATTGTGGCTGTATGCAGGCCCGTCAATATCTCTCAAAATTGGGTGGCCTTACTCAAACTCAAATTTTTGCAAAGATTGAAAATATAGAGGTGACAAGCATGAGTCATTAACTTCCTTAGACCATTCTAAATTTAGATAATCTTTTTCTTTGGTTTGATTTGAATATGCTTTGTCTTCTATCTCATGTAAACTAGGGAATAACTCATTTTGATGAGATTTTACAAGAAGCAGATGGAATCATTATTGCTCGTGGAAATTTAGGGGTAGATCTTCCTCCAGAAAAGGTAAACTTTCACATGTAAATTCAGTATATATTTTAATAATTTGCACTGGAAATTTTGATGGTCATCTAATTGAGATATGCATATTCAATGCAAATTGTCATGCACACACTGCACATGGATACACAAGGTAATTGTTAGCTGTGCAGGTATTCAATGAGATCTATTTTCTAATAGGTAAAAAGTCTATCAAAAGGCACATAAATATATAGTGAAGGAGACCTTTTTCCTCTCCAGTAAAAGATTTACTAAAAATTTGCCTTGAAAAATAGTAGCCTACATGATACACATATACATTAGTGGTGCTACTCATTGAATGTTAACTGCACTGCATTCATGTTATATTTGTCACATAAGAGAAACATGGTTGCAACAATCTATGTGCTGCTACTTATGATTATGCATGTCTTATTTAGTTGAATATCAACTAAGGCTTTGTCTTGAGAGAGACGGATACTTTCACTCAAAGGGGGTTTCTATATGGTGCCATGCCAATCAAGATAATGATGATAATCACAGAAATGGGAATGTGCATAATTAGGTCATCCCATTTTACTTTTAGGAGTTTGTGTGTGAAACGCGTATATTTGTTTGTGCATTCACCTATGGTCAAAGATGTAAGAAACTACGCAAGATTCTTTAGTAATTATAAATTTTGGATTTCTAGGTGTTTCTGTTTCAGAAGGCTGCTGTTTACCAGTGCAATATGGCTGGAAAGCCTGCAGTGATTACTCGTGTTGTTGACAGCATGACTGATAACTTGAGACCTACTCGCGCTGAAGCAACTGATGTTGCCAATGCAGTGTTGGATGGTAAATTTGATATTTCTTCTGTTGTGTGACTTTGGTGGACATCTATTATCTTTTGTTGTTGATGGCAACTCATAACATTTTGATGTGTGAAAATGTATGCTATGTGATCCATGGCCAGTTCATATTACTGCATTTCTTCTAGTTTTGACCATCAAGTTATGGCTGACATTCTGTAAATTATAGCATGCATGAACTGGAATCTTAGTTTTTGTCTGATTATGTATTTGTTATTGTTACTATTATCTTCTTTTTTTTTTTTCCTGTTCAGGGAGCGATGCAATTCTTCTTGGAGCAGAGACCCTGCGAGGATTATACCCTGTTGAGACCGTTTCTGTTGTTGGAAAAATTTGTGCTGAGGTAAGTTTCTCAGTTTTGATAACTAAAAGTTCATCCATATGCTTGTCCTTAGTTAGGCAACTCTTTTGCTTATCTTCAAATCTACATGTCCAGCCATCGACTGTTTTATTCTCTCTCTTTGCTGTCGGACAAGAACATCTAAGCTGTTGCTTTAGTGTAATCTTTACAGTGTCAACATTTTGAGTGGCTTTGCACAGGCCTAGGTGGCTATGGGCTGAAAGGATTTCATTTTCCCTATTCCATTTTTAAGATGATCTCATTTAATTTCAGCCATGTGTATGCTGGCTTCATTCTATTATTTCTTACTCAGCACATATTGTCCACTTCTGACTGTTCGGCTAGTATTGTGAAAGTCTACTAAAAAGGAACAAATGTTCACTCTTCATACTTACCTGGGCATGTGATATCAAGTAATCCAGCAAATTTGTCAGTTACTGAATTATGAGACCAAGTCTTTTGTACTTTTAACATATATTTCTGCATTTTCTTACATAATGTGAATATCAATTCAATTGCTGTCTGTCAGGCAGAGAAGGTATTTAATCATGATCTGTATTTCAAGAGAGCTGTCAAATATGTTGGAGAACCAATGACTCATTTGGAATCTATTGCTTCCTCTGCGGTACATATGATTTTTTTTTTTTCCCCTCCTCATCAATGCTTCCTTCTTTTATCTTCTCTATATTTGTTCTTTTATTACCATGCATTTTAACCTCACAGAAATATTTGTGTGACTGAAGCATACTTTGGAGTTTAAGTTCTTTATTCTGCTTTAATTTTCTAGGTAGGTGCAGCCATCAAGGTGAAGGCCTCTGCAATTATCTGCTTTACTTCAAGTGGAAGAGCTGCAAGGTGTGTTTTCTTTCTGTTTTTATTTTTCCAATTAACCATGTATATATATAGATGACTCACTAATCGTATGCAAAGTTTTCCATAGATGCTTATCAGCTCATGCATGATGCCTTATATTTTCTGTATCAATGCAGGTTGATTGCAAAATATAGACCAACAATGCCTGTAATTTCTGTTGTCATCCCTCGGCTTAAGACAAATCAACTGCGCTGGTCTTTCACTGGTGCTTTTGAGGTATGTTGCTTAGAATCTCTGATTGCCTCTGCTGCAGCTATTCTAGTTTACTATACCTCTAGTTAATAGTAATACTTGAACGTGGATTTGTGAAGTTTGAATAGATTATATGTGGAAAGAGCAATAAATAGCATAGATTAATGATTACACAATACGGTGAGAGATTGTTTTTATCAAACTTTTAACAATTGTGTGAAAATTCTATTTATTTCTATGTAATCCTCACCCTGCAGTTTAGGTGGGGATTTATCTGTCCCTTTCTTTGTGTTATTTGTGTTGTTTGGAGAAGAAGACTTTATATGATTAACTACACCAAGGACTTAAAGTTGAATGCTTTCTTTATCATTTGCAAACAACAAGGCAAAGGGTAATTAGAATGCAATCATGGACCAACTGGGAGATCATGTCATTTATGTAAAGTACCTATTTTGCTGTTTCGTTTGGATTGTACTCGCTATCATGGTTGCATTCATGGTAGATTGAAATCATTTGTAGTTCTTATGTTCTGCATTAGCGGACGTATAGCAGTTGTTAGCAGTTCATGCGTATCTCTACTTTTCTTGTTTTCTACTAATTTATGATGATTCACATGCTTTACGAATCATTAGTGGAGGCAGTGTGTAGTTCGTGCTCAGTATATTTCACACGTAAAGCTGAAACTGAGCTTATAATTTTTATTGCTCCTTTTGATGAATTTTGTGCCAGGCAAGACAATCACTCATCGTAAGAGGCCTTTTCCCTATGCTTGCAGATTCTCAACATCTGGTATGATTTCTTTTATTTTACTTGTAATGCTTCTATGTATTATGATTCATTCGAAAAGTAAAAGACAATCTACAGTCAGACACTAACTAAAGTTTTGTCGAAATTGAGAAATCTTGATTAGTTGTGTGCTACTGGGGATTTAAAACGCGTGTTCATGTGGGTCAAGTTTCATTCTGGATACTCAGTAATTCCATGTACTGTAACATAAAAACAGCACAATAATATACATATCAAAGCTCACTCGCAAATGATTTGTTTTTTTTTATTTTTTTTTTATTTTTATGCTTCAGTTTTGTATTGATTGGGTTTTGCAGGCCGGGCCAACAGGTGCATCAAATGAATCAGTTCTGAAAGTTGCTCTTGATCATGGCAAGGCTTCTGGTATTATAAAGTCACACGACCGTGTCATTGTTTGCCAAAAAATTGGTGATGCAGGTGTTGTTAAGATCATTGAGCTTGAAGATTAGAATCCTCAATGCATTCCATACCTACTTATTTCAACGTTCTCAAACGTTTCAAAAGTCCATAGCTCCATAGGATCTGGACCAAAATGAGCAAAGATACACACAAACAGCTTCTACTGAGTCAATTCTCATTGTCGCTGCTGTATGCTACTTGGTATTGTTATTGAACATCGTAACATTTTTGTATTTTGCTATCATGTACCATTTTCTTCAGACTGTTTGATGTTCGCAAATTATGAAATTGACTGTTTTAAGTTGATGTTGTATGTTCATATGTTAGATTAAGAAAAAATTATAAAAATGACTCACAAAACTTAGTTAAAAGGTGGTTGTCTAAGGTCTTCATTCAAATGCCTGTCAAACTGAAAAAATAGAATGTACAGGAAGCACAACTCTATCTATCCACCTAAGAAAAGTTTAGAGTATAAAAAGTTTCAACTAACCAGAGAAAATTTTACCAGACACAGACATCCCCACATTGTATCTATCTGGTGGTATTTTTCTCCAGCAGCAACAGGTTAAAGAGCCTCGGGGAAACGTAGATCAGCAGGGCCTGGACCTAAAATCCCTTTCTGTTCACTTATCTTGCCGAGTCCAATAGGTGGTTCTGCATGACTGTTCTGGTCATCATCTTTCCAGATAACCACTTCTGGCCACTCTCTCTGGACCACCAAAAGAACCAAAAGAAGAAAAAATGTAGAACATTAGGTGGGAGTTGACACACAACGATGCCAAAGACTGTAAAAGACTATCATGTGTGATTTCCTGAGGCAAATTTGTCATACTTTCACTGTGATAAATGCGCAAAAGCTAAACGAGACAATGAAATTCTCCATCACAGAGATTTTGAGAAATTCTCTAATAAAATTTAAAATTTGTAATAACCAAAATAACAAGCATCTCATGATGGCCCAAGCAAGAAGCCAGGATACTTGCCTCATCGTCTTGCAGTATTGGGGTTGCAAGTGGGGGCGTGACATCTGGGTCAGGCTTTTGAAATATGAATGTGGTGTATAGTCCTGCGAAAGGGAAAATGTCAAAAAGGTAAGTACCTACATATAGAATTAAAAGATACCAAAGTTTAAGAAGAGAATAGGCAGAAAGACGATGGTATTATACCTAAGATATCATATGATCGGGGAAGAGGCCTCCCTCTTGGGTCAATGAGATTTGGACCACAACTCATCAGCATGCCTACAAATAGTGCTCTTTTGTGCAACAATGAAATTAAAAAAGAAAAATAAGCCTTCTAGTTCAACAATTGCTTAAGGGATGAATTGAAATGCACAAATATTTGGTCATTTGTAAAAGATAAAAATGTGAATTAAGTGCATTATAATGGGACCACAAGTTCAAATACCTATTATCATCATAAAATTCATTGAAGTTCTGAATCTCGACATACTCAAGACCAGCTTCCCTGGCCAACCTGCCATGCATATTTCAAAAATAAATGATTCGGCTATGAAAAGCAAGAAAACACAAGTGCCTACCAAATTTATTTAAGGGGAAAAAGAAAAGGAATGCAAGAGAGAAAAACAGTTCTTTCAATTTAATTTATTTTGGTCTCTTGGTTTGGCCATAAGTAGCATTCATTCCTAGTTTGAACATAGCTTTCCTATTCACCAAACTCTAAATGTATCATTCACTTCAGAAGCAGCAATTACTTCAAAAATTTAATGTGTCAAACAAGGATTTTGAGGGGCATGGTCTCTGTGGAATTAAATTAGGAGGAAGCTTGTATATTCAATTCAAGACAATAGTAAGTAAGAAATGAACCTGATCAAACTTGGGAAATGAACCAAGCAATGGGTTTCAGCAGCTATGTCACTAGCAAATTTCAGCTGGTATTTCTTCCCAAATAATGGAAACCTGGACTCAGCAAGGAAGCACACAAGTCTTGCCAAAACTACCCAAGAAGATAAATTATTTATGAAAACAATCTCTCAATTTCATACATACTTCTCTTCCTCAACTTCAAAGGTAATCATATAGCTTTCTGATCGAATGCAATTTGGAACTATGTTGGGCTTCATGCTGCCACCTTTGTTGTGGTATGCTTCAACATTCTTCTGGTATTTTGCCCTGTAGAGTTAAATGTTAAGATCACAAGGTGTAATAGCAAAATCTCGAATGAGCATATACAATGGCTGTAGATCAAAGGACAGAGCCAGGAAATGACAAGTTATATAAAGGACAATTAAAAGAGTCAAACACAATCAACCATAAGAAACTGATTATTTTTAAGAAAAAGATCATCATAGATGGAAAACTATCGTCCTCCCCAGAAACGTTGATAAATCAAGCGAAATCATGATTGTTTAAGCTTCACCATGAGGTTTCTTGATAAAATTGTCAACACATAAGTTAACAAATGCATGTCTTCTAGGGCATAACAAAGATGTTTATGATGGTGACTGGCACCGACAGAAAGGAAAATCAATTTACTGATGAAATTAAGATTGATTAAATAAACTGGATATTAGAAGAGCAAAATTATAGATAATTCAATTGCAAAATATGAGGAATCTCATTTGAATTCAAAGACTTGCTCTGAGATCAGCTGGACACCAAAAAAGAGAGAGCGAGAGAGAGAGAGAGAGCGAAGAAATTTTACAGATGATCAACTTCAAATTTCAAGCACAAGAGCAAGCAAAACACAGAGAGAGAGAGAGAGAGAGAGAGAGAGAGGTGCAAAAATACAACCAACGGACATTATCAGCCATTATTTCATTTTCACTACTATGACAAGCCTCAATGACAACAGCATGAATCCCAAGCATCAATATTATAAACAACAGAAAGTAGACTTCCTTGAAAGAATAAGAAACAACATTGAAAATCTCTTTTTTCATACCATATGGTAGATGAGTCAGGAGTAATACCAAGAAAATAACCCCCCGGTTTAAGCAAGGATGACACATTGTGCAGAAGTCTCCTTGCTCTTTCCTCAGTTTCAAAACACATCTGCAAGCACAACCATAGAAATGTTTTTTAAAAACACAAATCTAAGAGATTGTAGAATAACAAAATATGGACCTGCAAATGCTGCAAGCAGCAAACCAAATCAGCATGACCAGCCTTCTCTTGCAATTGAGTTTCCAAAATTTCCTGTCAATGCAGTACAATGTCAGAAAAAGAGGGAAAATATTATGCAGATTAAGCTTGAAGCAATGACTCCTTGAACATAAACTTCATCAGAATGACACCTCCAAACCACAGCTAAACATAATATCAAACAATAACCCAACAGTTTGCGCAGACATGCAAAGTAACTACACAAACATATATAAATAGAGAAGCGTCGCAAAAGCAGCTTACAGCACACGGGTCAGCCTCAAAGAACTCAGCGTTGTAGTTTTTTCTCTGGCTCTCCCATGCTTCTCTTAATTCACTAATCCCTGAAGAAGATACATCTACAGAACCCAGAATCAAAACAAGCTCAAAAAAGGGGGTAAAAAAAGGGAACACAAGAACACCATCCGATTTCTCAGGTTCGTGCTTAAATCACATACTTTCTCTACTCAGTAGTTCTCCAAATTTTCGTCATAATATCGCCATAAACTCAGTTTTAAAACTAAATAAACTCACGATTATCTTCAAAAAATTAAACGAAATAGCAAAGGAAATGAATTATATCACTAACGGAAATTAATGAAACCCCGTAAATAAGAAAAAGATAAAAAGTTACCAATGCCAATGTAGTTAGCAATTTGAGCACTTTCCCACTTTTCAATGTCCACTCCTCCTCCACAGTACAAGTCACAAACCTTCATATAACGTAAAGGGAAATAAAGCCATTAATATAAACATACCACAATCCTTGACATAACCAAAAACCCCACTAATATAAAAATATAATGAGTGAGAGAGAGGATGAACCGTGACATAAGGGTGGGAGAAGATCTTGATGAGGACTGTTTTGGCGAACTCATAGAGTCGATGGTGAGTCAACTCGCTTCTTGGAATGGCGTATCCACTCATTTCTCTTCCACCCTGACTCGGCTTTCTACAGAACAAGGCAGAAACCTATAAAAGAAGCCCGTACTAGTGTTTCAGGCCCAGTAAGTAAATGGACACGTCCAATTGTAAAAAATAAAATTCAAATTAATTTTGAAAACTGATATTTAGCCACTATAAATTTTATTTAGCCCCCTTCTTCAATATAAAATAAAAGTATAATAATAGCATTTAACAAATATATCAACCCTGTTTATTATACTTTTAGAATTACATTATTTTAGTGTAATTTCTAGTTAAAATCATAATAACCATACTAGTGTGAATTTAATATGAAATGTCTTAATATGATGTAATTTCAATAAAATTATGCCATTCGTATGTGATTCTAATGAAATCGAATTAGTATAATGTTTTTAAATGCAATTTTGATATAATTATAATTAGTGCGATTACAGATTTTTTATTTTTTTCATAAAAACTTAAAATTGGTGAGAGGTAATTGTTTTATATTTTAGGGGTATAACTGATATTAAGCCAATACATACATACATACATACATACATACATATATATATATATGGGGTTAGACTCTCAATCATTTTATATATTTTAATAACATCATGATAGTTCTGAATTATTTTGGCTCTAATTGTCATTCTCTTGGGTTATAGTCAAGGGGCTTAAATTTAACCATAGTTTACAAGGAGTGACGGTGGTGGAGAGGGTGAGAGCGGAGGCGAAATGAGCCCAGAAAAAGAGCGCGAGACGCTAGTAGAAGAGGCGCTAAGAGTGTTAAATACGGAGGACCCATTTGAGAAGGCTCGACTCGGCGACTCGGTTGCCTCTAAATGGCTCGACGGAACCATCAATCTTCCGTATAACCCCTCTCTCAATCTCCCGGTGCCCGAGCGCCCCGCCAGGCTCTCCAACGTATTTACACTAACACTCGTTCTATTATAAGAAAAATGCATCAATTAAAATATAACTAATGAAATTTGTTGCAGGTGAAATTGGTATCACCGAGTTTAATGCCGAAGCTCGGTAAAGCCGGGAGCTTGCAGAGTAGGCGGGCCATTGTGCATAGTCTAGTGCACACTGAGAGTTGGGCCATTGACTTGGCTTGGGTACTTTTTTAATTATAACTTTCCATGCAGCTGCAAATTTTATATATGGATAGTACTTTTTTAATCGTTTCATCTTTTGTTTTTATTCATTTTTTATCATTCAATTGTACGATGTTTGCATATGTACTTATGTTATATTCTATTGGCATAAGGATGTTTTGTTGCTGTACTTATGATTTTAATAAAAGGACTTGTGAAATTTTCAATGTCAACTTGGAAACAAATATTGTAGAAGAGTACGAGGTTGGCGTTTAAAAATTGACATTCAAGTGAGGTCAATGACATGGCTTACTTGCGAAATCTTTTTGTTTAACTAAAATTTTTTTATGATTCTCTGTGAGTTCTTACGTCAACAAAGTGCAAAATATTTTGAGTTGTAGATTTCTATATTTTATATATGTCTTTGAATCGTAAGTTATTGTTATATTCTAGTCAACTGGGCATAATAGTTGGTTGAGATTGTGATAGTTAACCTTTTTAGTCTCTCAGAATGAGGGTAGTTCGAACTCTTTGTATGCATAATAACAATTAGTTTCTAACTTATTTGGGCTGGGGGCACTTGGTGAAGTTTTATTAGAATAGTTGTTTTGCTATTCTTAATGGAGTGTTACTTTTTTTGTGGCCCTTTTCTTAATATAGTTGAATGATATTATTGTTCTCCTACTCATGGATTCTAGTGATGCTTGACTGGAAGATTTTGTATCATTTCGTGTCCTGACTTCAAACAAGCTTTTCTCTATTATTCTTGATTTCCTTCTTTAGGATATTATTGCTCGTTTTGGTAAGCAAGAGGCTATGCCCAGAGAATTCTTCACAGATTTTGTGAAAGTGGCTCAAGATGAAGGCCGGCATTTCACTCTCCTTGCAGCACGGCTGGAGGAACTAGGTTCTTCTTATGGAGCATTACCTGCTCATGATGGCCTTTGGGACTCAGCCATAGCGACATCCAAGGACCTGTTGTCACGTTTAGCAGTTGAACATTGTGTTCATGAGGTGCATAGTTCTCTTTCATTTATTTAATATTAATTTATAGTTCAACTTATAATGGGGATAAAAGCTGGCTCATAGGATGATGTAATAACAAAGATTTAGCTAAAATTCATAGTTTGCAAAAATGCTCTTAGAGCAGATTGATTTTATTGATAATGCTTCCATGAAAAACAAGCTTTTATGAAATGCTCTGAGATACTGATTTGTTTCTCTGTTGTTATTGAGAGGGTGGATGGCTGATTTGATATTTTTGTTGAATGCATAGCTTCTATTAAATGTCCAAATATTTCATTAATTGATGCTGATATGATAAAAACAATTTTGTATTCTGCAGGCCAGGGGACTTGATGTGCTGCCTACTACAATTTCTCGTTTCCGCAATGGAGGTGATAAGGAGACAGCAGATTTACTGGAGAATGTGGTTTACCCAGAAGAGATTACGCATTGTGCTGCAGGAGTGAAGTGGTTTAAGTATCTTTGTTTGAGGTCTAGCAATCCAGCTCTATTTCAAGACAGTTTGGCATATCTAGAACATGAAGCAGGAGAAAATGGATGTAAAATAGAGGAGAATGAAATGGTTGTTCAGAAGTTTCATGCTGTAGTAAGGACAAATTTTAGAGGACCATTGAAACCGCCGTTTAATAAGGCTGCAAGGGAAGCTGCTGGTTTTGGTCCCCAGTGGTATGAACCGCTTGCAATCAAAGAAGCCGCTCCAGACTTCCAATTAGTGAATTAAATTTAGGAAGCAAAATATCAATGAGGACCCAAAGGGCTGCTTTTGATTCATTAGATCCCAGATCAAATTTTGCTTGTATTCCAAGAGAATTATTCTTTCTCTTTTGTTGTCTCTTTTTCGCTGAACGATACATTTGGTGAGAAACTTTAAAATACAAGGATTCTTTTTACCCATCTTAATCAGATCCCATCTCTTTGCCCTTTAGACACCCAACAGTCAATTAATCTAAAAGCCATGCTCACTTTTACTATGAGCAGAGATGAAATTTATTAATACAATTGCAAGTATTTGCCATTTCTTGTACATTATTTTTGCCAAAACAAAACGTTATACCACAGCGTGACATTGGAATCAGAACCAAAACCAAAACCAAATCCTTGAAACATTTGAAAGGCCAAGTACCGAAAATGATGGTTCTCTCTCTAAACAAGTCGAGTCTGACAAACTGACCAAAAAATTTGTATACCAAGATGGCAGTGCATATTGTTATTCCCGCAACAATTTGGAATGATCCTCGAAAATTTCCTAACTAGCTTTATGATGATGACAGCCGCCACCATGGCTGACTTCTTGATTTCCCAGCAATCAATTTATGGATCTTTTTTTTTTTTTTTTCTTTTGGTGTCACTAAAGAAGAAGTCTTTGTATGTCGCTGAAGTTAGAACGCAAAGCTGAAAGAAATGCACCTGCAGTATAATATTCACATGATATCAGAAGCAAATCTCATAAAGAAAGGTGAAGCCAAAACTTTGATTAATTATGATTCTGAAACCTAGGGTTGTAGCTGAGCTAGTTATGACATATTCTTCGTGCGTGCACCAATGGAATGATATTTGAAAACAAACAACAAACACAATCCTTAATTGAATCGCTAACCATCTTTTAATATAACAATACTGATGCTACCAAATTTTCAGGAGCTGCGATTCAGTAATTTGGAGACCCTAGCTTAATTAGGGTTCAGCATAATCATCCCTACTGGCATCGTCTCACAAACAATGAAGAACTTTTCTTGACAAATATAAAAAACCTAGGGCTTAAGTTGAGTTTTTAATGGCAATGCTATTCCAGGAAATTTCATGGAGCAAACCCTAATGTTAGATAATGACTGCAAAATGAGTTATATCCTTCATTTTAAAGAACACCACCTTTGGAAAATAGAAAAAAAAAATTGCAACAGGCCTCACCTGCAATTTTTCCCTCAAAAATACGATGATCAGCAGATAGCGTTAAGTTCATTTTTGTGACAACTGCAGGCTTCTCAGATCCTGTAGCCAAAGAGGTCCATGTCACAAGTAACTCATTAAATAGCTTCAAACATTTGGAGGCATAATAGTATATAAACAAACATCTTACCATCACTTCCAATTACTGGCTCAACAACTTTGTTTCCCCTACCAACAGCAAGGATACCAGCCTGAAAGATAAATAAGACAATTCATTCACAAGGCAATAACAATACCATGACATTATAACAACAAATATCTCTAGCATTTTCTAATGCTGATTGTACTTTCATTGTAGGAGTATGAAAAGGAGTTGGTTGCATAGTGTTGTGGAGTGCTAGTGTGGATGAGAAATAGAAAGAAAGAGCACCTGTGGTGGATTTATAATCGCGCAAAAATGGTCCACTGGGAACATACCCAGGTTTGAAATGCTGCAGAAGACAAGACAGGAAGAACAACCCATAAATATTTCTTTCAACAATTATTTTAAGAAAAGAAACCATTAGGAGGCAATTATATATTAGCAACTGCAAATTATTTGATTCATCTGAAATTTGAAAAGGGTATAGTGCCAAGAGATCATCTTTATAATAGAATTTCGAGTCCCAGTTAGAAATGAAAGGAAAATTCACTCCACCAATCACAGATCAAACACCTATCTTACTGCACCTTACCTCTTCTACAACAATCCATTAAGCCACCTGAAAATCTGCCAGTGAAATTACTATGGAAATCCCCCCTTCCAGGCAGTGAACACAAAAACTCCTCAGTTCCACAGTATTAGGTGACTTACCCATAAAGTCAAGATCAGCTCCTTGAAACTGATCTGAGTTTCAAAAGGCTCAAAAGGAAATGACTATATAGGGAGGTTTGTTGGCGGTGTTAAACAATAACTCCCTTACATCCAATCTTCTTGTACATACAAAAATGGAGACATAAAACCTAAATACATATATGCATATATACACACCTAAAAGTGCCTCCTTGAAATTCATTTGGCACAAGCTTCCCTGCCCTTGCCTTTGCAGCTAGTTCCTTGACCTGAAAGTCAAATGACCCAGAATTAGATATAGATCAAAAGTGATTTTAGAAGCCTGAAACCAGTAAAAGTAAATAATTGATAGAAATAAATAATAGAGGAAGTTTTAAGAAAAAAAGATCAACCCAAATCTCTTCTAAAATTTGACAACAAATCTTCAACTTATTGTGTATTTCATGTTAATCAAATTAACATAAAATGATAAATGTTTCTTAAGAGGTGCAGGTATTTTCTTTATCCCTCTCTCTAAAAGTAGCAAAGATGAGATATTAAGCCTTGAAGATTCCATCATAGTACATCCCCAACAAGGTTATTAAACCGAAACAAAGAGAAGGTGAAATATACCTCCAATGAAATTGCAGAAATGGTTTTCTGATCTGCATTCCTTACGATGGGAGTCATTAGTCCCTGTAATGAAAATAAAATACAATGAACTTTG
This sequence comes from Anacardium occidentale, assembly GCA_026122585.1. Classification (NCBI taxonomy): domain Eukaryota; kingdom Viridiplantae; phylum Streptophyta; class Magnoliopsida; order Sapindales; family Anacardiaceae; genus Anacardium; species Anacardium occidentale. Next base: position 216,059 of record JAJEJH010000087.1, on the reverse strand, counting down.
GAAGCTGCATAGACCTTTAAGAGAAAAATGCATTATGCAGCATACCTTCTCAGTGGCAACTGCTACTGATATATCAACAGCATCGCATAACACAATTTCTCCTTTCTTAACATCCCAGTAAGCTGCCACATATTGACAACCAAATTAGTATAAAATAATATAAATAGAAAGCATAGGTATCATGCACACACTCAAGACAATTTCAATCACTAAAGGTTTTTACTTCTCCAGATTAATATGATAATTGTTAACGGAAGTATAGTAACAATTTCTGTGGCCAATACCAGCTTAATTTTCATTGGTTTAAGCACTGGGGTTATTCCAAACTTCAATATCATAGCCATACAAAGGCCCATATGATGTAACAAAATATATCTATCAGAAGGGTAATGAACTTCTAAGATTATATTATAAAGCATCTCCTAGTGCAGCATCACAACTAACATAAACAAAATTGGAAAATAATTATCTTATAACATATAAACTTGACCTCAGTTCACATCAAAATTCTTACATCCAGATATTATTTCTGAGAAATCTCTCAGAACATGGTATAAACAATATATATCTTACCATTAGCCTCCGCCACATTCTTCAGTGCGACTGCAACAGCTTTAATAACTATGTCATTTACTGAAACTTTAACACCATGCTTTTCTGTAAATTGAGGAAGAAAAAGATCAGAAATCAGCCTAATCACAAGTGCCCAACAAACACATAATAAGAATATTCCATACCTTGAAGCTCTTTTCGGAAAGAAAGAAGAGGATCCAATATCACATCTGAAAGACACCATTATATTCTTTTAGATAAAAAATTCAATAAAAGCAAGAAAATGCAGACTAGGAAATAGTGTGTCAGAACCTGAAGATAAATATAAATGTGGTGTATTTTGTTTTGATTCCAGCAACCTTCTTGCTATAACCTGCAGAAGAATCACTAATGGAGTTAACAATATTCTACTCTCTGACTATATATATGCCTAACCAAATATAATAGTTGGGTGTATACTGATACCATCCAATCTACACTTTTGTTTAATATAAGTAATTTACAAAATAATAAAATTATGTATGTGACTTGTCAATACCAGAATAAAGAGCTTAAATACTAATATCACCAGGTGACGGACACTACCAACACATGATATGTTAAAAAGAACTGACAACTGCACTTCACCGCCATTCTTATCCAAAATAGTAAGATTCCACCTCCTCCAGATGAAGAAAAAGTATGTAAATAAATGGGTTTAATAAATGAGTATAAAATTTTAACTATTCTCTTCAAAACAACATCCAAGTAAGTTTGATGAATAATTAATGGTGCAAATTTACAGAATGACAACAATTGCGGTTTTCAAATCTTATATGGTAGTTCTAAACAATAATAGAGTTAGCATTTCTCATAATCAAAATCTGATTTGAAAACACACAACATTAAGGTGCATCTGCAATGCCTTTTATAAGACCTAAGCCAACAGGCTACCCTGAAACTTTCAAGTTTCTCAAACACATCAAATTATGTAAATGTTCTATGTTTTACTGTGGGTTATAAATGATATCTTAAAAATTCAGCTACATACTCTGTCCTAAAAATTGGGCATAAGATACTTCCGGTATTTGTGAAGGCATAAAAATTTCTGTAATTTTTTATGCACAGTATCCTTGACTTTATTTTCTTTCCAGATAAGAAGTAATAATTGTAACTGTTAGGTAAGATTTAAGGCAGGTGTTTTCCTATAATATATACCTTGCGAATTTGAGTATTGGGCATATCTTCAAAAGATTCTGTTAGCTGTAAGCTAGGTTTTAATTGAGATGCTAAAGCTGAAGATTGGTGGTGGATTTGAGGTGATGGAGATGCCTTCTCTGCAGGTGAAGAACTTTTTGAAGATGCCTTTCCTGACTTAATTGCAGTCAAAACATCCCCCTTAAGTAAAGTGCCATGAGGACCCGATGCCTTTAATGATGATGTATCCAATCCATATTCTAAAATTAGCAACTTAGCTGATGGACTAATCTTTGAAAAACCTCCTCTATGCACCCCAACTTCATCTTTAGGATCATGACGGGTTGGCTTTTCCTTTTTGGCCTCTGAACCACCACTAACAGAATTCTTCACGGTTTCAATATCATCAGGATCTTCAACCTGGCAGAGCAGTGAAAATAAGTTTCCCCATTTGTGTTGAACACAAAGAATAACATTCTTATAATTAAAATCTACTTAAAAAGTGAATAACATCAAATTAGTACCTATTAGTTAAAAATAGTAGTACTTATTAGTTGAATTGTAAGGGGACATACTGCATGTTCTAAATTCATGCAAGGAAAGCATATGTACATTTTTTTCTATAAAAACAAAGAATTACCGTAATAGTTCTAAGAAAATCCAGAAGTTTACATGACTTATAATTATGATCTTATCAACAAAAAACAATCAAGAGCCCCAAGGTCAGTATGATTACTTACTGTTACAGCAATAGGTTGTCCAACAGCAACATCCTTTGAACCATCCGCTGCTAGTATCTTGGCCAAATACCTGCAACAAACATTTTCCATCATATAATATAGGCAGAAGCATCATGTATAGCGTAGACTACCATAATCAATTAAAAACTCATTCAATTAAGTGTTAAAATTATTTCATTATAAATAACCTTGAAGCTCAGTCTTTTAATCTCCCAATAGAAGTGCTTAGAAGGATCCTTCAAACTTGTTTCTCAGAATAAAGAGGAAAAAAAAAAAAAAAAGTAAGCCACATTACCCCTCTTCAAGACTCTCAAATTCAAGGGTTGCTTTGTCTGTCTCTATCTCACATATCACATCTCCCACTTCTATCTGTCAAACCAAGAATAAGGAACAAGAGCACAGGAAAACCTGAGCTTGTTAATAAGTGTTCGCTCAATTAAATGGAGGAAGTATTCTACATGTTCAGTAGCTTGACAAAACTAACCTTGTCCCCTTCATTCTTTCTCCACTTTGCAATGTTACCCTGGCTCTGCACAAGAAATGTTGACAAAACTTAAGCTTCTGCAAAAAACTAAAGTAAATAGAGAAAAATCAGCATGGAATAGCCAACATGTTGCAAATATTAATTCAAACCTCCTTACCATTGTTGGGGATAGCGCTGGCATTGCAAGAACAATATGTGGGGGAAGTTCTGCTGTGTTTATGCTAGCAGAACTAGTTTCCTGTATAGTTTCTTCTTGTTTGTTATCCTGTTGAGTTGGTTTGAGCTCTGATCCACCACCAATTGTAGAAGGGATATTTTGGATATCATCCAGTTCCTCAACCTTAGAGAATCCAACAAAATGAGTATTAACAATCTGGTACAATGGTTAATCCTTTTATGGTTGAAGGATATCAAGTATCCTAAGAGGATTGAACTCCAATATAAATGATTCAAAAAGTTTAAGTATGTGATGTAGAAAAGTGAAAAAAGAACATGAAGATAAATATATACACACAAAGATAAATAGATATATAAACATATACTGCCTATGATTAGATGTATAATCATGAGAGTGTGTGTTGTACACCATTTATAATGGATTTCTGATCAATACACCATGAATCTTTGCATGAATCTGTATAAAAGAGTAAAAGGAAACAAATCTCAGAGGATTATCACTGTTTTACCGTTATTGCAATGGGTTGTCCAACAGGCACATCCTTTGAACCTTCAGGTACTAGAATCTTAGCCAAAAACCTGTAGGAAACACTCTGGTGAATCAATGCCAGGAAATTAAAGTCTTCAGTTAAATTAATAACAGAAACTCAATTCTGTACAGGAAAAGAAATGGAAGAAAATATCTTCAAAAAGGGGGTGGGGTGGTTGGGGAACACATGAGGAGAAAAGGATTCAAAATAAAGATTATAAGGGCATTCTCATTCCAAATGCTATGCAAAAAGCTGAGGTGAAGTGTGATGAATAGAATTACCCCTCCTCAAGACTTTCAAACTCGAGTGTTGCTTTGTCTGTCTCTATTTCGCATAGAACATCACCCACTTCTATCTGTCAGGTTGAATTAATAGAAATCAACAAACTGCTTTTAGTCTGTACTTTAATCCTGTAAAAGATGGTGAACCTGACTTCAAAATTTTATTTGATCAACTTATAAATCACCTTATCACCTTCTTTCTTCCTCCATTTTGCAATGTTACCTTGACTCTGCACAAGGGCAACAAGCACACAATCTTGACTTGAGGTGGGCTGGAAAAAATTCACAACAGAAAAGTGGAGGCAACTTTCTAACAAATCTTACCATGGTAGGAGACAAAGCTGGCATTCCAAGGACTGTGTGTGAAGGAAGATCTGCCACAATAGGACAGCTTAATGAAAATGCAGACTGAAATAAAAATGTGTCTTTATAACCCCCCCAAAAAAAAAAAAACTTCAGAATTGCATAAGAAGCCTAGAAATTAGATACTTAAATCCAGTTGAATTTGACATTATACTCTAAGGAATTGCACTTGAAGTTTTGACATAATACCCTAAGGAAGTTTTGAGAAAATGGAAACTGAATCTTTAAATAACTCAGTGTCCCAATAAATTGCTTGACAGTTAACAGCATCCCAACCTTAAGCAACATCATAAATATCAATAACATCAAGTGTTTGATATTTTCTCCATAAGGTGCACAGGCAAATACAATCCATTAATGCAATATCTTTGATAGAGGTAAAAAGATGCTTTCACTAATTAGAATTTATCTAAAGTTCTACTGAAACTATATAAAAACTGTAATTTGAAGTGAATTTTATCATTCACTGCTGACCAATGTATCATAAGTATTAAGAAAATGTAAAGATATGAAAATGCTAAGCCAGTAGCATGTTTGATGTATAAAGGTGTAAAATGGCTCAGACCCCACTACAAATATCAAGTATGACACCACAATCCAAAGCACTATTGCTAATATTGAAACTTGATAACAACCAAAATATATAATACGGTTATTTCCAGTTCTAACATCCATTCTCTACATGGATGTGTTAAAGACATGAAACTTGTTTCTAACAGCAGATAAGTATGTTTCTCATGACCCCAGTATGTTACACAAGACTTTACAGACTTTGTTTGCTCTGAGGAAAATTGCAGTAAAATTATTTCGCTACTTTTATCAACTATAAAATCTTTGGGAATACATATTATTTTAGAGAGAAACGGCACATAACATAACCATGATGTATACCTGAAGATGAGAAATTACGCACACCAATTTGCATCTGCTAAATGACAAAAAGCATCAGAACACAGTCTTAATCCAAAATGGTATTAAGTATTATAATTTGATAATTTAAATACTAACCTTGAACTTCAAAGAGCTATCACATACTCCATTGACCAAAGCTAAGGATGTGGGCCTAGTGAGTATAAAAGAAAAAGGTTCAATTAAACAAGAGTTGCAAGCTGTTCACCAGATGAAGCATAACAAATCAATCCAAGTCAGTATTATGGATGTCCTTTATTTAGTGTCATCATCCGGTTCCCATTGGATCCAACTTAAGCTTCACTGATGTTATATGGGTCATGAATGATGTTATGTAAGCCAATAGATGTATACCTTAACAAGATGCCATTCATGTCCAACAAAGAGTTTTGTACACAGGAACTGCTGCATCATAAAGTTGACAATAAGCCAGTGAACACAGGGAGACGAGTAGACAAATCACATGAAAACAACAGCTCAGTTGAAAGTAAAGTAAAATGCTCGGAGATAACAAGAGCACCTAAGCAAATGCATCTACCCAAATGATCACATTCCCAGACCTAGATGCTCATCTAGTCATCAAGAAAATATCATGTAGTAAAGTAATTACAGACTAACCACTATCTACCTTCATATTACATAGATGGCCTTCACATTAAAAGATTTCAAAAAGACAGATATAGGCAAGTGCCACAACCATATCTTAAAATTTCTTCATTAATCTTGAGCCATTCAAACTCCCTCAAACTACTGCAACATGCCCAGCCACAACTTTTGAGGGTTCTCTAAATTACATAAATTTATAGAAGAAACGATTTTCAGTTGAAAGTGCCAATGAAATTCACAAACTTTTGCAATCTGCGTCCTGAAACATGAGTTGTTGGAGCCAACTCAACATAGCAAGCACAATAATAAATCTAATTCTCCATTACTTCCCATACTCAAAACTGGTAAAATCTGTCAGTAAGATTTTTCCAATTCTTCTTCAAAAGAAACTAGAAAACTAGTTTTAACCAAGTACAGCGATCAAACTAAACATTGCGTTAACACAAAAATGTTCTTTCGTTAATTTTAAAATTAAAGAAATATTATCTTCCTAACAAAGGCTCGTTTACGTTTCAGCAAATTATCTTTCACGTTTATCAGTAAAATCAAATTAATAAATTTCTTTCACATTTAAAATCAAATTCAAAATTATCTTCAACATTAGTAAGTAAAATCAAATTCAATACATAAATGTCATGATCAATACTAAAGCAATCTCGGAAAGCCATTAAGTACTAAAAAATAATAATTCACTCGAATTGACAAAACAGAAAGAAGGGGAAAAAAACAAAACAGATGATTAACTACCGAGAAAGAGACGTGAAGGAGAAGAGACGGCGAGCTCTGAAAAGCAAAGACGGAGCTCTGGCGACCAGTGGATGTCGAAGCCGTGAAAGCGCCATGCGTGTGACTGCGACAGAGAATTTCGAACAAATTAAAAGAGATCTTGATTGATTCTTACTACGAATCAGCCACCAAAAAATATTAGTTGCGGCATTTACATTTTCTGAATATAATAATAAACTTAATTAAGTTTAATAATAATAATTATTCTAATTTTTTCATTATTCATTTCATTTTATATGAAAGTGAAAGTTGTTGTGGAGGCGTGCGCCACCAGACCAGTTGACCGAAAATTTACCGGATCGGGTGGGTTTATGGGTCGGGTTGTATTTAGGGTTTGTTACCACTTGCTATAAAAACCGATAACTATTAGATGGAGCACGTGAAATTATAGTAAGTATACCTAATTACTACTATTTCTGTACATCTCTTCCAGAAATAGTTAACTTTTATATGTAAATTAAAATAAATAATTAATTTTAACATGGAATATTAATTATCCAAAAATATTTTTATTTTTAACAAAAATTTTAAATTAATAAAAAAATTTTATAAACAAATACAAATATTTAAATATATAAAAATTTTTTAAAATGCATTAAAAAGTTATAAAATTAAGTTAAAAAAATTACTGTCATTAACAACAATAACCACAAAAAAATAAAATAGATGATTAAAAACAACTTTTTAGTTTATGAGACAGTCATATCTAATCATTTTAACTATCAATTACGGTCGAAAATGATTTATTTTAATTTTATTAATCATTTTTAGTTATTATTGATAGTAAAAATGATTAGATTTAACTGTTTTTATCAAAAAAAGAAGCAATCAGATTTAGTTTCTCCAAAAACTAGGTGATCAATGGTTATCTTTGATTATTTAATTTATTTTTTGATGGTTATCGTCACCAATGATCTGGTCAATATAGTTATTACCTTTTAAATTTTATTTTGTAAAATCTTTTTATTTGTTATATATTTTTATATTTAAATATTATATTATATTTTTATTATAATTTTTAATTTTTAATAAAAATATTTTAATAATTTTATTAAAATATTAAAAATTAAATAAAAAATAATTAATTAATGAATTTTAGAAAATAAAAAAAAAAAGAGATTTTGACTTTGAGAGAAACTTGGGTAGGAATAAGTCCTTTGACCTATTTTGAAGTCAGCCATCAGAAAATACCAGCAGAATCATCGTGTGAATGCCACTGCATGCCTGGGTTCTAAACGAATCAAATGATGAAAAAAACCAAGATGCGCGCGGTGTGGCCGATTTTGTGAATGGCACAAACCAAAACCACCGCAACCACAATCACAATAATCCGGCTTCCACAAGGTTGGCCGCTATCAATTCTATTTCCCAGCACCAAGAAGACGGTCCCAATCGATCCCACCTCACTTATGGCTTTGATTCAGAGCGACAGCTCCCGCCTTACTAAACTTATGTCTGTGATTCGACTAGCTTTTAACAGATGGGTTCAAGTCAGCCATTTTACTTTCCAGGAAGTACCCCTAATTCGAATGCTAATATTCAGATTGGCACTTTGGTAGCCATGGGATGGAGAATTTAACCGATTTGATGGCTGTAGTGTCAGCTCATGCTAATCCACCAATCCGAGGAAACTGCCACTTTGATGCAGAGCAAAGATGAGCCTAATCATATTGACCACTGGGACTATGATTGGCTTGTGATGTTCAAATTTATTAGATCCATTATATTTGCGTATTTTACTCACAATCCATCCTTCGTTTGTGATGTTGAGGCACTGGATTTGATATATTGGACACTTTCAGCTCGCAATCCTTCGCAAATGTGATGCTGAAAAGAAATATTTGTTAGAATTGTAATTTTAATATTCTCATAAAGGTAAAATGGTCTAACACTTTATAAGGGTATAATTATCTTTTTGACAATTAATATAAAAGGTCAACTTTGTGTTTGATGGAAACACATATGCATACAAGCACTCAGAAACACAGAAAATTGGTCCATAAAATCTAATGAATTCAGAACCCATCCCATCAAAGGTTTCAGTGCACATTTTGGAAGCACTGAATTTCAATATTGACGAGGACGATCTTTTTGATGAAGAATTACAATAACTTGTCTTCGAATCGCAGAAATTAATCATGACATAAGGTACGTTTTCGATTCTGAAATCTGTAAAATTTATTTTGTTATCATAGTATAACATGCTTGTTAGATGGCTTACAATATTCACCTAGGATTTGTCCTTCTAGGATATTTTATGCAATTACTTTTTCAATATTCATAAATGTCGAAAGCTCACTCAATATAATTTTACCAATCCAATCTTAAATCAATATATTAGGATCAAAGTTTTGAAACTTCAGGTTCAAAATTTGTCTCATATCCACCAAACTGTTTTATGATTAACATTTAGATTATAGAGTTTTGATTCACAGTATCTAAAAGTTTATTTTTTGCAAATTTCAAATTACAAATATGAGACATTAATATTTATAAAACATATAAATATCTATAATTCGTATTCATAAATATGGAATAGCTAATAAAAAAATTAAACATAACTATCTGTAATCTGGTTTATCACAAAATGGGGAAATAATTACAATACGAACTTGAATAGAAACATTCGTAAATTGCATTTTGCAAATGCAATGACAATAATAAATAAAAATACTTACTATTTATATTTTTATAAATGAAATGATAATAAATAAATTAAATATTTAATAATATTAACAAAAGACCAACATTTATATTTTCACGAACGAAATGATAATAAATTGATAAAACACATATAATAAATTAAAATTTGATAATAATAATAATTAAATTTATTATTTATATTTTTCATAAACGACATGATAATAATTGATAGAGTTAAGATATATTTATAAATTAAAATTTTGATGATATGTGTGTGAATAATTTGTGGAAGAAAATTGAAAGGAAGAACGTTGAATACAAGGGACTCTGAGAAATATTTCTGTACCTTAAACGAAATTAAGAATACAAATGAGAGTGGTGGGTGGGCGGCCTATGTGTAGAGCTCTCCACCGCCTCGAGGTTTCCCTGATGGCTGGGAAATCCACTCATTTTAACACGTTAATAATTAAATATTAACACTGTTCTCACAAAATTCATCTCCTCAAATGAATTTTTACCTTGAGATATGACTTTTTCATCCTACTGTAAACTGACGTATAAATCCATTCTCATATTAGTTACATATTAATTACTTGTGTTAATTGAGTAAATAGAACTTTTTATTAATACTTATTAAATAACAATGTAATAAAATAATAATGTAAATATTAATCAATGTCAGTCCAAGTAGATGAATTACGAATTAAAACATGTAAACCGAGGATACTTGCCCCGGTAAACAAGGCAAAGCGTATCATTAATTTTTTTGTGGAATGCAATTTGATAATTTTCATTCATGAAACATTTAGATATATATAGATTGGCTGCACAGAGATCCCACACACACAATTTGCAAGAATTAGAACAATGGCACCCTTTAAAAATACCTGCTTTCTTTTTGCCTTGTTTTTCTTTCTTTGTGCATATGGCAATCTTTCCCAACCAGTTACTAGTAACCCATTTGGATTCATTCAACGCCTGGAAGGATGCCACAAGGGTCAGAATATTAGCGGCCTGCATGATCTCAAGAAATATCTTGAGCAATTCGGGTACTTGAATTATAATATTAATTCAGGCCGCGGAAACCATAGCAATGATAATGAGTTCGATGACCTTTTGCAGGCTGCGATAAAAAAATACCAGCAGAATTATCATTTGAATGTCACTGGAAGCCTGGATCCTAACACAGTGAATCAAATGATGAAACCGAGATGTGGCCTCACAGATTTTGTGAATGCCACAGAGGGAAACCAACACAATCACAACTCTAGCTTCCACACAGTTGCTCACTATAGTTTTTTCCCAGGGCCAAGGAGATGGTCCCAATCCCATCTCACATATCGCTTCTATTCTAGCGCACCAGTTCCCGCCTCAGTAAACTTGAGGTCTGTCATTCGACAAGCTTTCCAAAAATGGGCTCAAGTCAGCCACTTCACTTTCCAGGAAGTTCCTGCCAATTCGAATGCTAATATTGTGATTGGTTTTCACCGCGGTAGCCATGGAGACGGTAGCCCATTCGATGGCCGTGGAGGAGTTTTAGCTCATGCTTATGCACCAACCGCAGGAAACTGCCACTTTGATGCAGAAGAAGGATGGAGTACCAATCCTGGACAAACTGAGGTAGATTTTGAATCAGTTGCCTTGCATGAAATCGGACACATTTTGGGGCTCGATCATGAGCCAGGAAAACCAGATGCAATTATGTATCCAACTTTCAGCTTCGGGAGGATAAAAAGAAACTTGAATGCTGATGATATTCAAGGCATCCGAGTCCTCTATGGTTTGCAGTAACTTCAACATGCATGGTCTCTCAAGTCCTCTATATGATAAAGCGGTGAAGTCCGCATAAACAGTCCGTTTCAGTTTTACCGATAATAATAAAGTTCAGGTTTCGTCTTTGTCAGGGCTATATTTTCAGGAAAATTTAAAATTTTCCATTTTCTCTATAACATTCACTATAATAATTCTACAATTTGCATTTTCTCTCATTTCCAAGCAAATCAAAACAAATATTTAAACAAGAGACTACACATTTTTCAGTGCTCACACTTTGTCATCTTTCTCAATTATTGAACAATTAATGAGAAAATTTAAAGCATGATAAATTTATCGCATGCCATTTTAAACAACAAGCGAAATATGAATCGATAAAAATAAATTAAACTTGTGGCTTATGATATTAATCTAATTGTTAGTTACTAACTATAATATCTATACCACAAAGATTTATTGCTTCGGGGTATCCAAGCTGCCGTATTATCATGACATTATGGACCTTCTATCATGCTTGATATCTTGCCCTCCCTTGTCTCCAACCATATCAAGAAGGAAGATATTCAGATTTATTACCTTCTATCATGCTTGATGTCTTGCCCTCCCTTGTCTCCAACCATATCAAGAAGGAAGATATTCAGATTTATTACCTTCTATCATGCTTGATGTCTTGCCCTCCCTTGTCTCCAACCATATCAAGAAGGAAGATATTCAGATTTATTACCACTTAAAAAAAAAATTGTTTTTAGCATTGTTGTCATATTAGAATTCAATTAACATAAGACAAATTAAAGCATTGGATTAGATACAGATTCAAATTTATAGAATTAGCATCATCAGAGTTTAGATGCTAATTAGCATCGAACTGTATTTTGATTCAAATCGAAATTTGTATCAGAATAAATTTAACAATATATTAGAATTAGATTCATGTTAAAATAACATCAAAAAATTTTATCTAATGTTAATCTAATTTTAAATAGTATCAGATATTTAATCCGAGCTAAGTAGAATCAAATTAGCATCTCCACCAAGTGCAATGAGGCCTGTGAGTTCCTAAGGTCCTAATACATGGTTTGAATGCATCATTCCTAAGGTCCTGAGGTCTATAATATACGAGGCATCATTCATTAAAAAAAAAACGTATACAAATCCAACTGAGAGATGAATTACATGCATGTAAGCAATAAATGTATAAAGGCTATACGGATTTACAATCTGATCGTCCAATTTTCAGAAGCCTAACATGCAGTATAGTGCACATGCTTATTTTAATAAATGCAATAAGTGGCGTGAACGGTGGGGCATGTGTCATGTAAATTCAAACTTTTGTGATAATAACAATTTATTTCCCAATATAATTTTTAATGAATTCAGTTTTCCCTTGCACACCGTTATTGCAGCTCCATGCATGAGCGTTACATAAAATAGTATATTTAATCACAACACTCTATCACATTTTTAATCCAGGCATCACACCATTTTCTCTTTTTTTCATGACACACCACAACCCCTTATTAATAATGCAGACTCATACTTAATTATTACAGCCAGACAGCATACCAAAGGGTTATTTCATTCAGAATCCATGAACATAATGTGCGATTATTAACAGAAAAAACGACGATGGTAAATACTTTAAAGATAACACGTCGTTTACTTAAAATATATATGAGAGAGTACATACAAATTCTCCTTACTTGGAGAATAGGGTGACGGAGTTCTATGGATGCATAAACCGTGGTTGGTTCGAAGAGGATTGTCGGCCTGTCAAACGGGCATGTGGTGTTTGATACTCGAAATGTTCTCGTAAGGATCCAGAAAAAAGCCTTCAGCCTGCCCTTTACCCCATCTTTTCTTTTCTAATTTTTTTCCCAAAAAAAATCCTCTCCTCTCTGCCAAAAGATGAACCCCTTTAGTAGCGTGGGAAGACCATTGGATCAAGAGATTAATTTCCCTTGATCCGGCTGTGATCAGGGAAAGTAATTCACCTAATAACGGGTCAAACAAAGCTGGAGCAGCAAAAAAATTCAGTCCCAGAAGTACGTGTAGCTGCTGTCAGGAAGGAAAGGCATGTAAGAGAAAGAAATCACAAGCAGAAGGAAAATGCAGGCATGGAAAGTTGGGAAAAGCGGGAAATTAATTAATTAGTTATAAAATGCAGAGCTGGCGCGGAAAGAAAGGGTAGACAAGCATGCAGGGTGAGTCAGCGCGCGTTCACCCTGCCCCTTTCTCGCCTCAGCGAACGCTGCAGGCCCATTCTTGGGCCTTCTTCGTCTCGGCTGGGCTGCTCTTATTACTCTCCTGGCCTTCTGCTTCTTCTTTCTTTCCAGGCCTTGGCACACATAGGCTTCTTTTCTCCTCTCTTTTTTATTTTTCGATTTTTATTTTTTATGTTTTATTTTTATTGGCCTTTTTACCTTGGGATTTTGGGGTTTGGGGTTGTTTAAGTGGGTTTTTTTTGCTTTTTTTTATAATTTATGTGGGCTGGGTTTTGGCACAGGTTTTATAATTTTTTTATTTTAACGACAAACGCTATTTTCCCATCTAAAGTTTCATTAAATGATAAATATTCATTCATTAAAGTCAGAGAGACATTTTAACCTTTTTGAATAAAAATAAAAAATAAATTTTATAAAAATGACTAAAATATAAATTTAAATAAACTTATATTGAAATAATAATAACATTTAATAAATATTTAAGAAAAAAATATTTAAAAAGCAACCACCGTCATCGACAGTGGTGTCTGACGCTAACCTCATCAGGTGGCTGAAAATGACCACCTAATTTTATTGACGACTGAATCTGACCATTTTAATAGTGGAGGCGACCAAATATGATCATCTCTGTTATCTAAAATTGTCCAAAACAGTCAGTGTCAAGCTTTTCGATGGTTTTCTGCCTTTTTTTATAGTGAAGATGACCAAATCTAGTCACCTGTGCCAGATCTTTGGTGACTAAATATGACTGTCTCCATCATTGAAGCAACTAAATTTGGCTGTCTTCGTCATTGAAACGGTCAAATCCGTTTACCAATAGAACTAGGTGGCGGTTTTCAACCATCTAGTGAGATTAAAGTCAGCCACAGCCGTTAATGATGTTGTTGGCAGTGGTGACTACTTTTTAAATATTTAATTTATTTTTTAAATATTTTAATATTATTTCATTTTAAATTTATTTTAATATTAATATTATTGATTTTGATAAAAGATATTTCAATTTTTTCAAAGAGCAAAGATGGGTACTTGACTTTTTAATCTTTCATAGGTGGAAATTTGTCATTTATGGAAACCTTGAGTGGGAATTTGTCGTTTGGCCTATTTTAAATAATAAATGGGCTAGGTTAGGGTTTATTTAGGCTAAAGTTTTGAGTCTATATGGGATTATGGGTTTTGCTCTTCTATCTTCATTTTCGAAAACTCTAAACCAATCTCGAAGTTTTTTATCATTAATAATAACCATGTTAAATTTAAAATAGAGTATTTACAACTACTAAAATGATTAAAGAATTAAGTCAAATGAGGATTTGTTGAGATTGTACTTTGAATTAGCGGTCTTATATCAATACTTTGTTTGCTAGATTTGCAAGAGGTATTTCCCTCATAGATATGTTTGTCTCAGATCACTTGTTTACTGGATTTGTAAGGGGCTAGCTTATAAATAAATTATTTAAATTTTCAGTTGAGTTATCATAAAAGAGTGAAAAACATTCAGGAAAGCTAATAAAAATGTGTGATCGTATTTTTTGGATTAAGTGTTACCTGGAGTTTTGTGATTTTTTTTTTTTCATTCTAAAAATTATATAGTTATAAAAGATTGATTTATTAATTGACTGAAATTTGTACCAAGAATCAAATCAAGTGTATTTGCGCATTCTTAATAATTTTGAGTTTGTTCGGATTTTTAGCGGGTTTAACTTCTTATCAGGTGTCTCAATTTGTTAATTATTGAACTTGATTTTCTGGAGTCCTGGTAGGTCAAATCGCTGGAAATTGCAATTCAAAGTAAACAGCAATAGTTGGAAATTTCAAAGTAAACAGCAATTCAAGGTGTAAATTAGATGGAATATCAAGTCAAAGAACAACGGCAATTTAATGTCTTCTAGATGTGGAGATTTTGAACCCGGTCTTTACTTAGAAATTGGAAATTTGTCTGCATAAATTTTACTATTTCTTGTACTTTTCTGATTTGTGTGGATCTGTTAATTACCAAATTTGATGTTAGTTGATTATTAGATGTTAAAATATTGCCCCAGTAAACAAGGCAAACCGTACCATAGATGTTTTGAAGAACGCAATTTAGACTAGTTTCATTCGTGAAACATGTTAAATAGCTTGGCTGTACAGAGATGCCACCCACACAATTTGCGAGAATTACAACAATGGCGCCCTTTAAAAAAACTTGCTTTCTTTTTGCTTTGTTTTTCTTTCTTTGTGCATATGGCATTCTTTCCCAACCAATTACCAGTAGTAGTAACCCGTTTGGATTCATTCAACACCTGGAAGGATGCCACAAGGGTCAGAATATCAGCGGCCTCCATGATCTCAGGAAATATCTTGAGAAATTCGGATACTTGAATTATAATATTAATTCGGGCCACGAAAACCATAGCAACGATGATGAGTTCGACGACCTTCTGGAGGCTGCGATAAAAAAATACCAGAAGAATTATCATTTGAATATCACAGGAAGTCTGGATCGTAGCACAGTGAATCAAATGATGAAACCGAGATGTGGCGTTGCAGATTTTGTAAATGGCACAAAGCGAAACCACCACAAACACGATCACAACTCTAGCTTCCATACAGTCGCTCACTATAAATTTTTCCCAGGGCCAAGAAGATGGCCCCATTCCCAGCTCACGTATCGCTTCGCTTCTAGCGCGCCAGTTCCCGCCTCAGTAGATTTGAGGTCTGTCATTCGACAAGCTTTCCAAAGATGGGCTCAAGTCAGCCACTTCACTTTCCAGGAAGTTCCTGCCAATTCGAATGCTAATATTGTGATTGGTTTTCACCGTGGTAACCATGGAGACAGTAGCCCATTCGATGGCCCTCGAGGAGTTTTAGCTCATGCTAATCCACCAATCGGAGGAAACTGCCACTTTGATGCAGAAGAAAGATGGAGTACCAATCCTGGACAAACTGAGCTAGACTTGGAATCGGTTGCTGTGCATGAAATCGGACACTTGTTGGGGCTCGATCATGAGCCAGGAAAACCGGATGCAATTATGTATCCAACTTTCAGCTACGGGAGGATAAAAAGAGACTTGAATGCCGATGATATTCAAGGCATACAAGTCCTCTATGGTTTGCAGTAACTTCAACATGGTCTCTCAACTCCTGTATTTGATCAAGTACTGAAGTTTTCCAAATAAACAGTCTTTGAGTTCTTGTGATAATAATAAAGTTCCAAGTTTCGTTTTTGGAAAGGCTATATATTTTCAGGAAAATTTTTAAATTTCCATATCACTTGTCCAAAGCTCAAAGGAAAAAAAATCAATGAGAAAATAGAGAGATAAATAGAAAAAGAGCACTCTGTCCAATGCAGGGAAGCAACAGAAAGAAACTGAAGTCTCTGTTAAAGATCCCCATGCGGGTCTCACAACAGCACTCTTAAAATTTTTTTTTTAATTTACAGAAATTATAATTATTATTAATTCATGATATATATATTTTAATAAAAATTACATTTTTTATGGGTAATTCTCATTATTTGCATGAGGAATGGAATGAATTCAAAATTGACGTCTAATTATAAAAAAAAAAATTTAAACTTTATGTTATTAATCACATGTGTTTATTGATTTTTATTGTAAATAAAACATTAATTTCAACAAATTAGGTATTAATAAATAATAATAAAAGACAAGTTGTTTTTTTTTTTTTGGGTAATTTAAAGACAAGTTGTAAATTAGGGTGGGTTTTGTTAGAAAGGTCCGCCAAGAGTAGGGCCCAGAAGGCCTCTGGCATCTCGAGTTAACCGTTAGAATGAACCGACGGTGCATATTGTGACACGTGGAGGAAAAGCATGAAAATAATTTTGTCTGTTTGCGTAAGAGAAAGCAGCCAAGTCAAGACAACAGTTGACCTGACAGATATTCTGCCTGCCCTTCCGTCTCTCCCATTCTGTTCTGTTTTTTTTTTTCCGAATTTACTCTTTTACCCTTTTTTCTGTAATTGCTGTAATTATCGGCATTATTCATTTTTATGGAACTACGTTACTACATGAATTAATCAAGTATATTGATAATATCTAATTAAATATATAATTAGATAATTAATGAACTTAATCACTTAAAAAAATATCAATAAAATAAAAAAACTATTATGTAACCATCCGTAAGAAGAGCGGTTAAATAATCATTTTTATATGACTGGATGAGATTAATCATAATTCTAAAATAAAATAGATTTGTTTCATTATAAGGATAATAATTTGGTGTAATAAAACAATTTCTATTTGATGATAAATAAAACTTCAAATCACACTTTTTATATCAAAACCAAATATGAAAGCTTAAAAAGAACTATTATACCACTATTATAAATATCCTCAAATCTCTTTCTTTAATATTGCTTTTAACATAGGAGCCGAGAGTATAATCAAGAATGTTTTTATGAAAAAAAATAATAAAAAAAATAGATACATTTGTCTTGATAATGTCATCAATAGATTCATATATTTAGTTGTATGATCTATTGATTTTGTGTTTATTATTTAATATTTACCGGTGTGACAAATTTGTATACTCATATAATAACACAATGCTTTTTGATTTACGTGTGCTATTTTACATATATGGTGCCTTAGTGTATAATGTTTGTTAGCAACTTTAATATCATTTAAAGATTCTACATAGTATAAGAAGAGAAATATGTCATGAAAAATAAATTTTGAATTCAATGAATTTTAAATTTGGTTGAAACGCGTTATTTGATAAAAAATTATGCGAATATATTAAATAAAAGTCGGTTAAAATTAAGCTACTTTAGCATAAACCCTCCATTTAATTAAATGAATATACCTTCGTCAGCTTAATTTAGTTTACATATTTTATTGACCAATCTATTTTTCATACATTAATCTTTTTTTTTCGACTAAAAAAACTCGATTTCTCTAATCACATCCCACATATATATCTAATTAGAAAATAAAAAGATCAAATTCTAAACAATCTTCGATCATTAATAAACATTATGATAACAATCTATTTTTCAAATAGAAATTGAAAATTGTTATTTTAAATTAAAAAAGATAGTAAAGATGAAAATTGAGATTCAAAGAAAAAGCTTGAGCTCTAGTAAAGAGCTTGAGATTCGACAAGAAGAAGAGAATTGATGAAGATTGAGAGATGTGAACATAGAGTGACTACATGAAGATGAGTGAAAATAAAAATGTATTTTTTTGGTAGGAAGAATAATTAGGAAATGTCATTTGGTGAGTGAAGAAAATAAAATGTGTCAATTCTCAAATCATGCCTCCAAAATAAACTTCTCAATAAAAAAAAATCACAAAGAAGTCATAACAATTAAAATTTATTATATAAAATATGTGAAAATATATTGTTAGTATTTTGTGGATAAGAAAATATGGAAATTAACACAAAGTGATATAAAATTTAGTCAATAAAGTCTTAAATTACTAATTGAAACATTGGAAAACATAAAAGGTTATGTAATGTAACCTTGAAGAACACACAAACGAAAGATTCTTGAGGAATACAGTACTAAAGTGGCATGGCACAATTCTGAGAATAATGATACCCCACTGAATAAAGTACAAATAGGAAGATGATAAGCTTTGCTTTGATAGACACAGAGAAATTCCATAACCTAGACATCAATTATAATAATGCTAGCTACAAGCTACAATGTAAATTGACTTGTGGGTATGTTTTTCAATTTATAGTTTTCATTTGGTGATTGACATTTGCACCAATAATTGAGGCCTGACATGTCCTAACTTAGATCATTTTTATGTTAGGCAAAATCCCATATTAGACTTTGCTCAAAGCACAAGAAAACCCTCGAAGTATTTTGTTTAAATTTAATCATAAAAGGCCAAATAGAAGAGCAGAGATGAATGAGTTGATTGATGGGTCCAAATGGCTTTGTTTCTTCGTCCCAATCATTTTTTCAGCTTCTGGAAACTAATGATGAATCACTGAAATTCTTTTGAGTGTTCAGCACGCAACTATGACTTAATTGTTGTAAAAATAATCTGCAGTTTTTTCGATTCTAATGAATGAAAAACCAAAATGGGACACTGCCACTAGCTTCCTCATATTCTAAGTTAATCTTTTCTCCAATTATTTAGTTGATAAATGGTCCAACTCCAACTCCACTCAACAACAATCTTTTATTTTTTCATATCCACAAATTTCAATGTGTTGTTTTCAATACCTCAGTCATCCAAGAAAATAACAAAGCCTGTTCAACTTTTAGTTGATGAGTGTGACATCAGAGTTGCTCAAATTTTCTGTCATTTTCTTGAATTCAAAAATAAGGATTCAACTTTCTATGACCGTAGTTGTTCATGAAACAGAAGCAGGAACAAGGGGAGACCAGGAGAAGATCTTGATCTTTGTTTTTTCTAGGGTTCTAATTGCTATCAGGATAGTTGGTACTTGATTAATGTCAGATACTGAATCTTCTGACCTAGAAGTTTTTGGCCCCATAATTTTGGGCTGACCAAACTAGGCTTATGCAGTAGCTTTCATGAACTTAGGGGCTCAAGCACATATAACATATTGATAACTGAAACCAGCGAGGAAAAAGAAGAATTTGTTGCAAAAAATCTGAAATTAAGTTATAATAAATCCATTGCCATCATAAATTCATACCCATTTTGAATTCAGGGAATTGGAACTCTACTCAGGAGATTCAGAAGGATTGATCATCTGAGCTTGTGATCAGAATGAAATTGCAAAGAAATGTATATTATCAAAAATTCAATCATACTTAACAAAAAATTTATCCAGGTTCTTTCTAAGCACATACATTAATGGTATATAAAATAGATTGGACATAACTTAAAAAGCATAGTAAGGCAGGTGGGTTGAACTTGATTCTCTTTATGAACTCACAGAACATACACAAGTTTCTATAGATTTATACTAGAAGGAAAAAGAAAAAAAACCAAAAAAAGAATTAGAAACATCACCCTTTTCGAGAATAGAAAGAATTTTAACTGGTTGAAAATCCTAGAGATCTAGAGTTCCATGGCCTTCATAATCATTCATGTTCATCTCAACGGCGGAAAAGAAAGCAATCAGCAGATCAATAAAAACATTATTATCGTCCTGTCGGATTTACTATCTGTGAGAAGATGACACTAGCGTCATCATATCCTTCACTAGTTTCGTGCTCGCTCCCAATACTCGGATTGTTTCTGGTTATTAGAGCATCTTCAGAACTATAACTTCTACCACTAGCTGATGCCATATCAGGACTTTCCACTAATTGGAGTGCAAACTCAAGATTCCACAACACATCTCCCATAGAGGGATGCTCGTATCCAACTTCAGACAAACACTTTTCAGCTGTATCGGTGAACTTTTTTAAGCATTCCTGGCTGATTTGCCCGTTTAGATGAGGATCAATGATGTCCTCCAGAACCCCTTTTTTTTTACAATGCAGAGCCCAATCAATGATGTCTTCTCCCCCCTTGTTTCATACCATCTAGAAGGAAAGTATTCAGATTTGTTACTATGTATAAGTTATGTGGATTTTGAAAATATGAAGTTTATTTAGGTGCTGCGTACCTAATGCAAAATAATTATTTGAAAAGATATATGATAAAATGGAAGGAAAACGAATTTTATATTTTTCATATAATTTATATTGCATTTGCTTATATATTTTTGGAAATTTAAAAAATAAGCCACAAACCATGAAAATACAAGATTGATGTCATTTTCTTATTTCAACATTCCATTAATAAAGTGTTGAATTGACGAAACCAATTCTAAGTTAATAAGAATTTTATGTAATAGATTTTATTAGATATGGTAACTTGAATCTAAGAACAAGTATTTTTGATGAAAAACGAGAGTGTTAATATTAAAATAGGTGTTTCAGTAAAGTGAACGAGTATTTCATATATAGTATCACATATTATAATAAGTCAGAATGAAGTTATTTTATAAAATGTTCATCGACCATTTTAAAAACGTTTTGGTCATTTTAATCTAAAACAGTTATATTTCATTTATATCAGACTTGTTGTATCATAAACGAGCTTGTTCTATATGAATTTTACAATTCATATCAAAATTGAGAAAAAAGATCTATTTGAGTGATTAGGGTTTTGAGTCATACAGTTGATACTCAAAAATGTTATCAATTATTTGATTCTTCTTGTAATTAAACTTTAATATAGTGAATTTATCCATTATTAGCCAGTGATTTTTTTCTAATTTGAGTTTCTTCTGTAAATTTTTTTGTTCTTTTCTTCTTGCCCTATTTGTGGATTATCTAATTTTATTACGAATCACTTAGGGTTCCATATGACGTCTAGTAGTTGAGCAAATTCCAACGCTGTCTGCTTTAGCACCATCAATTAAGGTTGAAATTGAAAAGCTTTGTGGTACAAATAACTTCGCAATTTCAACACCTAAATCTTTCGGGAGCCAACATATGTAGACTATTTCACATGTTGTCTTTGTCATGGCTCGATTCACGGCCTTTCCTAATGATAAGGAAACAGTGGTTTGCTTCTTTGTCCTCCATGAGATAAAAGATTCACCGAGTTTCACAGAGAGTCTTGTAAGGGATCTCCTTATCATAGGACATGCCCCCCAATCTAAATCACAATATGCTGTCATTTTGAAAACTTCCTCTCGTAGAAGGAGTCCGAGGCCCGGATATCCATTTAAATTCTTGATAACTCTTATAACAGCATCCATATGGGATTGTTTTTGAGCATGCATGAATTGGTTGAGGACTTGCATTGTATAACTAATATCAGGACGAGTCATGGTGAGGTAAATGAGTCGTCCTATTAAACGTTAATATTCTAAAAGATTTTGTAAAGATGGATCTTTGGTGATTGTTGCCCCTTATCATACGTCTGACTCTAAGTTTCACATTTTGTTCCTTTGGCACTGTGCTTGGTTTTCATCCAAATAAGCTAGAGTTTGAAACTAACTCTAAAGCATATTTTCTTTAACTAAGAGAAATCCCAATGGATGATCTAGTAATCTCTATTTCCAAAAAAAATTTCAAAATTTAGGTGTTTTAAAACTTTTATAACTATTTCATCATTTCCAATTATCATGATATCATCTATATATAGAATGAGATTAACGAATAAGTTTCTTTGTTTTTATTTGAAAAGACCATAATCATGCTTGGATTGTTGAAAACTCATCCGAAGTAGTGCCTTAGTGTTATTTGTATTTCGTTGTTTGAAAAATTATTTTAAAACATAAAGAGATTTTGATAGATGATATAACGTATTTTCCCCTTATTTACGAATCCTGAATAAGTTTCTTAATCAAGATCTTCGTGTGAGAAAGCATTATGATCAACAATATGATGACTAGTTATGAAAAGCAGCAATTGAAAGAAAGGTCCTTACAGTGACATGCTTGGCAGCAGGGGAAAAAGTTTGGTGATAGTCAATGTCCTCTTGTTGTGTAAAACCTTTGATGACGAGTCAAGCCTTATATCATTCGATAGAACCATTTGCCTTGTATTTGATCTTGTAAACCCATTTGCAAGCTATGGGTTTTCTGCGAGGAGGTCTTGAAACTAAATCTCATGTATGGTTAAGGGTCACAGCAAAGCATCCATCAAATGGAATGACCTTTCTGCTGTAAAATAAATTTTACAATTTGCGTCAAAGTTGAGAGAGAGACTTATTTGAGTGACTAGAGTTTTGAGTTATACGCTTGATACTCAAAAAGGTTATTAATGCCTTGATTATCCTTGTAATTAAATTTCAATATAGTGAATCTATCCATTATTTTCCCCTGGTTTTTCCTAATTTGAGTTTTTCACATAAGTTCTTCTGTTCTTTTCTTCTTGCCCTATTTGTGGATTGATTGATTTTATTAAGAATTACTCAGGTTTCCATATAACAATCGGTATCAGAGTCAAACTCCAATGGCGTCTACTTCAGCACTAACAATTGAAGCTGAAATTGAAAAGCTTGTGGTACAACTAGCCTTGTAATTTGACAAGATAGAATAAAGAAGGTAGCAAGAAGACACTGTATAGGAAAACAAAGCAACCTGAAAATACTGACGATGATGGATGGGATGATATGGATGAACGAGCTCTTTCATTGATTCAGCTGGCTTTGAGTGCAAACATGCTCAAAAAAATCATGGAGGAGAAGACAGCTACAAGAGCATGGATGAAATTGGGAGAAAAATAGCAGAAGAAATCTCTCACTAACAAGCTATAGTTAAAGCAAGCAACACCTTTACACCCTACAAATGTAAGAAGATACACCCCTAAATTCACATATAGCTGAGTTTTTTTTTTTTTTTTTTCCCATTATTACAAATTTAAATAAAGTAGATGTGAAAAATTAGGCAGAGGATTAAGCGTTTTTAGTCTTGTGTTTGTTGCTGCTTATTGTAAGAACTTTTGGGCTACCATGATATATGGAAGGGACTAAATTTCTTGGAAAATTTAAGTCAAATGCAGAAAGAGAAGAAGAGATCAATAGAAATTCGACAGTTGCCAAAACGAGGGAGGGTGTAGGCCTACACATTATAAATTGCGACTAACTATGCATCACAAAATGCGACTTCACTATTTTCTTCACCTCTTGTTTGTTCAAGATTAATTGCAACTGCGACCGACTACTTCAACTTTCGTCAATATTCAAGAGTAACAGCAAGTAGTGATTAACTACTTTTACCCTTACTGTTTACGACCAACTTCGGTTGATATCTGCTTTAACTCTCGAGATTTTCTTCTATAACATTGACTATTGATATGCTCTGTTTCATTAATGGTATTGATGATTTGACATAAAGTACTCAATTCTCAAATTCCAAGTCTACTTTAGAACAGGAGAAGGTTCTAACTGAATGAAATAATGATCCATCTTGCTGCCCAAACCGACTAATATGTGCATTTTTCTGTGGTGCCTGGTCACACTCAATTTCCAAAGATTTGTTACTTTTCAAGTTCGAAGTCTGTTTGACCTTAATTGAGTTATGTCTTTCTGCAAAATCTAAGCTCATGCCAGACTTGAACTGGTACTAGTTTAGTAATTAAAGCCAAGACTGATGCTTTGTAGAATGATGACTGAATGAAGCTACTTTAAGTGACAATGGATCTAGTTGTTTGAACTTCTGAGTTCGTTTATGCGTAAAATTCAGTTTCAAACAGACTGTAAACTGGGCAGTATCTTTTAGCAGTAAAAGATTTAATCAAAGGAAAATTTTCATTAATTGCAGGAAAAATTTTAATACAGTACAAAAGTAATGGAACCCTTAAGCCCCCTAGAAACCTTAACATTTCACATTCTACATTAACTTTCACTACTCAAAATGGGCAGAAAAACCCTGCTCACAAACCTAGTTCCAAGCAACAGGGCAGGAATCATAGAGGGGTTGGCGGCTTCGTACCTTTGGTAAAGTTGAATCTGCAATGTGAATCAATATCTTCACTCAAATAGATATTTCTTGAGGTAGTTAATTGCTTAAGAATCCCACGTTTGTTGACAACAAAAGTATAGTTCTGTCAATCACTAGCAGGTTTCTTTTGAAGACCCTCAATTGCCTTTTTCCACTGCCAGGCTCTCTGTTTTGCGTCCTCAAATGACATGACCTTCTTTGGCTGAGCCATTACATAACCATAAATCAGAAACTAAACACAGGGAAAAAGATACACACATGCAACTCTAGTAGAGGAGAGAAATTGCTTAAATCATTAGTTTCTATTTAATTTTCACAAGTAGCATCAAGCATTATGCAATTCCAAACTTTAGAATTCATATGATGAAGGAAAGTTCCTTAACAATCCTAGAGTATCAATATGGTTCTCCAGAAGGACTACCTCAAACAATTTCGTGAAAATAACTTCAAAGGTATGAAACCAGAAAGATTTTAGAGGAAAGAGGGTAATACCGTGCAAATCTTGAAATGTGAAGGACTTGTTACTTGGATGTTGAGTTCATTTGAATTGTCGGACCAAATTATATTTCCCTTTACCACAAGCTTTGAAGGATCCACATATATCAATTTTGGCTTGTTGGTAAGAATAAGCTGAACCTTCTTACTTGTTAGTTTCTGTAATTTCTTCACCATCGAGATCATAAGAACAGATTCGCCTGGATCCAAAAATTGTTGCCTGTTTTCATGATTAATAGACAAATCAATATATATTTTCCATGTCTGGCCAACCAATATATTAAGAATTAAACAAATAATCTCAAGCAGTTAGCATACAAAAGAATCACCATCTTTTTAACAAAAACTATAGTAATTAGATATTAGAAAAGTTGTTTCATATACCATTTTGAATCAAAGGAGTCAATTGAAGCAAGCCGAGTTATATGAGATGCATCAGATGATGATGATGCACCACCACCCCCATCATTTGCTTTTGCTGAACCATCCCCAATATGAGAAGGGTTCCATGAAGAATCATTAACATCATCACAATCACCCGATTGTGCCTAAAAAATAAAAAGGAAAGATTAAATACTATCAGAACTGCTAACTAACAAGCAACACCGAGGATGCACATTAACATTCAATAACAATTTAAATCACACTACATTGTAAAACACAATAGAAATTTTACCACTGGTTCTAAAGCAAGCTTTGGAGGAATTAGCCCCCTTATATTCTTCCAGTCAACTCCCTTGAAGAAAGGATGCATCTTCAGTACAGCATAACCATCGGGGCCAGCACCCGGTCTTCTGCTTGGGTCTATATCCTGTCTCACAATTAAATGGCTCCAAGTAAGACTTCCTAAAGAAAAATCATGATAGACATTTTATCATTACAGATTAAGATTTTTCAAGGAGAGAATGTTATATGACACCAATATATGTTTCCCTTGGTCAATTTCTTATCATATGTGTGTGTGTGTGTGTGTGTGTGTGTGTGTGTGTGTCAGTGTGCGGTCTAAATAACGCCTAATACACAAGCAGGACAGACTCCCAGTCTCTATGGAAAAGTGAAATTCCATAAAATCATCTTGAGTTTCAGCACCCAATTTTTAGGCCAATGACTCTTGAAGGAAGAAATACCAAAACCAAATTCTGTTATGAACTTAGTTTTTGGGTTTATGCTGTGTAGTACCTTTTGTTTATGTCAAAAATCTATACCTGTTTCAACACCACAAACTGTTGGCTTCAATAAAAGAGACACCAAATGAAATTTATTGGCACTATCAAACTCGTATATTTTGAAGAGCTATTACTAATCAGTTTCAGATATTTTACCATATTTTATGGTATATTTGATACTCCCAAGGCAAAGTTGGGGAATCACTTATAACTTCACTCGGTAAGTTGATGATAAAATGATAAAATGATAAAGAAGCTATCGAAAGACAAAGATATCAATATATACACACCTTTATCCAATAAATAAACTGTATATATACTTTACAGGCATCATTTTATGCTTTTACAATCAACTATGTTTGCTTCGATGTAGTCTTACTTTTATCTTCACATCCCTTGGAATGTGACATTTCTTATTAGAAAGTTGAAATTCTACAAGCATACCAAATTTTAGGAGACTGGAACTAGTCCAGAGGGATAATAGGTCACATTATCCCATAATCTGGATAGATATCAAAGAATATGTAGTTTTTGTAAGCAGAGGAAGACAACATAATAAGTTCTGGACAACAAATTCATCCTGATAAGATAATAAAAGAGGAAGCAATCATAATGATATGGTGGGGGAGGCTGCAAAAAGCATGGTCATGCTCGAACAGTTAACTATTTTTATTTGCAGAATAATAAAATAAATCTGCTTCTAACCTAAGTAATTCAAGTTAACAAAACAAACAGTCAAAACAAACAGGTAAAATCAAACAGTTTGTATGCAAGAAAATAAAAGCATGCATATTAACAGCTAATGCTAATGAGCAGAAAAGTTCAAAGCATACCAATAATCGATCAATGAGATCTCTAGCTTCATTCGAAAAATAATTTGGGAATCTTATATCCCTAGCTATAATTCTTTGAAATATAAGCCATTCACTTGCATCTTTGAAAGGCGAAGTTCCTGAAAGCATTTGGTACAAAGTGCAGCCAAGAGCCCAAAGGTCATTTCTGTTTGAATATGTTCAAGAGAACAGAAGTGTTATCCTATGTAAACAAGAAACAATTAAAGACGAAATTAATAAATAAGTTTAACCGTCAGAAACAACTATTCACTCCACATGGTATATCAATTCACTAGTGCCATTATTAAAACTTGATTTCAGTATTACTTTTACTCAGCTTCTCTATCCTCCTAGCTCATCCAATTAAAAATAACTAATAAAAAAAAAATCACCTACCCAACAGTTGCAGGGGAGGAATTAAGAACTTCTGGAGGCACATATGCAGCTGTGCCAACAAAAGTGCATGCCTTATCATCTGCACAGGAACCAAGGAGAATAATCTTAACCTTACACTCAAAAATATTCTGAAAAAAATATTCAGCGTGATAGATTTTCAAATATTACCAGAGGCTGCATTGGGAAGGACTGTAATTCGGCTGTCCTGCATGGGCTTTACACTACCAAAATCAGCAATTTTAATATGTCCTTCCTTCGTAAGTAGTAAGTTCTCCGGCTGCCATTTAATTATATTAAGCAATTTTTAAAAACACACAGAAAAGTGCTCATGTGCTGAGAAATTACCTTAATATCTCGATGTATCAGTCCCATACCATGTATATATTCAAGGGCATCTATGACTTCTGCAGCATAGAAACGAGCCTCGTCCTCTGACAAACGACCTTTCTGCACATCAAAATATTCAAACTGATTCTCATCAAAGTAATAACTACATGGTAAAAGTGGAGACATATACTATCATCATAGATGTACTGAAAATCTTACAGAATGAAAAATGGAATGTTCGACATAGTTGTAAACAATTCAAGAAATAATCAACTCCTCTGATAAAGCACGGTCAAATGCTTTGTTAAAATATTGCTATACAGAACTTCTAGACAAATTACTTTTTCATAATGATATGAAAATATAGAAACTGAGTTTTTGGTATTCACTTACTCTAGTTATTTGGTCGAAAAGTTCTCCGCCTTCACAGGATTCAAGTGCCATGTCTACAAAACATCATCAAACAAACCAACATCATATGATAAACCAATCTTGACATGTCGCAAGACAGGGAGAGATAATAATAGAATAAATTGAAGATTAAATCAAGTCTAAAAACAGAAATTTGAAAAATTTATATTAATTATACTTACACAGTGAAAAAGTATCTTGGAAGGTAAAAAATAGACGCACAACTCCAGGATGGTCCAATTGATCAAGTACAATTCGTTCCAACTTTACATACGCTGTTTTATTTTCTTTGGTGATAAATTTTTTGTCCATAATCTTTAAGGCATATACAGTTCCTGAATCTTTTTTCTTTGCACGGACGACCTGATTACAGTATGAGATGATATTAAGAGAAAACCAAAGACAAATAGCATACAAAACAACGAACTCCACAAGGATACATGATACATATAATTCAACAAGCAAATATAGAACTAGTAAACAAATGCAAAGCAAAGCCCTGAAATTATGTCAGAGTTATAATGCTTCATTCAACATTTAAAAACTATAGTGTATAAGGAGAAGCAAAATCAATGTAAAAATTCAAACTCCTTCAACTCCATTAATTTCAGAGCAAAGAGAAAAAATTGATACACAAGGCAACAAAATCAAAATCATTTCTCTAGATATTACAAGAATGTATAACATCACAGCTTAAATTGCATAAATGAGTACCCTAACCAATGGTATTTTCCATGCATCCAATAAGTCCATACTAAAACTAAATGAATAATAGTCCTACAAACAAATAAAAGTACTTCTTATAGAGCACAAGGTAAGAATTATCACCCTAAACAGAAAAAATTCATCATCATAATAATTGTATTTATGGTAACAATTCTACTTTCTCATTGACTTAAGTGTTCTCCATGAATTATACTTTAAATCTTCATCTCACAATATAAAAATGGTTCTTGGGAGTTAGCAATTTTTTCACTTAATCAATCTCACTCATAGACATTCAAATGGAAAAATTGTAAGCATCTTTCCCAATCCTTCATCATTTTTCAGCAGAATAAAAAGCCTTGTGGAGGAGAAAATTATACATATTCCTACCAACTAGAGTGTTTCAAGGACCCCAACCATGAACTCGACTCATAGAAACTATGCATTGCTTCATTCTATAATTTTCGGTTGTTAAATTCATTTTTCTGAAAACAGACATATCAGTGCCAACTGGAATCAATAAAAAATTGTTAGGAAGTTCTATACAATTAAAATCTCCAAAAAATCTTTAAAAGGTACGTTTAATACCTGAGATCAAAATTTTTAAATAAAATTATAATCTGATCCCGTGAAAGAAAAACACATAGGCTAATAGAATCCAATACAACTACAGAGCACTAGGCTTAGCATCCAAACTTTTCGTCAATTGGCATAAGAATTTTAATAATCAAACAAACAAAAACTGGAATGTCATATAATCAAACAAACAAAAACTGGAATCTCATATTCCCTAACACCACCCTCCATTGATGCCCCAAATTAATAAACTGTCCTCCACTCATATCCAATCCAAAATTATATGCTCTCTCACTCTGTACAAAAATAGCTGCTGTCATGTTAGGGACTGATATTACAGATAAATTTATTACACAATTACATGGACTTAATCATCAAAATCATAACTGCCCAATAAAAAAAAAATTATATTTCAAAAAGAACAATATATATCATAGGCATGTATCATGTAAATGTAGATTCACAAAGGAAACAACCATTGGCTATAATAATCCACAGACATAGAACGAACCCGACCTACCAATCTATAACAAAACCCAACAGAAGAAAAAGAAACGAATACATTAACAAAACCAAGAGCGATAGCACAATCAGCTAAACCAAAAACAATAATAAAAAATGCAATAGTTATAAAAGTTCAAAACATACCCACCAAAGCCCACATAACAAAGGACAGAAACAATAGAAACCCACCCAAAAAAAAGAGAAAAATATCAAACCTTTGAGTAAGAACCAACACCATAGATCTTTCCAAGCTCAAAATCCTGGATAGTAAAATTCTCCTGAGGAGCTCTAAATGCAAAGCTCTTAGATCTCTGAACATTTGTGCAATTTGATGAATTATTGCCCTCAATTCTAAGCTTTGAATCAAAATCTTTCTCCATTGCCAACATTTCTCTCTCAAAAAAAAGGGAAAGGATCTCCTCTCTACATAATAATAATGGATAAAAAATATCTCTCAAAACAAATAAAGAAGGGAACTTTGTTTGTGTCTTGGGAGAATAATATTTAGTCAAAGGAAACAGAAAGAAGGGGGCGTTGGATCAGAGAGAGAGAGAGAGAGTATTAATATTCTCTGATAAAGAAAAGTGAATGATTCTCTTGCATCAATATATATATATATGTATGTATATGGGTATATGTGTATATATGAGGAGGTGAATCAGCTTTACGCTTTGGTTTTAGAAACTATTCAAAACCCCAGAAAGTGAAAAGCAAAGAAAAAAAGGCAATGAAATTGAAATGCATGAATGAATGAATGAATGGAGAAAGAGAAAGTTGAGTTTAATGGAAGAGAGCGAGGCTTGGGGATTGAAGAGAAGAGACGGAGAAGGAGAAGGAGAAGGAGAAGGAGAAGGAGATTATTAGAGAATGGCTGAGGAGAGACAGCACATGGGATTGAATGATGGAGATCATTCTCTTCTCTTTCTTTGTATTTGCCAATTTCCCCTTTCTTATTAAAGGCCCATTGTTATTATAATTTAAATCCATACAAATTTTATACACACAATTAACACATCCAATTCCTCTCTCATATATTAATATTGTATATGTAATATATATATATATACATACATACATACATACATACATATATATGAAAAATATTACTTTAGCAATAAAAAAGTCTAAAGCTTAAGAAATGAATGATGTTGTTGCCATCAACTTTCATGCAAATGTATAATTTCATGTGACATTAGTTTAATTATTTTTTAATGAAACAAAAGAACTTACTTTGATTTTTTTTTTTTTTAATTCAAGATGGTGGGACATTAAATTTGCTTTATGGGTTTTTGATATTAATTTCTTTTTTTTTTTATCCAAAGGGACTATTTCTTGTAAATTAAAAATAAATATTTGAAATATAATTAGAAAAAAGTAGAAATAAAAAAGAGTGCTCCTCAGAGTAAAGCAGACACTTGTTCACCTGGGGCAGATTTGCCAAGTCAAAAGCAGAATAAAAATTCCCTGGATCTAAAGGCCGAAACGTGTCAAGCATGAGTGGTTTCGTGGTTTTATTTTTCAATAATTTTGAATAGTTTCTAAATTAATAATTTACAGGTATAATTTTAGGAATTTTATTCATTGTTGAAAAATATAAATTATAATAATATAATAAGTAAAAAGGTTAGCTTAAAAAGAAGGAAACCATGTTGCCGTTCTCTAAGTGGATTATGAAAGTTGGAATGGATGTGCATAACCATAGTTTCCATTTTCGATTTCTCCTAAAAAGTTGCATTCAATTCATGGGGACAAACCAAAACCAAAACCAAAACCAACTTTGTTGCATAGCGAAACGAACTAAGAGGTAATATTTTATGATAAAAAATGTTTTTAAATTTCATAACACAATGTGGTAACTTAGTTTTTAGATTTAAACGTAAAATATCCGAACTTTCTGAAAAATAAAAAAAATCCCCAACTCTCCTATAGTTGACCAGTCTCTCTAATATCTAGACCAAACGATTTATTTTCATCTAAAGTTTATTTTTAAGATGATAAAATTCTACTTATTAATTTTTAAAAAATTAAATATTTATTTGTTGATCAATATCAACGATTAAATCTAATAATTAACTATTAAATTTAATTAGTTTTTGTCTTTATGAATAAAAAATAATAAAATTAATTTTAAAAAATAATTATAATATGATATAATATTAAAATAATAATACAAATTTTAAAATTTTAAAAATTGTTACTGCTATTGACAGCATTGACGATAATAATGACTATCAAAAACCTAATCAATTAGTCAAAAATAATCACCTGATTGAATTAACAGTCGAATATGACTAACTGATAGTATAGATAGTCAAATCTGACCCCTAAAGACTTAGTTTATATCAAATTTTAATTTAATATTAATACTATTTTTTTGTAAAAGATATTTTAGTTATTTTATAAAAAATATTAATAAATTTGAAAAAAAATTAATCAACGGATGAAGAAGATTAATTTTTTAAAAATTTTTGAATAGGATTTTTATCATTTAGAAAAACCTTGAGTGGGAATAAGTCTTTTGGCCTTAACATCTAAAACAAAAACAAATAAGATGGGTCAATTTTTTGATATTTCAATAACATAAGATGTTAGATAATATGAAAGAGAGTGGTGGGAAAACTTAAAGAAAGCAATTAGATTTGAGGCGTGAAAACATATACTTTAAAATGATGGTTGCTTCTTATTTACAGTTTTGAGGTAAAATAAATTCAGTTTCAGGATATAATAAAGTTCTAAAACTCTATAGTTTGCAAACTTCAAAGATTTATTAAATAAATTTTATACTGGTTAAGAATTCACAAACTTGTATATGAATCTATTATTTAACTTAAAAAATGAATTACCCTTTGGCGTTTAAATAGACACACTCTCTGGCTTTTGAATAATTATTTAATACAATAATTTGTAAATAAAATATATAATTGAATAATTGTTTAATAATAAAAATATTTTTTATTGGGTCACTAAAAAAGTCAAATCAATAAGAATACAGTATACAACTATTTTTTTTTTTTTTTTAAAATTAGTCAAATATAATAAAACTTATGAAAGCCTTGTTTTAAAGGTTCAATTCTATATTGTTTTTTATACAAGAAGATTGCTCATTTGGCTATTCAATGTTATGCTAAATAAAATTGGACATGAAACGTTTGTTTCCTGAATGGTGCACTCATTTCAATTTATCGAATTCAAGAATGAGCTTATTCTATCTAAAAGATATTAAATCCCAAAAACCTTTCCATTATCAACAAGTCATCTAAATACAAAGCAAACAATTACATAGTATTGTAGATTTAGTATATATACCCTTGTTTAAAAGGTTTTGCATAAAACAAAAAGAAATAATATCATATAATCAAACTAAACTTTATTAGCTTACAAACTTTTTTTTTTGTAATTTACGGAGAGAATGAAATATTCAAATTGTTTCAAAAACATTTTTTCATCTAACTTTTTCATTCAAAAATTTTCTTTTGATGAATATGTAAATTAAATATTGATGCTAAATGATAACAACAGTCGAATGGATGTGATTCTTTTTGCATATGTCTATATAACAAAAAAATCAAGAGATAAATTCATTAACATCCAAGTGTGATTGGATAAAATCAAATCTATTTCATCATTTATTACCTCTTTCCAAAAAGCCGCATTTCTAGATGTCATAGCTTCACCATAAGTTTAGGATCTTCTTCAACATGGAACAAGATAGGAATTTAGATCATTGTTCCTTCTGCAAGAAATACTAATACATTATAAGATATGAAGTCAGCTTTTAGGTCATTTCTTCTCTGGCTCCTTGACTCCTAGGTTCACAAGGGCTTTCATTTGTTTCTCTCTATGCCTTGGTATTTTAATCCTTGGTATTACTAGTAGCGTCATTTTATCGATCCTTATATGATATATTTAAATTAAGATTTTCTTCCTATGTTAAAATTGAGTTATATGAATTTATCTTTTAAAAATTCTACATTTTTATACTCAATGCTAATATTGAAATTTAAGTCTACTAATCTAACTGTTTTAGAATTCTCAGCATATCTAATAAAATTATTTTTTATTGCTCTAGGTCATCCTAACTTCATTCTTTTAAGATAAATCTCTATAAAAAATTATGTAACCCTAGATTTTATGATAACTACGATTTGGTTTTCTTCATTTCCATGTTTCATCAGGTGAAACCTTTAACTTGGGGTAAATGTATTTTATAATATAAATGACATGCAATTAGCAAAGTTTTGTCCCACAAATTTGGAAGCTTTACATTTTAAACATAACATATATCGTAACGATCAAAGTTTTATTTTATCTTTCAACTAATCTATATTGTTAGAGAATGTATAGTACATTTTCTTGATGTATTATTTTATTTTCTTCATAACAAATATTGAATTCTGTAAGAAAGAATTCACCACCTTTGTTACTCTTTAAAATTTTGATTTTCTTTTACTTCTTATTTTCTACTAATATCTTAAAAAAATTTTAAACATGTTCAAAACTTGATCTTTAGTTCTCATCAAAGAGACATACGTGTATATCTACTATTATCACTTATAAATGTGATTAAATGCCATCCAATATTCCCTCCTCTTGTCACCATCATCGGTGGCTCTTCTGCCACAGGAAAATGACAATAACTCATTGACAACTCAAATGTCTTTTTTTTTATTGCTTCAAGTCTAGATTTTGGTGCCTCCCATCTGAAACGATAATCATATCAGAATTGATCTGTACAATATTGAACCTGAGAGGCTCTCGGATAATATTTCTAATTTGTTTCAACTCAAATGACAAAAAAGGAAGAATGGAAAGGTTGATGCTAATCTATCTGTTTTTCTTTCTAAATAAACAAAATAAATTAGAAAAACTATCTGAAAGGCTTTGTTTCGTTTCTCTACGGTGTCATATGCTCGAAACTGTTGTACCCCGTGAAGATCGTGAGAGGGTGTTGATCAAGAAAGAGATCTTTGGTCAAAATGCCTTGAATGTTATAGCTTGTAAGGGCCAGGAGAGAGTTAAGAGGCCAGATAATCAAGCAGTGGCATGTTCAAAACCTTAGGAGGGGGTTTGTTCACATTCCTTTTGATCAGGAGACCCAATTTTCTTCTCCATAATTCTCGGCTTGAAAGAGTTCAGATTTTGCCTTGAATTTTCGAAACAAACTGCAAATGTATACTTTCGTCAATTAAGTATTATTATAAGGTTATTTTTGTTTCTTACTTTTTCCCAAAACGCAAAAAGATTTGCCAGCCCAACCTGGTGGAAGGTGGTAATTCGTCATTTTGGAATAATTCAGATAGAAAATAGTTGTTCTCCTTTGTTGATATTATTGGAAACATTGAGTTTGAACATTCCATCAAAAGAACGCCCATTTTTAACAAAATCACAATTCATGAACAATATTAGTTTTTATGCCTCAAAACAACTCTTTTTACATAAAATGTTTGTTGACGTGAGATTTTTTCTAATACTTAAAACGTATAGAACATTCATTAAAATAAGTTTCTTTCTAAGAGTAAATTGTAGATTCATTATTCCTTTACCAATCACCTTTGTAGTATCCATTTTTTCATTAGTATATTCTCATTAGGATCTTCATAGTTCTTGTCAAAGTCTTGTCATAGAAAACGTGTATAGTTCTTGTCAACTAAGGGAGCTCTTGCTCAATTATATTGATATGTTAATATGAAATGGAGAAAAGAAATATGACGACACACAAATATTTAAAAAAATAATAAAATAATTTGAAATTTTAAGAGGAGTATTAAGTGAATTTGACTTGAGATAAGAGTTGACTAAATTGGGAGATATTTATGACAAAATTTAAGAAAATAAAAGTCAATACAATAAGAACATGACACCAAGAATGATTTCTTGAATATTGATAGAATTTTGCAAAACTCTTGAAACTTATTTGATTTATTTTCAAATTTAATGTAAAGAGGAGGAGATGAGATTTTGCAAATTGCATGGCATATGATGCTGTTGGGGGGTTTGCCAATACATTGACCAAACCATGTTATGGGTGTCTTTTCTTGCCATAATATTTTCATATATCTAATTTATACCATGAATTGTTAAGACCCAAATATATTATTGATATCAAGGAACACTTCTCATTATAATTGGACACACCCTTTTTTCTAAAACAAATTGATAATACCCTGATACAATTATCCATTGAACTTGAAGGGATTTCGCTGTTGAAAATCTGTGTAAAAAAATTTTAATAAATAAGAATGGCAACAATTGTCGATTGAGGTTGGCAAATCATGTTGAATAAAAGGGGTCCATACGATTTTGATCTTGATGCATGGGTTTATAAAATAATGGGTCTAAAAATAAAAAGATAAGGATAATCTTTAGTTCCATAGACATATATAATATATAAAAATGTACCCATGATTGGATAAGCCTTTCTTTTCACTATAATTGTTAGTTTTTTTTTTTTTTTATCTCTTTCAATATCATTCAAGCACGTGGAGAAGGCAACAATTACATAAAAATTGGACAGTTTTTGTGTCCCCAGCAAAATGCAATCATTTTTATTCTCACCTTTGGCTTATCATGAAGTACAAAGGAAGTTGCATCAGGAACCAATTTGTGGGAAAGCAAAACTCTTGAGTCTTTGGAAAAGTATTGTTCATAAGGATTGGAAAAATATTGTTCATATTGTATTATCTAGTTATATAAAATAGATATAAAAATTAAGTATACATAATTTTATTCCTCTAGAATAAAACATGATTTTTATTTATTTTCAAAAATGGGGCATCTAATATTTGACAATACAAGAGGTTAAATGTTATTTTATTGATATTATTTTTGGATATTTTGCATTAGAAGGGTAAAATGAAAGCCTGGTATTAAAATTTTTTTATATCTTTTGTGTATATATTAAATAGTTTTCGTATTTTATTTATTTGTCATTGCAAAATTAAACAAACAAAATATACGATGGTATTATTTTAAATCATAAATTGTAAGTCGTAAATTATAAACTTAAATCTTAAACACTTGACTTTAATTGTAAACCTTAAATTATAAATTATAAATTATGTATTATAAACCCCAAGCTTATACGATCTAAACCGTAGATCTTAAAACTATAAATCTTAAATTTTGTTTGATAAATATAAACCCTAACCCTAAAATATGAGTCATAAATCTTAGACAATAAATTGTAAATTATAAATGATAATCTCTAAACTTTATTAGATAAGGTTTTGATAATTATACTTTATTAGATAAGGTTTTGATAATTATTTATTAATAATTGTAACTAGGTTGGAGTGTGAAATTTTCTTGTTTTTTAAAACAAGTTAAAAAAAGTTTAAATTGATCTAACTCTCGAATCAAATAAATGATTCAAATCAGTTCAAATTTAACTTATAATTAAGTTAAAATTATATTAAAAAATTATTAAAATAATATTATTTTTTTAATAAATTATAAATTCAAACTATAAAATAAAACTACAAATCGAAACTATAAGTTTAAACTAAAATAAAATTGAAGTTAAGTTAAATCATTTTCGTCCTTGCATGAGTTAAGATAATCAGTAAAACTTCAGCGTTATTGAAGGTGCGGGTATTCTCGTCTCTGCATCTTCCATTCTTTATTTCCATGTAGAGTTGGCTTGTGCTGTCTACTTCACCTCAAACACTAACCAGAGAAAAAATGAGGAAACGAAAAGGAATCTGCTGTCTTCATGGATGATTCCGAGTTTTTGTTGCCTGCAAATTAATTTACTCAAAACCATCTTGATCTCAAGTTGCTTCTGGGTCAGTTTCACTCAAAACCTACCCAATTTCTACCGGTTCTTGATAGAAATCGAAACCAATAGTCGGGTATTTGATAGTTTTGGTTCCAATCAAGTAATTTGCTCACCCCTGTTATAAATAATGCATGCCAGAAAATATCAATTATACCCAATTATACGAATCACACGTACCTAAGTCAAATATTAACATTCCAAATAATAAAAGATGAAAATAAATTATTCACTAATTTTTTTTCTTATTTTTTAACCAAAAAAAAAAAAAAAGAAACCTACCGAATCAATGAGAAAAATTGATAGTCTAATTTGCATTATTTCTTTTTCATTTACTTGTCAGTCCAACACAGCAAAAGATCGTGACAGCCCAAGAGAAGAGATCGACAAGATAAATAAAACCTACAATTTTTTTTTTAATCTTTCAACAACACTTGGAAAAGAGAAAACCTGACAAGTAATTTACATGTTATCCCGTTACATGTGTTTGTAAACAAGAGTCCCCCACCAAAATTAACAAAGGGGAATTTAAAATAAGAAGGAAACCTGTAAAGACACGAATAAATTTTACTCTAAGAGAATGGAGAGGGTAACCTGGTATAGGACTGTATTTATGCTATAAATCCCAGCCATCCTTTCGACCGTTAAATTCCCATTTACGGCTCGCCAAGCTTCCATACATCTCTGAAAATTTCAGGAGGCATTGGCTTCTTTTCTGGTAATGTACTTGTGTGTTTCTACTAATTGCTGCGCCAGAGAGTTTTGATGTATCGATTGCCCATGCCGGTCTTACATATTCAACAGCCTTTGAAGTGCTTGCATTCGCGTATAAAAAATTCAGTAACACATCCTCACAGTTGAAGTACTTGTCTACCAGCTCCCTTCCAGCTTTGGCTTCCTCGGACCAGTACCTCTTAAATGCCAGCTGATTATCAATGAAAGCTGCCCCAGTAAGGATCATATTGTACCCTTTTCGGCTTCTTGCATATTTCTCAGCCCTATACTTCAATGGATTTCCATCAACTAGGCGTGGGTAAAACCCCACTATCCTATCTGGATGTTGGCGCCATACCTGAAAACCACGTTCAATATCATCGCAAGTCATCATAATATCATCGTCAAGCTCAAGGACAGCTCGAGTTTTAATCAAGGGATCCATCTTAAACCGATTATTCAAAGAGTTTTGATTCTCGACTCTAATCCTCACAGGCACTGCCGAGTCCAGATCACTCAATTTTGGAGGCACCCCTTTGTTCCACACTACAACGATTTCTTTTACCGAAGAACATCTTGAATAATGCTTCACATACATTTTCAAATTCCAGAGACGAGCGTCGTATGTCATTGTTAACAATGTGAACTGAGAATAATGACCTTTCCACATGTAAGCTTCATCTGCACCATTACCTCCATAGAGGTACTTAACCCCCGTGCACATCAGTGCAACTCCAAATACAAACATCACTGAGAGAACCAATCTTCCAGAACTGGTGTTTGGTTTTATCCTGCCCTGAAGAATCAAAGCTGATCGGTTCAAGCGACTACAAAACCGTCTGACCTTTGAACTAAGAAAACCTTCCTTTTCCCAATCCAAGGAAGAATCACTTCTCTTCCCTGAGTACTGTGCACACCAGTTGAGTGGAATAATGCACTTCACAGCTCCGAGTAGCACACCTAATAAGATGCCAAGTGTAGCTACTGCTGCCATAGAAGAACAGCCAAGAAGAAACCGATGAATTGAGTCTCCAGAAAGGGTGCGATCTCCATCAATAAACCCAATCCAGTCACCAGAACTTAACTGCTGCACGTCAACATGATGGTAGCGAGCACTATTCCAACCATTTCGACCCTTATATGTCTCCTCTAAGATGAAGGGCACTTCAACTTCTTTGTATTCATCCTTGGTAAGAACATCCACTTTAAAGATACGCACTTTTCGCCCATATGATTCACCACAATCTTGACCAATGCGATAAAGATTTCCATTATACAAAAACGGCCTGCCTCCATTTCGTGCCCCCAAATGCTTCTCAACATTATAGATAGGGTTATTCTTATGTGGCTTCCAAGGACCAAAAGGTGTGCTGCTATACCAAAGTTCCAAATGTCCATTCTTGTTGACTCCAAAACTACTATGATCAGAAGCAAAAAGCCAATACATTCCATCATGATTAACTAGAATGGGGTCAAT
This sequence comes from Anacardium occidentale, assembly GCA_026122585.1. Lineage (NCBI taxonomy): Eukaryota > Viridiplantae > Streptophyta > Magnoliopsida > Sapindales > Anacardiaceae > Anacardium > Anacardium occidentale. Next base: position 176,061 of record JAJEJH010000087.1, on the reverse strand, counting down.
GAGGGGCTTGTTCATTAAAACCCTGTCCAGTGTCCACCGCAAAGGAAAGTCAGTTGCTCGATACAGACGAAGTTCCCCTTTCCCACTGCTCTCAGGCATCATGTATATCTGTAAGAAAGCAGAAAATGAAGGATCAGCACATTTTGCCTGATATTTGTCTTTCCCGCTTAAAAGTGGTTCCTAAAGAAAACAGTTTGAAAAGAACACTGTAGGCCGAGAAACCAGATTCCCTGTTTTCGAAAACAGACTGGCTGAAAGTCAGAATGGTACAGCATTGAACTTTACTCTGTTTATAACATTTTTTTGTCCTCTTTTATAATCAATTAACTGTTATATAAAATTATACAATTTTTATGATCATTTTAGTAAAGGAGACTGGTTGCTTACTTGGCCGAGGTATTCAAACACGTATGGATAAGAGAGATGCCAATCCTCATCCAAAGCTATACCCAGTTGTTCCCATGTTGCTCCCTTGTCAACACTTTTTGCAACTCCAATATCCCCTTGCATCGTAATGGAATTCTTGGTTTCATAGAATAGATAAAGAACATCTCCCTGAATCATAAAATCCATAGAAATTAACATGAGGCTCAACTTATAATCCAAGTTATCACAATATAAGGATTTAACAACTTTGGACAGAAAACTAGCCAGTTTACTACAATGACAAACACAAACTCATAATAAATTTTGTCAAAAACTAATTCCATTAACAAAGTTCCTTGAAATGTTTCCTTCAATGTGTTCTTGTCATGTCAAGCAACTATATTAAGAGATTTTATTTGCATGTAAAGTAACCAAAACTAATTAAAAGTACAAGGTTATTTGTGCAATTAATACCATTTTATTCACTACAAAATATTAGGTCAAGACATAATTTCCATTGACTCAACAAGAAACTCACAACTAGAATTAAATTCTCAGGCTAAAAATATTGGTAAATTGAAGGCTTTAACAAGTGAAGATACAAAATTCAAGAGACACACCATCTCTCCCACAGAAACAGAGCACGTGACTCATCTAATTCTATATTTCAAAAGTAAGGAGCATCAGATTCCCAGCATCTTTATATACACACTATAATATTAAAAAATCCATGCTTTTTCACAAGACTACTAACATCCACAAGAATCAATTTCCCATGATTAGAGAAGACACTCAGAAACTACAGAATGGTTAGCAATAAACATGAATCAAGAAAAAAATATAAAAATACGTAAAGATAGAGAGAAAAGATTCTTCATGTGATTTCATTAACAAACACCAAATGTTCTAGGTATATAGAAAGTATCCTGACTCTAGACAGGACCAACTCGGTTCTGTGACTTGTACTTGGAATCGACACAATTCTTGATTCAGTGACTCCAAGTAATCAAGGTTGCATTACAAGTATATATAAGAATTTCAATCCAAATTATTATATTTATCAAATTTTGTATCCAAGAAATCCAATTAGGCCTATTTCAAATGATCTTAATGCAACTTGTACAAAATATATCACCAGTAACTGGAATTCAAATGCGCTAAAATATATCAGATCCTTTCTTCTGCATGACCCGGATTTCAATTTCATACCTTGAGCAAAGACAAGTGATTCTATGAACCAACCAACATGTGGTCTGATTTGCTTACAGTTGAACCCAAATACCCAGTCAACGTGCATAAATAAAATAAAATAAGTTTAGTGAATCAAACTATTTTGCAAAGTACGAATTTGCTTTTTTAACTTTTAATGGAATAAAAGGATTAGGATCCATTGAAGTCTTGTCAACCCAATGATACCATCCTACTACTTTCCATAGGACCTTTTAACTAGTACATACCAAATCCTCAATTTCAATAATGCAATGCTTTATCCACAAGCTCTTTTAAATCATATCTCCAAGTCTAATACACGACAAGTGAACACAACAAATCTTTAGATAAAAGCTGCAATACAAGTCAATGTTAATCCTTGAAGTTCCTCCTTCAAATCCTATAAAATCACTTGGCATCTCAACCAAACAACCACACAACTGATTTCCAAGAGTATAAAGAAAAGCATAAACAGCTACCAAAATCATACATCACAACTTTGTAAACGAGGCATCATTGTTTACTACACTGGATTCTCAACACAAAATCCAAATTAATCTGTCTGTTCCACAACTCAAATAGTGGCAAAAAGGTCAAAACGTTATAAGCAAAGAAGAACTAAAGATTACTTTAGAAAAAACTACTAAGCCTCAGCCAATTAACAAAGCAAAATTCTTGGATTAAGGTTTAGTGGAAAATTTTGGTCAAATCAAATATAGTGTGTGTATATATATATATATATATATATATATATATATATATGATACAACACTCAAAAGGGCCTACCAAACAGGAGATAAGTCGTATGAAAAAAAAAAAATAAGAAGTCGAAAACTTCAAAAACATTAAAAATTAAATTGAAAAATTAATACCTGAACATATAAAAATGGATCAGCAACAAAATTACTAGGAAAACCAGAAGCAGAAACCAAACCACATGTCACAACTGGGTTAGCCACTGGCCACGCCGCACTATGATTCCTCCATATATTCACCTGTACAAATTTCCACTCTCCAGTCACCATAACTTGGAGTCCCAAAATTAAATTACCCACATAAAAAATAAATTTAAAAAGTCCATTAAAAAACTAATCTTTACCCGTATTTCAACCCAGAAAGAAAAAAAAAACTCACTGTTTCAATAGGTTTGAGTGAGAAAGGAGAGTGGCCATAGAAAACACCAATGGCCCAAGAGCCTTCACTGTCTTCTCTACAACCAAAAGGCTGCATCATTCCAATACTTTCATAGGGCTTCTTCACCAGCAGCCAACCATAAAGAAACCCCACAAATCCGTGCACAATAAAATACCAAACAAGGAATACAAATGCAGAAGAAGAAAACAAAAACCTAGTACGGCCAACATGTCCATGATTGTTAACATGCTTCCTTCTCCATCTACACCAGCAGCTACAGCCACTTCCTGTCCCTCCACCGCCACCGCCACCTTCAGTGCCACCATCCCCGGCACCGCCCACAACCACTTGTCCAGAACCCATGTTATGTTAACCTTAATGTCACCCGCATTTGCTCCCCCTATAAATAAAATTACTTTTTTAACTTATCTATATTTTCAAACAAAACATAACGTATCATCACCTCGTGGTGTTTCTAGTTTACAAAAGGAGACAAGAAGGAGAACAAAACTCAATGAAACGACTCTCTCTCTGGCTCCATCTCTTTATATGTTGATTCAATTTAAATATATAATATTCTTTCGTTTTTTCTTGGTGTTTTGTCAATGGGAGACGAGATTGAGCCCAGGCGCTCAGAGAGAACAAAGAAGGTCTGGTTTTGTATGGAAACTGAAGGGCGAATTATTGTTTATTCTTTTTATTTTAGTTTGATTATTTGCGCAGTTGTATGGAATTCCAATGTACTCGCTCTAGATGGCTGACAAGTCTGATTTAACAGCGTGATGTGGAAGGAAACAGTCGAATGACGAATTTCAGAAAGTCCCCAGGACTTTCCTTAATAAAACACAGATACATTATACACTAAACACGACAAACCACACCCCAGGACCTTAACTTGGTATGGACACCACCTTTAACTTGTGATAAATAGTGATTAAGCGTAATAAACCCTAATTAGAGAGGATGATAAACAGTAATTAAAAGTGATCATTACGTTCATTCAATTTAATTATATTTGTTTAATTTATAGGATATTAAAAAATATAGTTTAATTTTAATGAAAATAAATTATTTTAATTAATATTTCTTTTAGAATATACTCGAATTTATATATTAAAAATTTTTAAATAATAAACAATAGTTTCACTTTTAATTTAGGAACTTTGTCTTCAATTGAACCAAAATTAAGAAAGATGAATGATAAAAATTATGGCAGGTTTTTACACAAATTGTTCCTATAAAAACCTATTTTTTATAACCTATTATACTTTGCAGAATCTATTATATTTCCTCAGAAAATCTAGCAATTTTGAGAATTTATTATTAATAATTAATATCTAACCTAATTTATCTATATGACATTAAAAAAAATTGAAAACATATATTAGGCCACCTTCTTGAACCATTAAAGAAAAACTTTATAAAAAAAAGTTAAATTTAGGGTTTTCTTTGAATTTATGATGATGAATTATATATTTTAATTGAAAGCTTCATTAAGTGGATAATCTAGAAGATTTCAGGGGATTTCTTTGATTAAAATAACACCATCCCTATTCTTCTTTTTTTTTTTAAATATTGATCATAAATTATTATTTTATTAAAAATATAATAAAATAAAAGATACTATATTAATGTAAGATAATCAAGGGGATGAGAACAGGTTTATCTCATAAAAGGTGTGCATATGATAAAACAGCTGGTGTATACTGTTTTATATTTAAAAAGTTGTTTCTCACTGTGGTGTATGTCTCTATATTCATAATTATTACCTTATTTTCTAATCATAATACAGACTTTATTTAGGAATATGTGCCATTATGGCTGTCAAATGGGCCAATATAAAAATATAAAAAAAGAAAGGGGTAATATGGGGAAGGTGTTTTCTGGGCCACAACAAAACACATAATTAATGTTCTAAAATATATTCTAATCCAGCTTTTTGACCAAACACAGCTATGAATCTTATATTAAAAGAAGCCTTCTTCTTCTTCAAATAATTTATAATTTTAAAACAAAGAGGAAAGTTTAATATAACCACAGTAACCCAGATCCAATCTGTTCTCTCAAATTAAATTAAATTATTCATTTTTTGATTCAAGTTGCCAAAGTTTTGTCTAGAAAAGGTCTTTGATATGACCCAAAATATTCATTAACAGGATAATGTTTATCTGTGTGATTCAAATGTATTTTATTTTCCACACTTTTGTTCATTCTAGAGTCCTACTTTTAATTATAGGACTGACTTAAAAATAAAATAAAGTATACTACTCAAATTTGAAATCCTCTCATAAGTTTCTTTCTTTCTTTCTTTCTTTTTTTTAGTTTCAAATTAGCTATAAAACCAAGTTTTTTTTTATTATATTTAGAAACCTGAAATTATATTTTACTTTAATGAAAAAATACAAGTTGTTAAGTGTTACATCCAAAACTTGACTTGACCAAACCAATGAAATGAGAAGAAAGAGACAAAATCATAATCAGGATGACTTTGTTTAGCCCTTTGGGTACTCTTGGCCACCAACTTCTGCTCCTTTCAATTTTGTGGAAAATTATGAACATAACTTATTCTTCACTCCTTTCATTCTAACTGTGACATCCCTTCATGTAAAGTCCTAATTTTGTTGTTTGCTTCTGATTTGTGAGAACATGATCATTACAAGTGAGTACTCCAATAAAAAAAAAAGAAAATTAATTTAGAGCAACTTCTATATATCAAAATTTCATAAACTCATTTAAAAACAATTGTAAATGGTACCCCTTGCCTTGTTAAACTTGGCAAAATGGGTGATGATGACAATGAACAAAATCCCTGAGCCCTAACTTAACAGTGTATTATAGAATTTTTTTTTTGACTTCATATTGATTTTTGTTTACCTGATACTTCTATGAAATTTAATGTACAAAATAATGTCATTTTATAATTGATAGAGTAAATCTGGAGTCAAATTATTAAATTAAGAAAATTGAATTGAACTTTGTATTTAGACTTGGTATAGGTGTAATCAAAGAGATTAAAAAAAAAAAAAAAAGATAGATTGATATAATGCCATAGGTAATACTATAAGAATAATATTATTGAACTAGTTTACAAATAATTCATATCTTATAATAACAATTTTGTTAATAATGTAGTTGTTGATTGTCCAAATGATGCCTTGGCTTACCAAAATTTAATTAATGTCACCCCAAGTTAGCACTTCCCTTAAGGATAACCTCCTCCTAATTGCATTAATTTAGTTGTTTACTTGTTAATAAGAAAATTATAAAGAATAAAAGCTAGTGTCAAATAAAATAATAAATAAAAATCATTTTGACAGTTTATTTTAATAATACTTTTTCTGAAAAAATTTTGAATATATATCACACATTCCCAAGTGTTTAAAAAATTAAGATACCATTTAAAAAAAATTAAATGATGCTTTAAGATTAGAGGTAAGCTAGATCCCAATCTTCTTTCTTTTTTTTTTTTTTTTTACTTAATATTTTATGCAAACTATGAGTTATTTAAATTTTATTTATAACTTATGTTAAACAGATAATAAAAGTAATATGAAAAATTGATAAACGTTATAATGAATTTGAGTTGGAGGCAACTTCTTTGTTAAAATCAAGTTGAATTTGAAAACAATAAATCAAAGGTTTGAAATTGCAAATCTGGGGGAGGTATAGAAAACAGTGAATGAGTTGTATGATATAAAATGCAGAAATTGTCTGTAGAGTGGAATCTAGAAGCTGCCTCACCAATGACCATTAAGGAAAACATGCATCATTTTTCTGCTCTAAATTCGAGATCGTTGAAATTGTTTTTGAAATGGTTCCAAAAACGTTTTCAAGTTGAAAAGCTCATCATGTTTGAATAACCTAATAAACCAATCAACGTTTTCCTTTACATATATTTGAATGCATGTTTTACAGAATCATGTTTATGATATGGTTTAATATGATTTTTATTTTGTATAATCTGAAAAACAAAAATATTAACAATTGTAAGAGTATTTTATAATATGATAAAATTAATATGTTAGAAGATTCTTTGCTTAAGTATTACAAGTTTTTGAGGAATCTGAGTTAATATTTTTAATAATATAATAAGAGCTTTGAGAGGAAGTTGACACGAACATATGGGGTTTTTTTTTGGGGTAAGTAACATGGACGTATGGGTTCTTCACAAGCAAACCATGATAAAATATATTTGATTTGAATATTCTTCTATTACAAGTGTTATTCAAGTATTATCAATATCTAAGTAATATCAAAAAATCTCATAGATTTAAAACGTTTTTAGCAATTAAAAACACTCATAAAAATTTTACTCTCTAGAAACACAATCCGGAAATAATTTTTCAACAAATTGTGTTGCAAGTCAAAAAAGCATTACCAGTATTTGTTTTCAAGAGTCAATTTCAAATGCCTTCACACTGCACCCACTACTACTCAAAGACGATAACGATCTCATCTTCTAGAATAATAATAATAATAAAAGCATCACTTGATGGGTGGACATGGGGAAGAAAAATGTGAATTAAAGTAATTTTTTTGAAATTTTCATATGGCATGTAATTAACAAGACAAATTGAGTAGTCTAATTTTCAGATAACTAAAGATTTTACTACCTTATATGTTTTTTGTTAGGTAAATATGTATTAATAAATCGAAAAAAGACGTAAATCGGAAAACAATCTAATTACAACGAGTTCAGAGACCCAAACGGACGAACAAACTAAAAAAGTTAGGTCTCTTAATAATAAAAAACTCAAATATCACTCTTCTGGAAGACTTATTTAAACTTTTACAAAGATGTAACTCAAGAGGAAGATCAAAAATAATATAACCATAACTAAACATAATTGACAAGAAAGAGAGCCATAGCGTTCCAAAAAATATGAGAATTCAATCCCTTTACAAAGAAGATGTACATGATGCATGGGAACTTTACAATTTTTTAATAAACTATGTACATCAAGATTTCCTTCTAGAGCAAGGAGAATAGGGCTGAAAACCGGAATCAAACTGCAACTTCAACTTCATCTCTATCTCTTTCCTTCTTATTTAATTATTATAAAACATGAAGACATCTATTTGTTCTTGGTCAAACCTTTTTTTCTCTTTTATATGCTAAATCTTAAATTTTGTGTAATTTGAGTTCAACTATTACAGTCTTCGTCTAGGTTATAACAATACCAATGGGATACAACTTTTTGGAAAGGATAACTATAAACATTTTTTTATTATTTTTTGCAAACACTAACTTCTATCAGATGAAGACAAACAATATATGGTTTGACTTGATATGGAATCCAAAACTTTCTTTCTAATAATTCAACTTCGTTGTAGGGACAATGAGCATATTAGAATTAATCAATTAAACAATCAATTAATAAAAAGTTAATATTTATCTTAATTATTTTCAACATCATGGTGAGTAACCAGAACATTATTTAATTGTGAAAAAATAGAAACCTACGTGATGTTGATTACGAAGAAAAATTAAGCTTGACAATATCATAATATTAAATGAACAAAAGGTTGAATAATATTTCTACAACCTAGCGGAGTAGTTAGGGCATTGTTTAGGATTTTGTTCAGTGACAGTTTACTTGGGTTTTCTAAATACAATGTAATGGGGTTGTATTATTGTTAATACTATTATATCTTATCTTGTTCTAGGTTTAGTTTAGAGCTTCCCTTTCGCAACGTCTGCATCTCCTTTTGTCTAATACATTTAGATATAAACTGGCTTAGATGTCCTCTATATGCATGGGAACGTTACAGATAGAGCAGTTCAACAAATTATTATTATGTCATATCTAAAGGATGTCACTTCTCACTGAGTAAACAATGGGCGCTCCAGCATTTTCATTGCCAATTGCCTTGTGTTGTGCTCTGAGTCTATTGGCTGAAACAGCAAAGCATTATCCAAACCAGTCGGAATCATCAGTCATTAACTTTTGTTGTTTTACTGATCATTTTCTTTTTGTGCTGACGGATTGTATATTATCTCGCACAGGACACGGCCAATAAGTTTAACATATAAATATTTCAAAGAAGGATGAATAAAGAAGAAATAAAAGCAAGACTCATGATTTATGTGATTTGACAATGCTTCTACGCCTGAACGATGTGTTATAGATTTGTCCTCATGCTTAGAAAAATGGGGTAAATACGGCATGGAAAGTCCCTTCCACGTCGGGCTGGAGACAAATTAAGTCAAGTCAAACGAGATTTTATGTAAGGTTTGAGTTGAAGAGATCATCAATGATTTTTGTCGATTTTTTAAATTATTTTCTTTTCATCATTTTTATTCAATTATTCTCTTCTTTAATAACCATTTTTTGCCCTTGTTCTCAACATCACTGTTTATCAATTAAATTGACTCACTCAAACTTGATTTTGATATTTTAAATTTAATTCATCTAAATTTTTAATAAAATAGATACTAAAATTTTAGGGATTATTTGATTTGAATAATTTTTTATTATCAATAATAAAAATGTCATCTCTTAATAAATTATTTAAAAGATTATTAGATATAAACTAAATTTTATTTTATAAAATAATTATTATCTTTAATGGATAATAATATGAAAAAGAATTTTAAAATATTATTTAACTTAAATTTCTTTCAAAATGTTAAACTAAATCAAAGGTGGAACAGACATGGGCTAGGGGAGAAATGGCACAGTGAAAAGTATAATAAATTAATAATAAAATTATGTGTATAAGTATCAATTTATATACTAATGATGATTTGTTATAATATAATTAAATGATTTTAAATTAAGGATGAAGTATCACTCAATCACATAATTTCATATTATTATTGGTATTTGAATTGATAATAATTATAAATACAAATAACATTACTTACAAATTAATGGTGGGATTAAATCAAAAGTATAATAGCATTGATTGAATAAATGAAATCAATGTTAACATCATTATTAGTAATGAAATCAATGATGTTAATCAATTAGACAAGAAAAATTTTATAAAGGATTATATCCAAATGATCGTTACAGTTTTTCATGATTAGTGATGATATGTGTGGTGGAAGGATAATTTTAATTTAAAACAAGAATAATTTTCTTTTAATAATTATTTGAGTAAGAATAAAATGATTATAATTGAGATTTAGAGTTTTATTATTTTAATTAAATACAAAAGGGTGTATGTTAGAATATTACATAACCACCAAGTCTGAAACAATGCATGGATAATTAGTAAAGACATTACAGAAATTTCGAACGCGAGGACATCTGCATTAGAGAAATATCCACAATCTCTTTATGCTTAAAGGATTTTATATGTGTGTGTGTGTATATATATATATATATATATATCGAGTTTCAGGGACTTGATATCTACCCCTTTCAACATTGGAATCTTGAGGTGCCATGGTGCCAATAACACAACATCAGACATGTTGTAAACAGTATTTAGATCGCCTTTATCGAGATTGAACCCCATGCGGCCAGAGAACACGGGAAGCAAGATGTTCTGAACAGTGTTTACATCATTCCCAGGGAAAATCCTGTCATTTTACTGTTATAATCAAATGATTCTGCTCCTACATAAACTCTATTCCATTTTCCAAACCACACTGCCAATTGCTTGCTGAGGAAAATAAGTGCCACTGCTATAAAAATTATGAATGAGGCCCTGTTTGTTTTTAACTTCTACTCCATCTATGAGAGAGCAAGATGGGATAACTTCCAGATACTGTGCTCATGAAACAGAAGCACCAAAGGAAATGGTGCTCGCCACACGCAAATTCAGTCTTACAAAGAAAGTATGCCGCTTACAAAGACAAAAATCGATAGCAGAATGTAGAACCTGTTCGAAATGTGATAGGCTTTGACTGGTGTGTGAACAATTTTTTTAAATGATACTTGTTCTGTATTTACAAATTTAGCATAACGCAAATTCACTCATACGATACAACCAAACTACAGAAATCTACAGTATAAAGATTTGTTAGAAAAATTATCAAAACAATATTGTATTAGTTTGTAATTAATCATGACAATTTATTTGTGAATGAATACAACATTTGCAATATAAGCTTTGGAATACAATGAAACAACTTTTGCCTTATACAAAATAATTTTAAATTCAAATGAATAATTAAAATAATTGTTTCATAGTTGATCACCTTACAAATCACATCAAAATACTAAAAATATAATCCTTAGTATGTTTTCTTCACTTAAAAAATAACAATATCTTACAACAAGGCTACAACGAATTCGCCAAGACACATAAAAATAAAATATTTTACAATCAAAAACATTGTGAAGAACAAAAATATTGTGGAGAGTACATTAATACAAAGTTAAAATTGGCTAATCTCCTAACCAAATGATTAAACTTGTAGCCTTTAAAACCATGTTAAAATCATAAAGGTGTTTAGAGTCTTCTTTTGATTAAGTCGACATTTTTTTTTTTTTTTATCATGGTTCTTTTGATATGCTTATTTGTATATGTGTGAGCATGATACAACATTATGTCTCAAGACTAAATATTTTCTTGAGTATGACATATTATATGTGTATATTTTATAACATCTCAAGACAAGTTGAAATACTACTGACTTTATTAAAAATCAATAGTTTTGTTAAAAGTTATGCAATTTCTTTTATATCTCTTTAAAACATAAAAATAAAAATTAAATCAGAATTTCTATTACTTTTCTTTAAAACACGAAGATTAAAAAGAAATCATGAATGAGAAATAAAACTGACTAAAAGATAAATTATTTATAATCATTTGATTGGACGTTACTATTATTATACTCTCAAAACAATTATTTGATTAAATTAACACTGAATCATACGGTATTAATATATAGATTTGTACAATAAATTTATTTAAAAGATAAACTACCAATCAAAATTCATTGAAGTTGTGTTAGAAAATACTCTAGGCTAGGATAAACTAAGGGTGTAACCCAGAACCAAGTTCAAGTTTAGGCATGGTGTTAGATATAGAAATGGCTTTATTAAAATGATAAATGAATATTTACTATTTAGAAAATCTTGTTGCTTTAAAATAGATGACTTTTAAGCGTTAGAATTCCATTTTTGAGTGAAGAGATTAATTAAAGCACACATTGCCAAGCACAAGTAGTTGGCCTAGGAAAATTTTGGTCAAAATAAAGAAATGAGTAAATCATATACACCAACAGGGGAGCATTCTTAACAGTCTAACCGAAACACAAATATGCTGCCGCCATGCTCACCAGGGGAACAGATATGTTGTCATCTATGAACTCTGTTATCGGCAGCGACTCAACCAAGGTTGCAACCAACGAAACTAAAGCTACTCTTTGCACTGTCAATACCCAATCTAGTTGGAAATATCCCAAAACCGAGTAGTAGTACAGCATCCTATATTCAAAGAGAATATAGTATCAGTATCCAAATCCATGGAAGGCCAAAGTTTAATCAATAAGTTTAAAATCAAATCGCACCCGACAGAAGCTATGAATCCAAGAACAAACATCGATATACTACCAGCCCAACTCTTCTTTTTATTATACAGGATCTTCACAGAGCCAAATTTTCTTCCAATGATGTCGGCAACACCTGTAAATCATTCAATTAGAAATAAGTAGTCTAGAGACATGAGAAGGGAGCCATCTTGGAAGCAAGTAAAGAAGTTAATTACCATCCCCAGCACACATCATTGACACTGAGATCACCCCGACTGGAGAGTCGCGCCAAAAAAGGATGGCACAGAGAATTAATACCAGAACGTAATATAGAGGCCCCTTGAGCAACTCTCTGTTAGTAGAAGAGCATTCAAGCTAGATCAAAAACAACATTATTTGCACATATCGAAAAGGAAAAATCCGAACAGTTTTCTGATATCAGCGATTAAAAAAAAAAAATTACTCTGGGTTCCCTTCCCGGGTAACAGATTTTATGAGCACTTCATTTGATACCAACGAGAGGCCATGAACAAGAAGTCTAAAGCAATTCACAAGAGGAACCAATGAGGCGAAGTAGCGAGCATTGATTGACATGCTATCCTAGTATTAAAATTAAAAAACAAAAAAACTAAAGCAGTTAAGACATATACCCAAATCAATTTTGCTAAAATACTCAACCATGGGTCTTTCAAAGATACCTGAAAATTGGCAAGGAACACATGAATAGCAACCCTGACAATATATGTACCAATTTTCGACTCAACCTCTGTTTAAACAAACGCAATCTCTTAGATGCTCAAGAAATGAAGTAATTATGGGCATAACTAGAAAGATTCTGTTAATATGAAATTAAAGAAAATGGCAACAAGGCAAAAACTTAAATTAAAATCAAGCACAGAAAGAATTTTAAGAACAAAACCCCGAATTGATAAAAAAGCACAAGAGGAAGAGAACATATAACTAGATCAATGTTGTGTACAAGGAGTTACAAGAATTGTTAAAGGCTACACACACACATTCACCAAAACCCTGACCCTTGAAAATCCAAAATTCGAGTCACCATAATACAACAAACTCCGATCCCCAAACAAAGCTCTTGCAACACAAAGATTTCATACTATTTTTATCAACATTGCTTCAAAAAAACAAAAACAAAATGCGTTCAGAAATTAGAACTACTAAAAGTTCACTACTCGACCAATCCTAATCCAATTTTTTTTTACCAACATGCATAGATGCACGTCCATACACATAATAGAACGTTACTGGAAACAATCAAGATTTTTGAACATTATATTTGGATTCAAAACATGTAAGATCTACTTGATGACATCCAAAAATGTAATATTGTGTGAGTCATTCGGATGATTTGTAACAAAGATAGAATATCAATAACATGAATATCTAGCAAGTAAATACTGTTTGTGTAAAAAATTAGGCCAACTGATTATTTCCACCCAACGTTTCCCTATCTTACAGTGTCACCCAAAAGTTTTTCAAAAACCAAATATCCACCAATTAACCAATTTCCTTTTGAATTTAATAACATATTAAATAAAATAACCAAAATACCTTTCACCAACAAATTAAAATAAAATTTAATATAAATTAATATTAATATAATAATAAAAATTTAAAAAAATTAAATAAAAAAAAAAAAAAGCCACTATAACCGTCAATGGTAGCTATTGTTAACCTGGTTCGATTGATATCAAATATGGCCGCCTTAATGGCAGAAGTTACTAGATTTAGTCACCTCCGCCATCAAAGATGATCGAAAACTGACGACATGCTTCATTTTCAACCATTCTCAATCTTTGGTGATTAGATTTGGTCACATTGATTGTGTCATAGAAACCCTTATGCCCACGCGCCAATCATCCTTCTAAAAGAATATAAGCTTTTAAAATATCTTTTTCTACCATCGAAACAATTGAATTAAGTGACAGTTTTCGATCAGCTAGTCAAGTTAACAATGGTCAACTGTCAACAATACTATTAAGGACTATAACTTCTTTTTTTTATTTTTTACTTAATTTTTTAAGTTTTTATTTAATTTTTATTAATTTTTAATAATTGATTAGTATTATTTTAATATTATATTAATATTATATTATATTTTAATTACTTTATAAAATTAATTTTATTATTTTTTAATTTGTATTAAAACATAAAAATAAAAGTAATTCTTACTTCGGTTAAATTTTAATTTTAATTAATAAATAAATATTTAATTTTTTAAAAACCTTTGGACGAAGTCACTTAGAATATCTTGGATGGGAATAATATTTCGGCCAAAAATTATTCGATATGGTCTCTATAAACTCAGTTATTCTAATAAAAATTTCACCCCATCACTGTAACTGTACTTCTCTGGCCCCCTCATTCCTAAAACTCTTTACTTTTGGTCCCCAGAACCAAAAGCTCATCCTTCAAGGCAAAACCCTGAGGTTTCCCAGCCAGAACCAAAAAATTAAGAAAAAAACAAAAAACGAAAAGATAACTAACAGTCTATGCAGATTAGAGAAAGACACCTGTTGGATGACGTTTCGTTGAGTGAGAGTGTCGAAACCTAGAACAAGAGTGTAAGCACCGGCGAGTACAATCGTAGTGGCTCCAGCATCATGCAACAAGTCGCTGATACCAGGGGCGACTCCACACATTACAGACGTGGGACCGAACCAGTGGGAGTGTTGAGGATAGAGGAAGTCACTGCGTGGGAAAGGTAAAACAGTAGGCGAAAGAGAGAGAGACGAGCGGTTGGTGGCAGGCGCGTGTATGCGGTGGCGCCGGTGATGGTATCGGCGGAGGATGATTGCATTAGGGAGGGAGGGAAGATGGGTGACGGATGAGAGGCTCATGTTAAGAAATAGATGATGATTTGGCTTGAAGTGAAAACTCAGCGGTGAAGTCTGATCTCTGAAGTGTTTTGCTTCATTTACTTTTACCGGGTGAGCCGGTGCCGTTTTAAGGGCGTCAGCTGTGATTGACACTGTTAGTGATAGCTACACTGATTATTAATTTTTTTTAATTCATTAATTTCAATATTTTGAAAAATATTATTTATTAATTGCCACTAAACTAACGCCATGTTTGATAAGATTTAAAATAAAAAATGTTCTAATATACTAGAATTATAATAGACAATTATATTTTTAAAACATACTTAAAATTTTATAAAATTGAAAAAAGATTATTCGTTTTTCTGAAATTGGGTGCTGGCGGAGGAAGCGTTTACCCCTGACGCCTTTTTTTCACATTAAAATAAGGGAAATTAAAATATTTACTTTTTAACTGAGAGACATAAAAGGATTGGAAGTAAAGAAGTGGGGTCCATGTTTCCAATTCTAGGTCAGTGACACTATTATCACTTCAGTCTTCATAATTAATTTATGGCCAAAGGGCATGTTTCCATTTAGATTTTGAGGCATGACGAGTCTCATCCGTCAAGTTTAAAAGATTTGAAATCTAATTTGTTGTTTGTTAAATTTAATAATTAATAATAAATTAAAAAATAATTTTATTATTTTAAAATTAAAATTTATAAAAATATAAAATAATATTTAAATATATTAAAAATTAAAAATTTTTATAAAATTATAAAAAATTTTAAATTATAATATTTAAAAACTCAACCATCGTTACCATGCCGACGGTTGTGACTGCCATAAATAGCACTAGATGACCACTCTGACCACCTGGTTCCAAGGGAGGTCAGATCTGGCCTCCCGATTAGACAGAGGTACCCAGATCTGACAACAGAGGCTGTCAGATCTGGTAGCCTTCGTCAGAGAAACAAACAAAAAACAATCTAAGATGGTCAACTTTGACCCTAACAGTCGTTTCTGACCAAGTTTTAGGACGAAAGTGACTAGATCTAGTCGCCTTCACCTCAAACTATGGGTGAAAACAAGTCCTTTGACCTTCATTTATTTTTAAAATGACCAGAGAATTTAATCTTCATACTTCTTGTAAAGAAAAATTTTCTAGTCACCTTCACCTCAAACTATGGGTGAAAACAAGTCCTTTGACCTTCATTTATTTTTAAAATGACCAGAGAATTTAATCTTCATACTTCTTGTAAAGAAAAATTTTATACCCTGTTATTTTTCAAAAATTTAAAAATATATTTGTAAAATATTTTTTATATAATTTGATTAATATTATTTATAAAAATAATTAAAATATTTTAATTAAGAAATAAAAAAATTATAATAAAAATATAAAATAATATTAGAATAATAACATAAAAAATCTTTAAAAATTAAAAATAAAACAATAATTTTTGTTCATTTTAAAAAATTAATTTTAATATTAAAAATTTTAACTTTTTAATTTTTTATATTAATATTTTTAAAAATTTTATAATATTTTTAAATTTTAATTTAATTTTATTATATTTTTTATATTTTGTAATTTATCCTATTATTATATAAATATTGTCTGAATATATAAATATTATTTAAATATTTTATTATTTTATAAAATTCATTTTATTTTTTAAAAAATTTTTATTAAAAAAAATCTTTTTTCACTGTCAGAATTTATATGTCCGTGTTTCACTGTCTAAAAATTATTGGGAATAAATTTGTTATTTAGGAGGGTGGGGGCTTAGCATAAGACAAGGAACAAACATTAATTAACATAATTTCATAATACATTTTTTGGTTGGACAAAAACAAAATTGGGGCTGAAAATATATCTCCAAAAAGGGTAACAACAGAAATATTCTTATGTCGTTTTCTTACTTGCAAACCGTTGTAATGATGCGGGTAATTCTACTGCCTCGCTTGTTTTCTGCTTCTTAGACAATGCTTCTTTCATTTGTTGCTCTAGGAAAGGCCTCTTGGCTTTCACAACAAGCTCTTCTTTCTTCTTTGCTCTCTTACTTGGTTTATTCCTCCCCTTTGTTTTCTTCTTCAGAGTAATACTCTTGACCTCTTCAACAGCAGCTTCCATTTCGGCCTCTCTCTCCTCTTTTGTTGGCTTCTCCTTCTTCCTTCCCTGCCTCACTGTACCAATCTTAGATGGATCAAGCATGATTGCTTCGGGTGGGAGTTTGTCAAGAAGAGTGCGAACTTCCTTCTCTCTCCTTTGTTTAGATGTTTCAAACGGATTTGCCACCCAAGAATCAAAGTTGGGTTCACCTGATCCTGGAATAAGAATACTAGACCAACCCGTGGAGTGCCCTATGCCTAGTACATCTTCATATGGTCTAAACAAAACTTTTCCTATTTGGTATCCTTTTGCCATAGAATGACCCATATATCTGCTATAACTCTGAGATCCGGATAAATCTCCAAAAATCTGTACAAATGATCCAGTTCCACTAGCAAGCAAACCTTTCTGGCTGAAATCCAAAGTGTTTGCTTGGCCCGGTAAGGTTTGGAGAACCTCAAATTTCCTCAAGTCCCAAATCTTAATTTTCCGTTCTCTGCCAGAGGTAGCCATGAGATGGCCGTTAGGATGGAATGCCAATGCTGTTATGGGCCCTTGATGACATAGAATCTTGACCAGGGGAGCAGAGGTGGTGGGCTTCCACATGGTTACAGTACCGCCAGAATGGCCCAAAGCAATAACTCCATTGAAGGGATTCACCTGCATCACATTGGAATGGCCTAAGCCAGTCCGAAAATTTCCTACCATCTCACCCATTGTAACATCCTGATAATGAAGATGCCCAGATTTGTTTATAGATGCCAAGAGGAAGTGGTTCCTCAGAAATTGAAGTTTCAGCACAGCACCATGTTCCTACAAGATGTAAGAGGCATAATTAACTCCACATTCATGTATCTTTCATAACAAGCAAACATTCAAAATTCAACGGTACAATGGCCAGAGACTCCAGTCTCTGTGAGAGTACAGATTGAGAGAAGTGAGTTGCACAAATATGGATGACCACAAGATCATAATTGTGAGGTTTTTGATGTATATGATTGATTTCCTTGATTTGGAAATACTATTAACATAGAGATGCACAAGAATTTAAATTGAAGTATGCTTTACTAAGGCATGCAAGCTGGAGATCATCAAATACATATGTTGAAGCCTTTAATAAAAAAACACTATATCTTACATGCACATGTCAAAAAGCACAAATCTATACATATTAATCAATACAGTAGAATAAGTGAAAAGGCAAGTATGGAATATATATATATAAACACACATATATATAATCTACATAAAACGCAACTGGTGATCTTTAAACTGATGCACTGTCCATATTTTACCATGAACACTTATTAAATGCATGGACAGATTCCACAAACATCAAATTTCGAATGCACTTTTTCTACGAAGTGAGCCAACCCTCCTTCTGTTAAATTGAAACAACGTGAATAATAACAAAAAATTGGAAAAAGCTAAGGTACTTGAATTTCAAAGAGCCATTTCACAGCCCATAAAATCAAATCAATCAAGGAAAAGTTACTTACCTTTAAACAGTGAAGTTCAGTGCCATCTCGATTATAAATATAGGGATACCTGACACAATTTAAAAATCTTAGCCGTGTCATCCAAACAAAGCTACATAATAGCCAAATATGATTATTTACTTTGTCAATATTGATGTGTGAATATGCACTACAGAACCTTGGAACTACTAGTACAAAATGTTGAAACCAAGCCATAACATGCTAAGATAGTTCATGACAGATTGAAATTCAGGATAACAAGAAAGAGAGAAGCAAAAGCCATACTTTTTTTGGGCAGCAGCAAAGAACAACTCATTGTGCAAGAAGACCACATCACGTACTGTTTCTCTAACCTGGAGGAATCAATAATCAATCATTAAAACAGTCCAAATTTGTGATCAAACTAGATAGAAAAATAAATTTAATCACTCCAGAAACAGATATGAAACAATATTAAGATAACAAATTGAGTAAGGATGGAAAAAAAGATCAAATTTGTTGTTACCCCAAGCACAACCTCTAATTTCAATTTTTCAAGCACAGATTTACAGAATAATATGAAATTTCTTGATGTCTAACATCAGCATTTAGTTCCGCAACAGAATATAACAGCTCATCTACGCAAGAGCATCTCTTTCAGAACCAAGCCAACTTTAGTGGATCAGAACATACCTGAATTTCTTTAATAAGGTTCATATTTTTCATGTCTACAATTGCTAGGTGCCCCTTGCGTCCAGCAGCCGCCATATACCGACCACTTGCAGTAAAATCCAGAATATAGGGACCAAGTTCTGCATGAGATGAGCAGGTATCTAATTATACTTGCCTATACAGTTCTCCTTACAGCAAGATGACAACAATCTCTCCACATCAAACAAAATTTCAAGAAGTGAAAAATGTAGAAAAATAATGAACCAAGATGCACCAACCTGGCAACACAATATCATATTGATTCCTTGAGCTTAGGATATCTACTTCCTGAGCAATTGATTCCTGTCTGATTCTCCATGTCTTTTCTATTCCTTCAGCCTCCAAATAGCCTCCTTCACTAGGCAAAAGCCACTGAAAAACAGGATCATAAATCAATAATTATTAAGATAACAATATTAGATTACTATTTGGAGGATTAAAAATAAGTACAAACTTGCAAAATATGGAATATTTCCTTAGAGGAAAGTAATATCTGATTTTTTACCAGAAAATATACATTGTTAACATAGAATCATTGAAAAAATTTGAGCTTATGTTTCAGTGAAAGCAAGGAAATGATAATAATAGGCTAACAAATCAGATAAGATTAAAAAAAATCACCTTCTCAACTTTGGCAGCAGCTTTGGCAGATTTTCCAAATAATTCTTCTCTAACGGCAAGTTGACCCTTCAATTTTTTGTCTTGTAAAACCTGCAAAAATGGATAGCTTGTGATACAGATATCCTAAAAGAATTCACCTGTACAGAAATCTCAATTATTAATGTCATACCTCCAAATCAGCACCCTCTCCTCTAAGATATTTCTTCACCTTAGTATCTAATTCATCAGACATCTCCTGCAAGTAATGCATTCAGCAGTGGAACTATAAGAAATCTAGCCAGTAAACTTAAAAGTCATACAATAGTGCAACTAAAATGCCAAAAAAGAAGATAAATGAAAGATAAAATGTGTTATCCAGTTTTTCCCTTGCCAAAATGTCAATTGCTTTCTGAAAACCAATGAAAGTGTTTTTTAACGGCCAGCTCAGATCAGCTAAAGAAGTTGATAAAACCTTGGCCTCAGTGAGCTAGACCATATATCTCCAATTTCAAAAACAAGGAGATGGAAGCACAGAATATAAAATTAAGCATTGTTAAAATAAAAATGGATGCCCAAACCCCAAGGTTTCAACATCAATCCAACATACGGGGCAAGAGGAAAACAAGAGATACATTGGAGCTCCCTCAGTATCAAAAACAAACGAACATTAGAGCATCAAAACAGTCAAATAAAAGCTACTACTTATTCATATAGAAATCCAATAGCACCAATGACGAACATTAGTTAAAAGAACTTTTTCAAATTGCAACAAAATAGCCCCGGAAAGGCACTATATATTCTATACAACTCCACAACCTGTCTACATTTGACTCAAAATGTTAAAATTCTTGAAAAACGATTCATCTCTACACAACCACAGAAAATTTTATATTTATCGTTCACTCAATAATAAAGAAATACTACTAAACTAAGTCAGAAACAAACTAAAATAAGCACTTTAGAAATAAGTAAAAATTAAATCAATTCCAGAAACCTGTTCAATAGGAGGCAGAATATTTTCACGAACATCATTCTCTTCTTTCGCACCCATCTCTGTAGATTTTAAGATATTTTCGAATTAATACAGCACAACTGCAATGGAAGTTTTATTTTCCAAATAGACAAAGATAAGTAAACAATCCAAATATTATAAACTAGCAGACTACAAAACCTCAGACACTAAAATATCCATAGAAATCAAAGTTTCGACTATACATCAAACCCAAGTGCAATCAAACCCAAACAAAAACTTTCTAAATTTCGAAAAAGAAAATAGAAAACATAATAAAGAATTTAACTCAAAAAGCAAATATAACTCACTAAATAAGTTGCTCTAGAAAGATGCTTTGCAGCTTTGAGAAGTGTTTTATAATAACGGAAACAACAAACAACGAGAGTGAAGTAAATTCTTAATATGAACAAAATTCTTGTTAAGTGTTCATTTATTCTCGGCTTTGAAGGGGTTGGGACTTATTTTCCTAAGATCGGATATATCGCAGGGTTTAGGGTTTGTTGTGGAAGGGGGAAGACGGCAGGCTGGCTTGCAAGAGTTCTCGAGAGGGAAAGCCTTGCCTATTGGGCCCATATAAAATTTCAATTGGCCCACAGTTATGGGTTGTTAAGGGTTCAACCTCTTTCAATTGGGCCACAGTTACGGGCTGTTAAAGGATTCAATCTCAGGCTTGAGCTTCGAGACTTTCTTGAGTTTGAATTCGATTTATCTGATATGAGTTAAATTTAAATTTAATTTAAATTATTTAATATCCTAAAAATATAAAACAATATTATTTTGATGTATATTTAAATAAAAAAATATTTATTTAACAAAACGATATCATTTTTTGTTAAAATAATATTGTTTTTTATCAAAACAATATCGTTTTAATCAATTTAAAATATTTTTATCGGTTCACAAATTTTATATGCCAAACTTATTCAAACTCAAGCAACAAACTCGATAAGTCGAGCTAGCAAATTCCACATTCAAGTTTGATTTAAACTCATTTAAATTGAGCTTTAATTCGATTCTAACTTAATTTAATTCAAATTTAACCCTAATTTTTAATTATTTATGTCAAATACCACAAAACCTAAATAAGGAACATTATTTTTTTAGCCAAAATCTTAAATTAAAAAATAAAAATACCCGATTAAAATCAATATTTACTGATCTATTCAAAAATTTGTATGTACCAAGCAATGCACACATGCGTATCACACGTGGTAAACAAATTGACTATTTTTCAAATACAGTACGCATAAATCATGCATATAGTGCTAGTAGTACATGTGTTTGTGAAATTTAAACCATTGTATTTGTGATATACTTTTTATTTTTTTCAAAAATCCGATGATTTACAGTAATTTTTAACACTAACTTTATGATTTTCATCAATAAAAATGAAGCAAGAAGGTTAATACATTGATTTTTTTAAACCTAAAGTCAAAATTTCATTGATTTTACCTAAGATTTAAGATGTTTTTTGTTAAAAAAAAAATCAAATTTAGAATTTTTTGTTAATGATTTTGGATGAAATTTGTTGTTGTTGTTGTAGTGTTTGAACAGGTATAGGTTATTTTTGGACTGATTTTGTCATTGGAAATGGAAAGAAATATGTTACCAAAAAACTATATGTATTATAACGTGTTTTGTATAGAGTATGCTTACTGACAAATGTTGAGAAAGAGTATTTCATTAATTTTTAAAACTAAAGGGAATAACATATAACACGAATGATATGCATATGAAAGATATTTATTAGTTTTTAAAAGTAACGAGAAAACATGCAACAAACGAAAAACATTTATTAATATCATGTAGGCTCATTAAGTATATTTTTGTATAATATGTGTACTTTTATTCTTTAAACGTAATTTATTAATGATTTATCGATTTATTTATCGTACATGATATATGTTTTATATATAATTTAATACATATGAATTTTTGGATAAATTCGTGTAAACGGATTTTAATTAATTTTTAATTTTAAAAATTAATTAGAAAGATAAATTTTCCCTAAACAAATTATTGAGAAATTCAATCCCTCAATTATGCCAACCAGAAACGATTGTTGGACCGTTTGGATGCCTAGAAATCCGCGGAATCAAAACCCGAATATCCTAAAACTCCACAATGAGTAGAGTTTGACATTGTTTTGTCCCTCCACTTAAATCGACCCACCGACCCACTTGTCCTAATTTTTTATTTAATTAAAGTTATTGGTGATTTATTTATTTTATTACAATATTACCCTTGAAAAAATATGTTAAAATTAAAATTATTAATATATTATCCAAAACCGGTTAAAAAAACACGCTTTATACCTCCCGTACATCGTGCATTAGAGTGTTGTACCTTTGGAAAAACAAAGATAGAAAAATTGTTTTTAGCGAGTCTTAATTTCGCCTGCACTTCTTCAACCATAAATTCTCCAACTTCTTCCTGTTCTGTTCTCCGACTCTGTTTCCACCTTCAGTTTTGCAGAACGATTAGAATTAGAAAAACTAAAACCTGAATTTCTACTCCGAATGGACGGTGGGGGATCCGTGACATGTGGGTCGTGGATCAAGCGACCCGAGAATGTGAACCTGGTGGTGGTGGGCAAGTCTAGGCGTCTTCATTCGTCTCCAGCTTTGCTTGAAATCTTTTCTTTTGACCCCAAAACGAGCTCCATGTCAACCGCTCCTTTGGTAAAAATTTGTTTTTGAAATTAAAAATATATATGTATTGTTTTGATTTTTCGTTTGTGTTGTGAAGGTGACTTATGTGTTTGAAGAATATGAAGGTGATCCTTTGACTATTGCTGTGAACCCAAGTGGTGATGATTTGGTTTGCTCCACCACAAACGGCGGCTGCAAGTAAGTTTGAATTTTATTTTTGTGCGTTTAGCATTGGCCTCAGTTGTTTAAAAATTGATTAATAATTTTTTTGTGGGTTTTATACTTTGATATGCAGTTCACAATCTTTTTTTATTTTTTTCTGTAATAGCAAAGAAAATTTCATTTTTAATGACAAGAAGTGATTTATGCATTAAGCAAACTAAGATGGGTGGTTGAGGCATATAATTTGCGAGAATATGTGATAAGCAAGTATATTCAAATTTTTTCTCTGAGGTTATCGGTTTTGTAGCTTAATAAGGTAATTGAAATGGATTCATTTTATCTATTTTATTAAGGTTGTTGTTAGAGGTGCCTTTAACTTATAGTTAAGTGCAGACAAGGAATTTTTTTTTTTTTTTGGTTGTGAAGCAATCATTGATGAGTTTCTTTATACTTTTTTGGGAGAGAAAGGCTATTGATTATGACTCTGATTATACCTGTCATAAGTTAATAATTGTTGAACGGTATGTTGGGAAAAGGTTTGCTTGAGATTTACATCAACATAAAATAATGTGTTTTCTTGTCCATTGGTATTTTCTTTGAAGGCATTTTCTAAATTTGTATTTAAGTTGTAGGTTAGGGTTAAGAGAAAGAACAGTGTGTGAGTGCTAAAATGGTCTTTTAAGACATAAGGAAGAGTGGTTTAAACTCTTGTGATATGGATAGGTCTATTGGTTGGGATAGACATGAGTAGTGTCGTTGAACTCTGTCAAGTGTCAAATTATTCGTTGATTGTACTTTCCACCCTTGTGATTTATCTGCTAGTTGATGTTTCGTCCATGTTTGTATGTTGACAGAGTTACTCAAAGACTGAATTACGTATTTACATGTATTGTCCCTTTATATTTGATTCATAATTTTCTTCATGTTTTATTAATCCCATATTTATTGATAGTTGTTCTATAATCATACCTAGTCATCAATACTGTTGATGACATTTTTCTCATTTGTTGTGACTTTTACTTGCTATACTATGTTGTTTAGTTTCTCTCTCCACCTCACTACTCTCTCTCTCTCTGTGGAGTTATGGGCTAGTCCGGCTAGTGAAATTTATCAATCTTTGTATTTCTCCAAGACGGTTTAAATGCACACTGAAATTGTTCCTATAACATGCAGATTATTTGAGGTATATGGCCGTGAAACGAATCTAAAGTTGTTGGCCAAAACAATGGCTCCTCTTGAAGATGTTGGTCCACAGAAATGCCTAGCCTTTAGTGTTGATGGATCTAGGCTTGCCACTGGTGGAGTGGTAAGTAATAATATAGAATTTTTAGGTAAGTAATAATATAGAATTTTTATTATGTTATTACAATCTGCCAATTAAGTGGTAAGCAAGAATATATTGTTTGATCTATTATTGCAATGATGCTTTACTTTAATACAATTTTTAAATGTTCACAAGTCAATTGTTACAGTGTGAAGCATGTATATTCTGACATAATTTTTTTTCAACAATAGGATGGGCATCTCAGAATCTTGCATTGGCCAAGTCTGCGTGTTATTTTAGATGAACTGAGAGCACACGAATCAATCTTGGATATGGATTTTAGGTAGGATTGGTGCTCATTTGTTTGTGTATCATGTACATGACATAATTTGCAATGCTAATCTGTGCTACAAGCATTGTAGACTAATAAAGCAAAGGGTTCTTGACTACGATATTTGATGGGAATGGGTTAAAGAAGTATGGAATTTTCTGTATTAGTATTTTGATAATGTAATAAAATAAATGCACTCCAACAAAAATTGTTTGAGAGTTTGACATTTTTCATCTATAGGTGCTGAAATTCTTGACCTTGTTTGTCTGCTGTACTATAGCTTAGACTCAGAGTATTTAGTTTCATCATCTACTGATGGTTCAGCTAGACTATGGAAGACAGAAGATGGTGTACCGTGGACCTTTTTAACTCGTAACTCGGTGGGTTTATTTGGCCAAACAATATGTTGACATATTTTTGAAGTTTGCTTTGCATTGACATCATATCTCGCATTGTTTTTTGGCAGGATGAGAAGATTGAATTGTGTAGATTCTCTAAGGATGGGACAAAACCATTTTTGTTTTGCACTGTTCAAAAAGGTGTATTCATCTCTTGCTGAAGTAAACAATCGAAAGAGTCATTGATTGTATATTGATCTGTATTCATATCTATGCAACAGGTGGTAAATCTGTTGTTGCAGTTTATGACATAAGTACATGGAAAAAAATTGGGCATAAGAAGCTGCTTAGGAAGTCTGCATCCATAATGTCCATCAGCCGGGATGGGAAGTATCTTGCTTTGTAAGCACTCAAATATTTTTGTTTGAAATAGAAGTTGTAATCACCTAGACTTTATGTTCCTATCAACAAAATATGAATTTTATTTGCTGGTGTTACTTGAAATATTAATATCTGTGATTATTTATTATATTGAGGCACAAAGCCATATTGATGGTGCAGTTATGTGACATGGCCTTGCAATGTTGTTTGTGTTCTATTTTCTTTTGTGAGATTGCTTTCAATTATATGTTTGGATTTTTCTCTATGGTAGGGCAAGCAAAGATGGTGACATCTGTGCTGTTAATGTAAAGAAAATGGAAATTTGCCACTGGAGTAAGAGGCTACACCTGGGTACTCACATTACATCATTAGAGTTCTGCCCCAGCGAAAGGTGAGTCTCAAATACTTATATCTATGTATGTATGGTGCAAACATGAAGTTCAAACATCCTTTTCTAACTACAAGTTTATTTCGACATTTGCTAGTAAATCCTATGAGCATGATTATAGTTAGACTTGGCAGAGAAGGTCTGAATTTAAGTCCGC
This sequence comes from Anacardium occidentale, assembly GCA_026122585.1. Classification (NCBI taxonomy): domain Eukaryota; kingdom Viridiplantae; phylum Streptophyta; class Magnoliopsida; order Sapindales; family Anacardiaceae; genus Anacardium; species Anacardium occidentale. Next base: position 149,532 of record JAJEJH010000087.1, on the reverse strand, counting down.
ACTTGAGAACTAAAAGGTTTTCTTAATAATTTGGGACTGACAACTGATAATTTTTATTTTTCAGAAACTAATAATTTTCACTTTTCTTTAATTTACGATGGAACTATGCTTTGTCTGCATAATTTTTTTTTGAGTTACCTTAACAGGCTCTTCACTCTTCTGTATGGGATCGCAGTTGAATTTTTCTGTAATATTTTGTTACTGAGACAGTAGTTAACAGAGAGCTATTGATTGTTTGGCTCTGTCAGTGGAACTGATGTGTAAGGATATTTTGGACTTAAGAGAAAATTTTACCAGCTTTGCAGTGCCAAAAAATTTGAGCCTCTTCGAAAATGTTAAAAACTTATGAAGAATTAGAAAAGCTCTTTTGAGGTGTAGTCAAACAATTAAGGAAAGAGATCAAAAGTGTATTTTAAAATATCTTTTTCAGTCTTGGACTTTATTTGTGAAACCATCATCCCATGATATCCAAGTTCAGTTGTAGATTACAGGCAATTTCTATATTTATGGTTCCTCCATTTTGGTGCTTGATTATTAAACTCTTTCCCTGGTTGGGTGCTTTTTTGCAGGGTGGTTTTAACAACTTCAAATGAATGGGGGGCTTTGATTACTAAGCTAAATGTTCCAGCAGATTGGAAAGGTTTCTTATCGTGCTCTCACCTTCTCTTCGAAATTTTAGGTGTTCGTAACGTTTTCTTATTGCTTTGTGCAGAGTGGCAGATTTACGTGCTGCTTCTAGGACTCTTCCTGGCATCAGCTGTTGCATTTTACATATTCTTCCAGAATTCTGATTCGTTCTGGAACTTCCCCCTCCCGTCAAGTCAAGCTAGAAGACCAAAGATCGGAACCATTTTGGGTGATCCACAGTCTTCCGATGATCAAAACATGTGGAGTGAATTCGGACCATTGGATATGTGACCAGTTGCCATGTCGATTCAATCACCAGAACTCACAGTGCAAATGAACTTTTCAAGTCTTTTACAAGACATTTTCGATTTTACTCTCTCATATTACGCAATGTATCATGCAACTTCGAAAGTATGTTTTAGTATAATGTAGCTTGACACATGTAGTATTTCATTGTTGATTTCATCCTTTTTTTTTTATTTTTGTTCCATTGAACCTTTGCTCATTGAAATAGAATAAGAAGGTGACTTCGGCAATTCAAGTTATTTAACTCCTATTGTGATTATTTTATTCTTACTCATTTGGTTTTGAAAAATGAAAATGTATTTGTTTTCAATTATCTGATTGAATCTTGTCGATTCTGTCCTCTTCTAGTGTTTGGTCTCCTTGTCCTGTGAGATCAAGATGAGAAAACTTGTCATTACCCACCCACCATATTGGAGTCACCATGTTTGGATTAGATCTCATTGATTGTTCGGTATCCAAGTGTTTGGTCTCACCATCATGTGGGATCAAGATGGGAAAATGATTGTAAGGGGTTTTGACGGTCAATCTTGCCCACAGTGTTGTGCCCTATTGCTTGATGATGCACCTATCGTCACTTGCACTAGTGCTCGAGCGTGAACCCATCGCCCTACGCGGCAATTGCCTTGCCTCTGAAAAACTCGTACTTGTTAGAAACGGGGTCAAAATATTTTTTTAAACAATTTTAGAGTACAATCATAATATCTAGTTTAAAATTTTTAAAAAATAATTCAATATTATCATAATTTTTACTCTAAAAATAGGTTTTAATCCTGGTATAAAATACATCTTAAAATATTAGAAACATTCAGATATAATACCAAAATTTGATTTTATATTTTAATGCTTAACAATTAATTTTCAATCATTTTCATGTGAAAGCTTTGTATCAAGAAGAAATAGTCTGAATTTAAATGTAAAAATATAAGAAGGCATAACAAAAAAATTAGACAAATAATTTTTAATGTTTTCAAATACCATTGAATCTCTTGAGTTGACTTTTTCTAACAATTTTATCACCTATCACAAAGATCAATGAAGCATTAAATATGATTTGTATGAACATTCAGATCTGGATAGTACTTGTGAATTACTTCTCATTTCTACCAGCCAGTCTGGATCATCTGTCCTTGATCCAAGTACGTCAATGAGAACCTGTTTCTCCAACGCACAAGGATTAATATTAATTTTGTTATTTAAAAAGTGGGATTTTATATGTATTTTTAGATCTTGAAAAATGTAACACAATGTTTTTACCTTCTGGGGTAGTCAATGCAATTAAAGTGTCTGAAATATTTTCCACCACCCTGTAAAATAATATTACATTTATTTCAAATAATATATTTTTATCTAAAACTTTCTTAAATAACGATATCAACGTTTGTAATTATTTTTTTAATTTTTATTTTATTTTTAAAATTTTTATTAAATTATTTTATTTTAAATTTATTTTTAATCTTTTGTAAATTTATATAAAAATACATTTTTGATTTTAATCAATGGTTAGATATTACATTTTTTTAATTTTTATAAGTAAAAAATTATTATTTAAGAAAACTTTAAATGAGAATATATCGTTTGGCCTTAAATTAATTATTAAATTATAATTGGAGGTTTCACCCAGCAACGCTCTAAGGATTACGCAGGCCATTGGAGAAGATAATATTGCTTCCAAATCTTTGCAAAACCTCTCTAAAATCCTTCAAATACCAAAAATAAAAAATAAAAACTAATATGAAAGTGTAACAAATATGATGATATTTTGAAGAAATTGAATTGAATACATACATGACCACCATAGTGAGTTGTGACTCAATGTGGCCTTGGACGAACTCCATATTTTTTACAACAAGAACCTATTTCCTCTGTCAGATTAAAGGGCTGGCCTGGAAACGTAGTATCGTTCACAATACCCATTGGCAGAAAAATTTCAGTGCAGCTCTGTAAAAGGAAACAAGAAATTATAATAATAATAATAATAATATCATCAGAATTATGTCTAATTCTGATTAGGAAGAAGGAAATTGTGATTATGGGCGCTAATGAGCTTAAAAGCCTGCCTGCCATCACCAGCCATCGAATGTTTCAGGACAACTGGATTTGGAGGGTTCGGAGAGATCAAGGCAAGTTAAATCCCCTTCATGATAATTGAAAATGCCGGAGAAAATCCGGTTGAGGATATTTCTTCTTCCTTTAAATTTCCCATCGATTCCTCCGCAAATTCTCTCTACCGGATGTTCAGAAGGGCCATCATATTGAGCTGCTGAGGTACATAAATAATCTAAATAGATCTTCAATTCCTCAGTACTTTTGAGTGGTCTGCCACAGAACAAAGTAGAAGAGAGAAAAAGAGTTTCGTTTTCAGGGGCGTGAAAAAAAAAAAAAGAAAAGTGGCTTGGTTCTGAAACCGAGTAATACCTGCAAGTTTTGAACGTTTTACTGAGGATGGCAAGGCCATTGTTTTTTGTACCAGTTATATCGATTTCTTTCCACGAAAATTTAATGGTATTGTGGCAACTGTTACTTGTGTCCTTTTCTCTATTTAGAGAAAATTTATCATGATAAAAGACTTTGGCTTTCCTACCCTAAAGTCCTTCGCGACACGGTCGTAGTATGCTCCTGATGGCGTAATATTGTCGAAGTAGAGAACCGGGGCTGAGGAGGCCAATGCCCCTATGGCAATATGAGGATATTTCAGGCCGAAATATGCAGCCAGCACTAGTCAAAACTGAAAGCAAACATCTGAGTTAAAGCCAAGGCTAAAGATAGAATAATATTTGATTTAGAATTTCGAAGGGATTTTAAGAAATTAAAAAACGAAAAATTACTGCCACCATAAGATCCTCCCATAACAATAGTGGGAGAAATAGTGTGCAGAATATGTCTTCTTTATGTGTAGGAGGATCTCAGCGTAATCTGCTAGAGCTTGAGCATAGTTAAAATATCCATCCGACACCAATCTCTTGGTCGATAGAATAATCCTCCTCCCCCAAATACGCTAATATTGGCGCTTGCTTTCGCCGCCACCCCAGTGCTTAATGTTCATGGCATATCTCCGCTTAAAAGTTCAAGTGATCAAGTGTTTGTTCATAATAGAGCATTTCAAGATCCTTTGAAATAGATGGTGTTTCACTTTGGGCGGCCATTTTAACATACTTGATTCCACCATGAACACTGAGCCTCAGTATTTTATACTTCGAAATGGTGAAGAAGAAACAGACGTTGCACAAAGAAGTATTAGCAGCCATGAAAGCCAACCGGCTAAGGTTCAGACATTTGCCATGGCCATTTATTTTGGCCGAGAGATAAAAATGAAAGACTATAATTAGAAATTAGAGCAAATCATTATACTATGCCTTTAACTAAAATTGGTAGCAACTAAACATAAAAATTGAGATGAAAAACATCCCAAAGATTAAGGGATGACCTTATCCATAGGATCCCTTGCATTTATCTGTTAAACACAAAAAATGCTAAGAATATGTTCAAAACGTTACATTGGTGCCAGTTTGATTGACTGTATTGAAACGATTTTTTCACTCAATATGTGTTGGACAATTAGGGTTGTAAGAATATGAGAATAAGTCCACACCCCTAATTTTTATATTATTAAATTTAACCTTTTAATTTCTTAGTTTATTTCATTTAAGCCCAACAATATACTTTGTATTTATCCCTAATACAACTAAAATAATAACTATTTATTTTACTACTAATAAAAATAGTCAAAATTGGGAATATAACAACTAAAAAAAAGTAGTAGCCAAATTTTTTTGCTCTCCACTTTCCAAAAAAACAATAAGTTATTAAAATTAATTTTTTGCAACTAATTTTGGTGACGAAAATGTTATTTTGTCAACTAAAATTTTATATAAATAAATTTGTTTATGAACTAAAACATTAGCTGCCAAACATGGTTTACAAATATAATAACCAAGCAAATAGTTACTTAAAATATTATTTGAAAACATAAAAATTATGAATTGATTTTATGAGAATCTAATTAAAAAAGAAAATTAAGAGATGTTTTACAGTTGGATTACTGGACATTGACCACAAAAATAATACTTACAAACATATTTTATGACATTTAATTACAAATCATTGAAAATTAAGGGAATTCAACAAATTAATAACTTATTATAAAATTTATAATAATGTTGCTATAAAAATACTTATTTCTTATATTAATATAAATATTGTATATTGACATCTATCTATGCTTTTTTTATTAATATTATTCAATTATAGGGATATGCATTTAGAGAAATTATTTTCAAAGGGCGTTGTGTTTTTTATTACCAACAATCAAATATTATATTTATTTATTCATATCACCGTAATCAAACGAAATATTAATTTATATTTGTTAGTTTTTTTATGTAACGATGATATATCATTTTAGTAATAAAATATTTTTGTATTTGAAAGATCTTTGGTATCATTATTATTATTATTTTTCATATTTATTTAGTCTGTTTGCAAATATTGTTGGTAACTTAAGAGTTATCAACAGAAAAAAATAACGAAAAAATAACATTTGTTTAATTTAATAGATTATCTTATGATAATAAAAAATCAAACTCGTGCCTTGGAATTCCTTAATGCCTAATTTTCCCCTCAAAACAATGTTTCTTTAGAAATCAATAAATCATTACTTTTTTCCTTGACAAAATCAGTTTTACTTAATATAATTAAAAAAAGTTGTAATAAAGTATATCAAAAATCCAATATACTTGAAGATAAAAACAACATTGGAATGTTATTTATTGATATAAAAATGGTATTACTAAATATAATTTCGTTATTTTAGTTATTTTTATAAGAATAAAATATGACGTTGATGGATCGTTGATTTATTTTATTAGAAATATTACACATCAACGATTTAAACATCATTATATTAACGTAAACATAATTAAACCTTGAACTTTCATTGTACATGTGTTATGAACACGCTCTTAACAATAATTAGGTATTGAATATTTCTGATAGATGTCAGAATGGTTTGAACAACTCCCATCTAATTTGAAGGCAAACCCAAGATTTCTTGTTCGACTATTTTTTTTTATGTGTATATAGTATTAAGGAAATCTATAGTGCTTTTCAAGCTGTAAATAAAGATTTTATGCAAAATGTAAGATTAGGATATTATTATGATCTAGCTTTAAATTTTGCATAAGATATACACATACACAATGAGTATTGGGAAATTTTTATACAAATAGTATAAAAATTTTGATATCTATGCTAAAGTTTAAGTAATTAATTTCCATAATAAAATTATATTCTTAAGATTGTAGAGATTGTGAAATAGATGTGAAATTAGGGCTGAAAAATCGGCTTCATGACCACGAGTCAGTTGAGCATCCGAAAATATCTTTGATCACCTGAAAAAAAACAAAATTAAAATAAATTTTTAAGGAAGGGCATTTTGGAGAATCTTTCAAAAGCCGATCCTCTTTTCCCGGTCAGCTATAACGCTTATAAATTGACCTCATCCGCAAATCACAGTTCAAAAAGTACACAGATATTCATAAACTTGCCTTTTCAAGATTTACTCTCTGATATTTCTAAATCAAATGAACTGTCTTCAGAATCTTCCGAGGTTTTCTATTTGATTTCATGAACGATTCTTTAATTTGTTTTTCATTTCTCCATTTTCGTTAATTGGTTTTTAATTGAATATTAGATCCTCAGCTCTGCCTTTGCAAAGCTTCAAATTCAATAAACGAGATCCTCCTCTTTCTTGTTCTTTTAATTCACTGGTAAGCTATATTTTGCTTCAATCTATACTTAAATTTGCTGTTTTGTGTACGTACGTTTGTGTTCATGGAGTAGCTGGTTTGTTGCAGGGAATGATGAACTCTGTTGATCTATATACAAGTATAGCCGTCAAGGTAACTTAGAGAAATACTAAGTTTCAATTTTTTTTGTTAGAGAAGTATTATTAGCTTTTGAATCGTTGTTACAGTTTTTTTTTAGGTTGTTTCTTAACTAAGATTAATGTATATATATGATATGTGAATTTCAGTCATCTCCTCTTTAGCAGCAGGTAAAGTGAGTAGGTCTCTTTTGACGCATTTCAATTTGTCTATATTACCCAACCGTTATGGAGCTTGTAGGAATATCCATTAGTTTGTTTTTTTTTTTTGTTTTGTTTATTCTAGTAATATTTTATTTGTCAAAGTGACCATGCTTTCTCTTTTTTTTTTAATGGTGTTAATTATTAATTTCTTTTTATACAATGTAATTGAAAAATTCAAACTTAGAAATATTCCAGTAAAGCATCGTAAAGGGGAATCTTTACTCAAGAGTGTTCATTATTTTGTATTAATAAATGGCTGACTACAATCGTTTAAAAAAGATCCAAACCTGCTGTGCTTTATAGCTGTTGTTAAAATAAGCCCTTTACTGCAGTTTTTAAGTCCCTGTGAAGTTTGGAAAACATTGATTCATACCACTACCTTGAAGAGTATGCTAGGCAAGGTGGTTGCCCTGAATTGTTACTGGTGCATGATTTTATTGACCCCTGACTATGTATTAATTGATTCTTTTAGAAGATTGCTTACCATTTTTATTTACAGGCAATTTCTGGATCTACATCAAGTAAAGAGATGAACAACTCTGAATTGAAGGAGGAAAAATCTGATATCTACAGTAATAACATGACAGAAGCTATGGGTGCAGGTAAGCTTACACATATGGTCTAACTTTGACTTTGAGGAGGTTGTGGAGACTTTACAGTAAACATGGCATGTTCCATGTAAATGGCATATTATTACTGTAGATAGCCAAAAAAAAAAAAAGGAATTATAGGTTTGTGCTAGTTAAAGAAATTTTTTCTCATCTTATTCGTCAGATCTTTATTTTATATACTGTTGTGAGAGCCTATTCCATATGCTATGGGCATATGTAAAGATTGATTTTACATGTGCATTGTTATTACAATGGACATATCCTTCTAAATCTTTATCTCTAACACATCTATAATTCTTTTTGTCAGTGCCTGTTGGTGTTGCTAATTGTCTTTTTTAATGTATTTTGATGCAGTTTTGACCTATAGGCATGAACTAGGAATGAATTACAGCTTCATTCTTCCAGACTTGATTGTAGGATCTTGCCTACAGGTGACTGTCCTTTGTAATTTCTATATAGGGATTAATTATATTCTCTCTAGGTGATTGTCTGATTTTCACTTTTATTTGTCATAACTGTAGACTCCTGAAGATGTTTACAAACTTCATCAAATTGGAGTGAAAACCATATTTTGCTTGCAACAAGATCCAGATTTGGAGTATCCTTAAATTTATTTTAGATTATATCTAAATATATGTTAACCCAAATCTAATCCTTATTTTGTGGACTTTCGTTTGTTAAGATGAATTTTTGGGCATTTAATGCATCCTATTGACATGATTACATGCCAAACAAATTGCTATAATTCCGTCACAAATGCTTCTAGATATTTTGGAGTTGACATCAGTGCTATTCAGGAGCATGTGAAGACATATGATGACATTCAACACTTGCGTGCTGAAATAAGGTTAGTCGTTGCTTTATCATTATGCCTCTGTACTCCAGCAGTGTGATTTGTATGTCATGAATGAAAAAAAGTATGAGGCTGGATTACGATGGAATTCATATGTTTCTCATAGCATTGGGTTGCTTAGCTGTATAGACTAGGACCAATCTTAGAGTTAAGCTTTATCATTGGAGTTTTGTTATTGTAAAATATAAACAAATATTTTAAGGATACAAGCCATTGTATGTCCATCCAGTTCACCTATATTTTCTTTCTGCATGTTTTCAATTAGAATTTTAATACTAAAAACTAATATATTAGTTTCTAATGTAATTGTTTAACTCTCTACTAAAGTTATACCAATCTGTTCTATAAGTTATAACCACCTCATGGTTGGTGAGCAATGAAGTGCTCCAATTATGCAGTTTCTAGATCAGTTCATTGCAATTATTATAATAATAGTAGATCAGTATAAAAGTTCATAAATGGGTGTGTATATATATGTACATGCAAACATATTTTTTACTTATATGCACATGCACATACTGAAGTATAGCTACTTTTTTGCATAGTTCAGTCTTTTACCTGGTTCTAAATCCTAGTCTTTTGTGTAGCAGGGACTTTGATTCATTTGATTTGAGGATGCGGCTTCCAGCTGTGGTTGGTAAATTGTACAAATCCATTCAGAGAAATGGAGGTGTTACATATGTGCATTGTACTGCTGGACTAGGAAGAGCTCCTGCTGTCATGGTATGGATCGGCTATGACCTTAAAAATTATTAACAAGCATTAGATTGTACTGTACCTATAATTTCTCAATAATATTTATCATCCATGACTGTGGATTGATCTTCACTTAAAAAACTCTTGTAGTTGGTGAAAACAAAATTTGAATTGCACGAGGGAAAAAAGTTTTGTACTTACAAACAATGTTCCAAAAGGCTTGTGAAACATTGTAGAACTGCCCTAGATTTTATTTTTGGTTGTATTGTATGAATTAATGTTGGTTTTCACTGTTCAAATATCGAGTTACATAGGAAATGCAAATTGCTTAATGTCTTTGCCTTCGTCTTTGACTTTTTTTTCTTGCTTCTAGTTTTTTTCATTTCAGCAATGAAATTCTGTCGTACTTAATTGATGATATGAAAGATATTGCATTATTATTATAATAATTTTTTTTTTGTCAAAGTCGGGACCCATTGTGACTTTTGTTTAGCTTCTAGCAGATTTGTTTCTTTTATTCTGTGTCGTATCTTTTCATGCCTATGAAGTGCTTCTCTTTTAATATGCGTTAGTCATATATCGCATAATGGGTGTTCAGCCCTTCTAAGCAATGTCATGAGCCTACACATATGTATCTTTGTTTGCTATGAAATGGACTAAAAACAGTGTTGAAGACCTTTCCTCCTGGCAATATCATTGGCAGGTAGTGAAGGAAGTGCATTATAAATCTCTTGCTTCAAATCAAAATACATGGTCATTAGCTTATTGTAGGGTATCCACAATGTTTGTCAATTTTCATGCTTATACACAACTGAGTTGTCCATTCATGGCTAATTATCCTTTGAGCTCTTTAAAGAGCATACAGAATTATGATGTAGAAAACAATATAGAAGGGTAAGAAGAATTTGACTATTAGTGCTTGCTAAACATATACATATATTTTGCTTGTAAGTACTGGAAACTCATTAGAGGCTTTTTAGGACATTGAATTTTGGATACATAGGGACTTTGCAATATTGATTTATTTATGGTCATAGGATTTTATGTTTTAGGTCCCATACATACACATGCAGGTCTGCAGATTTAATTGCTACTTATATTGAGATGCTTTGTTGGTTGTGAATTACAGCTGGCATACATGTTCTGGGTTCAGGGCTATACACTGAGTGAAGCTCACAGACTTCTGTTGGTAACTATACATTTCATTCGCCTTTTTAACATACCATAGAATTTGGTGTGTACTCTTAACTATCCTGTTTTTTAAGATAAATATGAAGCTTAAAAGTACTTACAAGTGGTTCTTGAAACTCAAACAAGTAGTCTGTATGTTGGGTTTCATGATTATATTAGTTGAATTAGGAGTTGAAAGAGTCAGATTAGGGGAGAAAAAACTGTGAGAGAAGAAGGTAGAAAATAAAAGGAATTAAAGGGAAGGGGAGAATGTGTTGAAAGAGAAAAGAAACAAAGAGAGGAATGACATGGTAAGGACTAGGTTTCTGTAACTCTCAATATAAATCATAAACTTGTTCTAGGTTAACATAAATTCAGTAGCCAAGTTATAAAAAGGGAAACTCAAACTATTGGGATAAAAGGAATCTTCTCCTAATTGTAAGAGATCCTGAACCAACACAAAAAAGTTACATCACGAGTTTCCTTAAAAATAGATAAAAATTCAAATAAAGCATGAACTTCATCATTATACTTTCTTTTAAATTACTGATATTATGGTATCCATAAGTGAGTTCAAATCCAGTATGTTACCTATCTATTTTCGCAATATTTGGATAAGTGGTCAAAATAGTCAAACAATTACTACTACCTTGCTTGTTCATTTACTTCTGTCCTCATTTCTATACAAGCCTATTATCATAATGACTAATAACTCAACTGTTGAATGTACATCGTTTTTTTGAGATATAAACTGATACTGATTTGTTATTGATGAAAGCACACTGCATAATACTTCTGTAGACAGGATGCTTATAACTTCATGGAAACCAATTACTTGTGTATTTCTTTGTCAAGAATAATTGGCCATAATTTATTTTATAAAGTCTGATGTCAATTTTGATGTTAACATGACAGCAGCGATCGTTTTTAACAAATTACTTATTTTTGTTGTTGGGATGAATGAAAAAATAAAAATAAACCACAGTTTTGTTTTTATAAACACAAGATCTTCTCACCTTCTCTAAAGTAGCTTGGTTTTTTTTGTCTCTTGCAGAGCAAGCGCCCATGCTTCCCAAAAGTGGATGCTATAAAATATGCAACTGCTGATATTGTGAGTCACATCTAGTTTTTAATGTCACAAGAGTCAATACATGCTCTAGAAGTGAACTGTGTAGACTTTTCTGAATCTAATCCATATTATCCTTTTGTTAAAAGCTTACAGGCTTCAGAAAGAAGCCTATCACCTTTTCATGGAAAAATAAAAATTGCACTTCTGTGGAAATATCTGGACTGGATATAGGATGGGGCCAGGTATTGATTTTCTATCTATTATTATATCCTCTTGAATAAGAGAATCATTTTGGATGCTTTAGGTGAGGAAAACATGAAGAGTGACTAGGTTGCAGAAGAATGCATTTTAAACTGAAATCTTGATTTTTATGCAGAAGAAGAAGCAAGATAAATTGTTAAAAGAACCATTCATTATGTTTTCACATGTAGATCATATACAGTGTTATGACCTTTTCTATTACGATATTTGTGACTCTTTCAGAGAATGCCTCTCACATACGATGAAAAACAAGGTCTTTGGATTATGAATAAGGAACTTCCAGTAAGTATTTCTCTCTTTTTTTTTTTAATACATTTGATAGAAATTGGTGAAATGGTTGAATTACATGCCACAGTGGTCTCTAATTCTGAAGATCATTCTGCTCTTGATATTGTTAGAAATCTTTATTAATTATGAGCTTCTAATGTGTTTTTGATTCTATTTGTTTGAAAAACTTAAATCAATTTAACTTGTATACATATTACAGTAATCCTCTTATTTTTATTTTTCTTCTTCATATGAGACATCTATTCCAACAATACTGATTAACTATTGGTTTAGCAGGAAGGACACTATGAATACAAGTATATTGTTGACGGCGATTGGCTATGCAACAATGATGAGCCAAGAACCTCTCCCAACAAAGATGGCCATGTCAACAACTATGTTGATGTAAGTTTCCTGTATCTGGCCTTAGTGACCAGTGGAAAAATCATCTAGTTATCAATACCGTGACTAGAAATGAAACTACTTGATGGAGTACACCAGAAAAAAGTGGATTCTGATTACGTCGAAAAAAACACAACTATTGGATCCCATTTGGGTTCTATAATCTATAGTTTAGAATAGCTTTGATTACTGGTAATGATAAGTAGTTTTTTCCATTGTTTATATGATGTATACAGGTTATTGATGATGATGCAACAAGTGTCAAATTAGCCCTGAGGAAGAGGTTGAGTGATGAGGATTTTGATCTCACAGAGGATGAACGGCTCAAAGTAAGTCAATTTCTTGAATCTCTTACTAATGATGAGTGAATTACTAAGGCAATCGAAGTTTCTATCTTCTTGTAAAGGTATAAACGAAACAGTGTTCTCAGTAAAAGCATTTAGTATCTCAAAAATGTAGTAAAAATAAATATCAATAAAATGACATTATAAGATCTCTCGAATCACGGGAGCTGAATTTTTAATTTTTAGTCTTGTAATGCCCCACCACTCACATGGAAATCCATGTCGTCACATGCCCACAAGACCATTCTCTTCAAGGAGTTAATTTATGAATATTAAAATTTTCATAATATAAATTACTAATTAAAAAAATCTCTCTTTTTTTTTTCAATAAATTGATGTGAATGGGTTAATTAATTTTGCATACAATTAGTTATTTTAATTCAAAGAATTAAGCCTATTTTAACATGTATTTAACAATATGAAAATAAACACTTCTAGAGAGAACGTGAATATAAATTTAAACTTATTGGTTGGGACCAATCAAATGCTTTACAGCCATAGCCTTAAATTCAACGAGAGAAGTAGTTTGGTCAAACTGATGATTGTATTTAAATAATTTTTAAAAATGATTAAAAATAATTTTATATGATCAATCATTAAAAATATAATTTAAAATTTTTTAGTTGATGGATTTGTTGACTTGAGAAGTCAGGTTTAACCCAATTTTTATCTCATCAAATTGTGAATGAAAACAATTCAAGCGATTGAACCACAATTTAATTCGATTACATTGTTAAAATAATTTATATGTGAACCCTTTTTGTTTTGCTTAGAGAGTGGCGGTTTGAAGGATTGAATTGGTTGGTTCAATATTATTTTAAAAACCCTGATTTTCAATAAATTTTAAAACCCTACAACCATTAATTGAAGGATAATGATATCAAATACCAATTGGGTTTAAATTAAATTATGTTCCGTTGTTTAAGCTTCAAAATTAGCATTATCCATTAGAGCATGACTAGTTACCGTTTAAAAAAAAAAATAAAGAAGCTATTAAGTAGTAAATAAAAATCAAATAAAGAAAGAAATCACGAAAAAGTCCTCCCAAATTGGCGCCCACACGCCTCAGCTTCATTTCTCTTGGAATGCTAAATTAACACTTCTACAATACTATTATAAACAAAACAAAGGCAATCTCTCACCTTTTTTCAATTAGCCAGGCAAGTCTCCCGTCGATCATATTTTTTCCTTCACTTATCCTCATAAAATTTCTAATTCTGAATTTCTCATCCAATTTTTGTTATTTCGCTCCGATCGCCATGGGCCGAAGCCGAACCTCCAACCCTCCCGATCCCGACGACGGAAATGCCACGACGGACAACACCATTACAAGCCTTCTCAGCTTTCACTCGATCCGCGATCGTTTGCGCTTCAAGCGAAACCCTAATCACTGCCAGACTAAAAGTCAGATCAAGACGGCTTTCCACCAGTATGTGCCCCGCAATCGCCAATCTAACGCCACCGCCGCTGTTAATAGCCGCTCCAATCGCAAGGCTCTGTTTTCGTCATTTCCTTTTAGAGGTACGTATTTGCTCTATTTCATGATGTTTATTGCCGTCTTTGCGTTTGCGATGGCGTCGATGGTTCTTCAGAGCTCGATCGCGTCTGTGTTCGGGAGTGAGTCAAGACGGCCAGTCAGAGAAGCAATGAATTTTGGTACTCGTTTGAGGTTCGTGCCGCGTCGTGATTTGCTTGGTGATGGGATCGATAGGTTGCGTTCCCAGCCGAGAATTGGAGTCCGTCCACCGCGAATTGGTCTTGTGAGTGTGCTATGAGATTTCCTTTTTGTCTTTTGTTATTTATTTCTTAAATAGAAACAATGCCATTTGATGTGATTGCTGGAAAGTGGATACTGTAGCAATTAATGTTTTAAGATCTGTTGATGAGATGATGTGTAACTTGCAAGGTTAGCCTTTACGATATAAAATTTATCATGTTAGTAATAATCAAAAGATGACGATATAAAATTTATCATGTTACTAATATATCTTGGGAAAATTCTCTAATTTCTACTAAGTTTACAAGTTTTAAGATGATTGATATAAAAGGGACAGTGCATCTATTTGGTAGTTTATGTTGATGATATCATCATTACGGGGAATGATCAAGATGGTATTTGTTGAGAATCAAGTTAATATATGTTAGATTAGGAAAGTTAGGATTGTATAATTTTATTTCCTTATTTTTCCTTTTATTGTACTATATATAAATTGTATCAATATATTGATAAATATAAGATAATCATAATTTCCACATGGTATCAGAGCCTCCTCTGAAACCTAATTCATTTTTTTCCGGCGTGCGCACTGTTCCGGCGAGTTCAGAGTGTCCCTTTCTGGTTGTCCAAACGATCATCTGACAACCCAGAAAACTCCTCTTCTCATCGTCGGCCAGTTCCTGAAATCTGGTCTGCCGCTTCCGTCTCACGCGCCGCCTATTCATCTGGGCTGTTTTCTCCGATCTCGTCTCTCCAGCGAGCGTGCGCACTCACCGTCGGCTTCACTCCACTCAAAACAGGACGGTGAGGCTTCTCCGGCAGTTTCATCGACATCCGATCAGCTGAAGTCCGTCTTCGGCGACCGGAAAAACTGTTTTTGCTGGTTTCTTCACTGTTCCGTCTCAGAAGTTGCTGATCTAACAGCTATGGCTTTCTGAAGGTTCTTCGGCGCCCACCGTGCTATCTCCTTCCGGTCATCAGAGTTGATAACGGTCTTCAACGGATTTCAGGCCTTTCTATAAGTGCTGTTGGCTGATATTTTCTTTGCAATTATCCTTCAACTGGTTATTGGTATTCATACTCAAAATGGCTGACAAAGGAACATCTAAATCAGCCATTAATCATTCAAATATATCAATAAACCAGTCTGTGACTCTCATTGGGGCTGATTACGAAGAATATTTACAGTATCAAGCAAGCAAGCAGTCATCTCAATCTACTGTTGCTTCAGTCACACAATCTGGTAATTCAACTGTTTGTCAGTCTCAATTCTCCAATCTCGGGCCTTGGGTTCTTGATTCCGATGCTTCTAACCATCTCTCTGGTAATTATAATTTATTATCCAATTTTTCACATTTGAACACTCCACATTCGGTCACTTTAGCCGATGGTACAAAAGTCATGGCTAAAGCTGTAGGTAATGCTCAACTTCTCGATTCTTTACCTTTAAAATCTGTTCTTTACCTTCCTCATTGTCCATATAATCTCGTGTCTATTAGTCAACTTACACGAACCTTAAATTGTTTTGTCATTTTTACTAGTGATTCTGTTTTTATACAGGACCGTGGTTCGGGAAAGACGATTGGCGAAGGACGTGAGTCACAAGGACTTTACAAACTCTATTTGCCTTCATCTTCTATTGCCTGCACAGTCACTGAATCTCCAAATCTTCTCCACAATCGTTTGGGGCATCCTAGTTTGTCTAAGCTTCAGAAGATGGTCCCTAGTTTATCCAGTTTATCTTATTTCGAGTGTGAGTCATGTCGACTTGGAAAACAGTCTCGTCATTCTTTTCCAAGGCGTGTCAACAATCGGGCCTCCTCTCCATTTGAGTTAGTACATTCTGATGTGTGGGGTTCTTGTCGAGTCAAATCTATTTTCAATTTCCAATATTTTGTGACCTTTATAGACGATTATTCACGGTGCACCTGGGTGTTTCTAATGAAACATCGTTCTGAATTATTTTCCATATTTCAATCATCTTATTGAAACTGCTCGTACATTACTATTACATTCACATGCTCCATTTCATTTCTGGGCTGATGCAGTCCTTACTGCATGCTATTTAATTAATAGGATGCCCTCATCAGTGTTACAAAATGAGATTTCTCATTCCATTTTGTTCCCCACTCGTCCGCTGTATTCTCTTCCTCTTCGTGTCTTCGGTTGTACCTGTTTTGTCCATAACCTTTCTCCAGGTAATGACAAATTGTCTGCACGTTCTATCAAGTGTATTTTCCTTGGTTATTCTCGTCTCCAGAAAGGTTATAAGTGTTATTCTCCTATAACTCGTAGATGTTTTATTTCTGCTGATGTTATCTTTTTCAAGTCATCCCCTTATTTTTCCTCTTCTAACTCTCAATCTCCTATCACTGATATACTTCCATTGCCTACCTACACTCCTCTTCTTGAACTACCTATTGAGTCGAGACCTCTTTCAGAGCCTTCACCAAATACTTCTGAACCTTTACAGGTCTCTGATTCTTCACAATCTTCCTCTCCTACAGGTACTACTATTACTCCTGATTTGACGGATCCTTCTGACTCACCTCCTGCCATTGAGTCTTTACCGGTCACGACCCTACCTCCTGCTGATCAGTTTCCCATTGCTATTCGTAAAGCTGTAAGGTCTTCTCGTAATCCTAATCCTATTTACAATTTTCTTAGTTATCATCGTTTGTCCTCACCATATTATGCATTTGTCTCTTCCTTATCCTCCATTTCAGTTCCTAAATCTGTTAGTGAGGCTCTCTCTAGTCCAGGTTGGCGACAGACAATGTTAGATGAGATGACGGCCTTGCATAATAATGATACTTGGGAGTTGGTTCAATTACCCCCAGGTCATTCCACTGTTGGCTGTCGGTGGGTTTATACAGTTAAGACTGGTCCTGATGGTAAAGTTGATCGTCTTAAGGCACGACTAGTTGCTAAAGGTTATACACAGATTTATGGTTTGGACTATGGTGACACGTTTTCTCCGGTGGCCAAAATGTCTTCCGTTCGGTTATTTTTATCTATGACTGTTATCCGACATTGGCCCCTGCTTCAATTGGATATTAAAAATGCCTTTCTTCATGGTGAACTTCAAGAGGAGATTTATATGGAGCAACCTCCTGGATTTGTTGCTCAGGGGGAGTCTGGTTTGGTTTGTAAACTCCGTCGTTCACTGTATGGTCTTAAGCAATCTCCGCGTGCCTGGTTTGGACGGTTTAGCAATGTTATTCAGGAATTTGGTATGACTTGATGTGAATCAGATCATTCTGTATTTTACAGACATACATCAAAAGGAAAGTGTATTTACTTGGTTGTCTATGTTGATGATATTGTTATCACGGGTGATGATCAAGAAGGCATTCATCAGTTAAAGCAACATTTATTTGACCATTTTCAGACTAAAGACTTGGGACCACTCAGATACTTTCTTGGGATAGAAGTTGCTCAATCTAAATTTGGTATAATTATCTCTCAAAGAAAGTATGCTTTGGATATTTTGGAAGAGACAGGGATGTTAGATTGTAAACCTGTTGACTCTCCTATGGATCCTAATACTAGACTTGTACCAGGACAGGGGGAGCCACTTGCAGATCCTAGTAGATATAGGAGGTTAGTAGGCAAACTTAACTATCTTACTATCACTCGACCAGATATCTCCTTTTCTGTCAGTGTAGTTAGTCAGTTCCTACAATCTCCATGTGATTCACATTGGGATGCAGTTGTTCGAATCCTAAGGTATATCAAAGGAGCACCAGGCAAAGGATTATTGTATGAAGACAGGGGACATACTCAAGTGATTGGATACTCTGATGCAGATTGGGCCGGATCCCCATCAGATAGGCGTTCAACTTCAGGGTACTGTATTCTTATCGGTGGCAATCTGATTTCATGGAAAACAAAAAGCAAGATGTGGTTGCTAGGTCTAGTGCGGAAGCAGAATATCGCGCTATGACATTGGCTACATGTGAGCTTGTTTGGTTAAAACAATTGATTCAGGAGTTAAAGTTTACAACGATATCAAAGATGAGGCTTCTTTGTGACAATCAGGCAGCGCTTCATATTGCTTCTAATCCAGTATTTCATGAAAGGACTAAACATATAGAGATTGATTGTCATTTCATTCGAGAAAAGATCTTATCTGGGTGTATAATTACTAGTCATGTTAGCTCCAACGATCAACTTGCAGACATTCTGACCAAATCACTTAGAGGTTCACGTATTGAATTTATTTGTAATAAGCTTGGTGCATATGATTTATATGCTCCAACTTGAGGGGGAGTGTTGAGAATCAAGTTAATATATGTTAGATTAGGAAAGTTAGGATTGTATAATTTTATTTCCTTATTTTTCCTTTTATTGTACTATATATAAATTGTATCAATATATTGATAAATATAAGATAATCACAATTTCCACAGTATTGAACAACTCAAGAAACACGTGTTCAAACATTTTTAGACTAAAGATCTAGTATTACTTTAATATTTTCTGAGAATAGAAGTTGCTTAATCTAGCAATAGTATTGTTATTTTTCAGAAAAAATATACTCTAGATATCCTTGAAGAGACAAAAATGATACACTGTAAACCTGTAAATTCACTTATGAATTCTAATACCAAGCTGCTACATAGGCAGGGGTGCCTTTTGCTAATTCTGGAAAATATTAGAGACTTGTTGGTAAACCCAATTATCTTACAATCACTTGGCCTGGTATTTTATTCTCAATCAGTGTGGCTAGTCAATTTTTACAGTCCTTATGTGACAATCAATTGATACAGTTTTACGAATTTTGAGGTATATCAAGGGAGTTCCAAGAAGAGGATTGTTATATGAGAATAGGGGTCACACATAGATCATTGGATACACAGATTTTGATTGGACAGGTTCCCCCATCTGATAAACGATTTACATTGGGTTATTGTGTCTTTGTTGGAGGAAATCTCATTTTATGGATAAGTAAAAAACAAGAGGTCGTTGCTAGGTTAAATGTAAAGGTAGAATATCATGCTATGACCCTTGCAACCTGTGAACTTACATGGTTAAAATAGTTAATCCAAGAATTAAAGTTTGCAGAAGTCCTACAAATGAAATTACTATGTGATAATCAAGTGGTTCTCTATATTGCCTCCAATCCAATATTTCATAAAAGGACTAAATATATTGAAGTATATTGTTACTTTATTCAAAAAAAGATTATCTTTGATTATATCTCTACTAGCTATGTTTGTTCAAATGAACAACTAGCTAACATCTTCATAAAATATCTTAGAGAGCTCGGATTGAATTTATTCATAACAAGCTTGGTACATATGATTTATATGTACCAGCTTCAGGGAGAGTGTTGAACGAGTATTAATTGTATTAATTTGGATTACACCAGTTGGGAAAATATCATGTTATATTAGAAAAAGTAAAATTCAATTCCTCATTGGGATTAAATCCATATTCTATATATAGTTGTACTTTTGCCCAATATTTATATGATAAATAGAATTATACTTCATAAACTCACAGGATAAGTAGTGCATTACTCAATTCTATTATAATGTTGCTACTTGCTAGGTGTATTTTTTTTTTTCTTTCACTTAGTTTGAGGGCATGCATGCTTTCTTATGATTTTTTGAATACTTTAATCACAAGAATGTTAGAGAAACTACGCAGAAACTTAAGAATGCATTAGAAACTTGATGCATTAAGATAAAACCAGTTTATGCAGAACACAAATATACTGATAGAATATGGTTTTAGATATTGAGATGTAATTTATAAAAAACCAGAGGCCTTTATAAAAAATAATGCTTTTAAGAAGAGAGCGCTGTTTTAAAGGGAAAGATTAGCTGTTTGTTTATAATTTTCTGCGTTAAACTGGAGAACATAATTAGTAATGAAACCACAAGATAGAGAAAGAATTTGGATTTTAACTTGATGTTTCATTGTAATATAGGTATTTATGAGGTGGGGCTTTAGGATTTTGAGAATGGTTTCTTTTAGAGATGTTTGAATACTCTTATTTTGCTTTGTTAATTAAAAAAATACATCTAGGTTTGACTAAATACACAAGGCCTGAGTATGAATAATTTGTGTTTGACTACATATATTGACAACATTGTCGCCAAGATCCTCACATCTAGGTTTCATATGTGCAGTTATTTTTTGAGTAGCCTTGCTGCAAATTAAAGATTTGTCTCCTTCTCTCCCATGATAATCAATTAAAAAATCATGAAAAAATTTAAACAATTTGTCCCTTGATGTGGAGCACATAAACTTCACGTCCCTTTTAGCAGGAACTGTGACCCTTTCTATTTTAAACTCAGAATTTTGGTCATCTTTTTTCCAGCAGTTGTTTGATGCTAAGTTATCATATTTGTAGTTTTGTGCATCCAAGTTTTTTCAGAGTTTAAATAAATTGTGCCTGCCTTGATGAATGACAGATCTTAGGCAATATGACAAAAGATCCACAGTCATTGATGTTGATTACTCTGGTAAAGAATCTACAGGGACTTGGGTATGAGTTTAAGGTAAATTGCCCTTGCATTTATGTAATTTAATATTTTTGACATTTCTCTGCAACATTTATTATCTTTACATATTGGTGGTAGCAAATTCTGTTAGTTCTCATGTGTGGATGTAGTATATAACCTATAAAGCTGATCAAAAGCTTCAACACAAAAAATAATTCTTTACTTTTGTAAAAATAAGTGTAGCATAGTTGTGGATGGCATAATAGTTCTTTTTTGTTATGAGCAGTGTTTTAGACTGCTTAAATCAGAGATGCTTATGCACGCTCACTGCATATATGACAGATCTACGCTGTGGAGAATGGAACATCACACTCAATGTGGGAGCAGATAGGTGGTCGAATTTCTATCTTAAGTCCAGAGCAATATGACCGTGTTGATTGGTCTATGTATGTTCTAAAAGTTGTGCTATTTATTTACTTTTTCCTTTTTTTTTTTTGTTTTGTTGTTTCTATACTCAAAAGTGGTCATATCTTAGTCAACAGCATTTGGTAAATTCCTCTTTTATCTTTAAATGGATGGTTAACGTCCTTTGCATTCCTTAAACAGTTATGAAGGTATTATTGCTGATTCTCTTGCAGCAAAAGAAGCCATATCCAGGTGGGTGGTTTGATGATTCTATATTCAGTTCATTGATTCTTATAATTTGTTTAAGAGTTTTCATATTGCATGTCTCTTGGTGGATTATGAGCATTATGCTTGTTCATGAATTAAATCATATTCTACCCTCTTAAGAAAGTTTTGATAATTTCTGTTTTTGGATCCTCCTTTGTATTGACTATGCACATAATGTTAAATTTCCAGAAGTTTGGAAATTGTAAACCTTAAATGACATTTGTTTTGGGTATTTTCAGGATAGAGCATCTGGCTTCTTTATATTTTTCTTTTTCAAGTAAATGATCACAATTATGTACTACAAAGAATATGTTAATTTATTGGAAGATGAGCAATGACAATATAACAATAATTTTTTCCATTTATTTTATTTTAAAGAGGTTTTCATTATTACATTTTGAGGAGGTGGTTCTGTAACGTTTACGTATGAAACAAAGTTAATATAGTCTGAATTGTGTAGCATGTAGATGTTATTTCTTAGAGTTGCATCTCGTTCTAGCTTTTCTGGACATGTTTGCATTGCGTGAGATGCTATGATTAGTGAGTTTTATATTTATGCAGCCTTATGCTGGAGCCTTTTCATTCAATACCACTCATATGGGTAATCCAGGAAGATACTCTCGCAAATCGTTTACCAGTGTATGTGGAAAAGGGCTTGAAGAATCTTCTTTCAGATTGGAAAAGTACTTTTAGCAGGGCTAGTGTTGTTGTGTTTCCAGATTTTAGTCTTCTGGTAAATCCACCTTCAAATATGTCACTATTTGATTTCAAGTTAGTATGCTAGACATTCTTATTCTGTTTCTCAACCTTCCCATATCAGATGTTATATAGTGTGCTTGACACTGGAAACTTCTTTGTGATTCCTGGATCACCAGTCGACGTGTGGGCTGCAGAGAGCTACAGTAAAAACCATGCAAACTATCAATTAAGAAAGGAAAATGGATTTCTACAAGATGATATTTTAGTTGCAGTTGTTGGAAGTTCGTTATTCTATGATGAGCTATCCGGTGACTATGCTGTGGCAATGCATGATATCGGACCTCTGCTAATGAAATATGCAAGGAGAAAAAATGTGGGAGGATCATTTAAATTTGTGTTTTTATGTGGCAATTCCACTGATGGGTATAACAATGTTCTACAGGTAGTTGAATTGTTAATTGATTAATTATTGCTTTTGGTTTTACTGTGTGAATGCCACCTAAGAACCTTCTTGCAATTATCCTATAAATTGCTGTGGGTATTATCTTTAGAAAATTTTACTAAAATATGTGTGATTAATCTGTTGAACAGTCTAATTGTCATTTGAGGGAATGTAAACAGAATAGCTGTATCTCAAGTAATGAAGGTGGATCTAAGCAGGCATTTTAAAAAGCTTACTATTTTCTTCATTAATTATATATGTACTAAAAACTGTTTATTTTGTCAAGTGGTTCAGAGGTTTGATTTAGTTATGCTTCATGGAAAATATTTCCTTATGTTATTCATTTTGTAACCATGCAACTACATTCATCAATGGCATGTGCTACTTGATGAGAGAATGTGTTGACTTGTGAAGCTGGATAGACGAGTTTACTATATTTTGTTCTATTATCTTATTAACAATAGGTTCATTTCGTAAAAACTATGGACAAGAAATGGAAAAATGAACTGAAGCAGTCATTTTATAAAATACCTTTGCTTAAATTTCTATGACTTTGTCAGCAATGCTTTTTTGAATATGTATAGAATTAATCTGGAAGACTGATAATTCCTTTTATTTCTTGTATAGGAAGTTGCCTCACGTCTAGGACTTTTGAAGGGTTCTATGAGGCATTATGGACTGAATAATGATGTCAACAGTGTGCTGCTGATGGCTGACATTGTACTTTATGGTTCTTCCCAAGTTGAACAGGGTTTTCCTTCACTGATTATTCGAGCCTTGACTTTTGGAATCCCTGTCATTACACCTGATTTTCCTATCATTAAAAAACATGTGAGTCCAAGTTTTTTCTCATCTCATCTGCTGATTACTAAAGTTTTGGGGGTTCTCATGTCTGGTAATTGGTTATGAAATTACAGGTTATTGATGGTGTCAATGTGATATTTTATCAGAAACATAATCCCAAGGATTTGATGAGGGCTTTCTCGCTTTTCATATCAAATGGGAGACTTTCTAAATTTTCTAGAACTGCTGCTTTATCTGGAAAACTACTAGCTAAGAATATGCTGGCATCAGATTGCATAACTGGTTATGCACGGCTTTTGGAGAATGTACTCAATTTTCCTTCAGATGCCTTGTTGCCAGGTCCTATCTCACAACTTAAGCAGATTTCATGGGAGTGGAACTTGTTTGGGAAAGAAATGGAGCATGGAATTGTTGACATACCACACATGGATGCTTCATATAGAAATTCCAGTGTTTATGTCCTTGAGAAAGAATTCACCAATCTTGTTGATTCAATGAACTTCACGGAAAATGAAAGTCAAAGTTGGGCACAAGATTCCTTGACTGAAGGAGATTGGGATATTTTAAGGGACATAGAAAATGAGGAAGAATATGAGAGACTAGAGAGGCAGGAGGTATGATGTCTTGCAATTATATAACTTTCTTGGATCTTCCCATTCCCAACCCCTGCCATTATCTTTTCTTTATTTTTATGTCATCTTTTGGTTTCAGACATCTGAAATGGATAATTTTTCTCCTAATGTGTAGCATGAAGAAAGAATGGACAGTGACATTGGTGTATGGAATGATATATATCGTAAAGCTCGAAAATCTGAGAAGTTTATGTTTGAAGCTAATGAAAGGGATGAGGGAGAGCTAGAAAGGACAGGGCAGCCAGTATGCATTTATGAAATATACGGTGGTGCTGGGGCCTGGCCATTTTTGCACCACAGTTCCTTGTACCGTGGGTTAAGTCTTGTGAGTTTATTTATCCCTTTTTTTCTGCTAATGTTATGCTTTTTAATAATTAATATGTTATACCATTTGCTTTTTAGCTATTACTATTTTCTTTCAGCCATATATATATTTTTTATTTGCGATTAGAGGGTTTAAACTTTTTGGCATCATTTTTTATTTGATCTGCTCTACCTGCGATAGATAGGAAAAGAGGAAAATAAAGAAATAAAATAGAAATGCACACCGTCTGTCATATTAATAATTTTTTTTTTTTTTGGTATAGCGTGTAATTTAGTCCTTCTATATCCTTGATAATGTATTCCATTTGTTTGCTTTAGCATATATGAATGGTTTTATTCCCTCCTTAAGGGTATTCCTTCCTTCTCTTTTTAAAACTTATTCTGATAGGCTTTACCTAAAAATGTTATATTTTTAATGTGGTTATTATTAATTTTTCTTAATCATCGGTTTTTTTTCTGTCAGTCTACAACAGCTCGAAGGTTAAGATCAGATGATGTGGATGCAGTTGGCCGGCTTCCTGTTTTGAATTGTAGTTACTACCGGGACATTCTCTGTGAGATTGGAGGAATGTTTTCTATTGCAAATAGAGTGGATAGCATTCACAAGAGACCTTGGATTGGGTTTCAGTCATGGCGTGCAGCTGGTAGAAAGGTATTTCTAACACAGCTGTCCCTATATATGCAGTTTTTGATTATTCAATGAAGCTGTATTTTTAACTGTATTTCCACCTTTACTTTAGTTTGAATTCATCCTTCTAGAAACAAAGAGGGAAGAGGCGAGTGAAATTTCAGTGATATTTAAAAGAAAAGGAGTAGTTTGTGATAGGGAAAAATGGAAAAGCTATTCTACCTTGGAATGTTGTAGTTACCATGATATTTTCTGCTTGAAGATCAAGTTTCCACATTTAATTATAGTTTGCTACTAACACCATCCCCTTTTTTCCTTAAAAAAATAAAAATAAAAATAGGCTTCACTGTCCATAAGAGCTGAAAAAGTTATGGAAGAAACATTACTGGAAACGAAAAGTGACGTTATGTATTTTTGGGCACACCTGGACATGGATGGTGGATTTCCAGCAAGTAATAATAAGCTCACTTTTTGGTCAATGTGCAACATCCTAAATGGAGGATACTGCAGGTACAGTAGATTTATGCTGGGAAATGATTATTATGCATGCATAGCTCATGTTGTCAATACCTTTCGGAAGAAATTGATTACTGGCTTTTGGTTATAAACATGAACCTGAAAGTTTTGACTCTTCATTATAAATTTGCTTGGGACCTCAACAATTTATGTTTTTAAACGCATGCAGAGCTGCGTTTGAAGATGCCTTCCGGAAGATGTATGACTTGCCATCACACATTGATGCTCTCCCTGCGATGCCAGCGGATGGTGGTCTCTGGTCCACCCTTCATAGCTGGGTGATGCCAACCCCTTCCTTTTTAGAGTTCATGATGTTTTCAAGGTAATTCAGATAGTATACCAATTTCATTTTCCCTGGATGTTTATTGAAGGCACTATTGCTTTATCATCAATGAAACTGTAAGATTTTGTCACACAATTGCAGGATGTTTGTAGATTCTCTTGACGCCCTGCATACCAATTCTAGTAAAGCAAATATGTGCTTGTTGAGTTCCTCTGAGCTAGAGGTAAAGTTGTGTGGGATATAGAACATTTGTGTTTTCAGTTCTGATAGGCAAAAATCTCTCATTTGCTTCTTTTCTCATTCATCAGAAAAAGCACTGCTATTGTCGGTTGTTGGAACTTCTTGTCAATGTATGGGCTTACCACAGCGGACGAAAGATGGTGTACTTGGAGCCGCACTCTGGTTCTCTAACTGAGCAGCATCCTGTAGATGAACGCAATAGATCTAGATGGGGAAAGTATTTTAATTTTACAATTTTGAAGAGTATGGATGAAGATTTTGCCGAGGCTGCAGATGATGGTGACCACCCAAGGGAGAAGTGGTTGTGGCCACTAACAGGGGAAGTGCATTGGCAAGGGATTTATGAAAGAGAGAGAGAAGAAAGATACAGGCTAAAGATGGACAAGAAGAGGAAAACAAAGGAGAAATTGTTTGAAAGGTTGAGGCACGGATACAGACAGTCGTCACTTGGACGAAAGAAGTACATACAATAAGATAAAATCTCCTATGACGATGGTTATAGCTTAAAACTGGGTTGTTTATTTCTTGGATCATAGCAAACGTGAACCAAAATTCATTTTTCAACTGGGAAGCGGAGAAGGCTTGTTCAGGTGGAGAAGCTTTCCTTCTAACATGGACACTTACAGTAAACATATTTACTTCTGTTGACTGCTAGGAAACGCAAATTTTGAGGCATATTATAGAACTAGGATTCGAGGTTGTTGAGAAGAGAAGATCATCAAATAGTAATTGTGATTCTTTTTCCACATCTAGCAAATTATAGATTGTATTCTTTCACCACTGTATATTCTTTTGTATTATTACTCTTAGAGGCAATTTTGATCAGAGCAGCAAAGGGTTCATTCAACTTGGACACTTGCAGTATATATATATTTATATGTATGTGTGTGAGCCATATACAAAGAGAGTGAAAAAGAGGAAGGCTCCGTTCTTGCTGGGGAAGCAACAAAATCTAATGTATATTAAATTATTAATAGATGAACGAATATATATATATTTTTTTCTAAAATAATGTAATTAATCTTCCTTGATGATGACATTTGGCTCGTCTTGCCTCTGTTGTGTAGCGATCGAGAGAGGAGTGATTCTTCAAAATTCCAGAGGTGGAGGATGCAAAACAATTATTTTTTTCTGGTAGAATCTTGTGATGCAGTTGGGAGAGTTGAAAGGGCTGATTTAAAGTGAAAATATGGGAGAAGGAAAAGAAATTCATACATTTGGCAACAAAACTCTCTTGCAACATCTTGCTTTGGATTGCATAAAATAATTTTAAACTCTCTTTCACTTGAATCAAGGCCGAGAAGGAAAAAAAATAAAAAAACCAGACAAATTATATATTGGAATTTAAAAATTTTAAACTTGTATCAAGCCAGCCCATCAAAAAAGTCAAAGGAGAAATCCCTATTTATAATGGGCTATCTACAAGCCCAAAATATTGGGTGACCCCAATTATATTAGCCCATTGACAGTATCTCTGCTCCCGTCCCGGCATTTGGTGGACCAACCAATTGAAGAAATCTTCACTCTTTACTTCCCTCTCGTCTTTATACTCTCGTAGGGTTCTGAAAATCCCTCCCGCCTGGCCTTCTTTTCTCTCTATATGAATGTTCAGGTAACACTCTCTTAACCCTCCATTCTCTTTCATTTTCCGTGTTCTTCACTCTTATTTTTATTTCTTCCATCTCTTTCTCCATTTACTATTCATTTTTTAAGTAAAAACAACTTCATTATCTCTTTTCATAACAGTCATTCTTTATTTGTTTATTGCTTTCCTTTTGCGGATATCCAGTATGACATGAATACTCATGGTCACGCCTGAGTACTGTTGCTGATCCCGGCTATGTTACCAGGATCAGTGGACTTCACTAGGAGAGGGATGCTATTCCTTTTTTTGTAAAATTTAACGTGAAATGGATGATTCCGGCAAGGGAATCATATTATTTTTAGATTGTATCTGTGTTTTGATGGACTAATACTGTACTGTTACTGGACAATTATAATTGTTATTTATGAATTGGTCTCGCTAATTTTGATTTTCTTATCTGTAAGTTTGCATTCGTAACAGGTGGTCGTGAACTTAATTTCCAAAGATAATGCATGCCGTAAGGGGTGTTTGGGTTGGGCAAACTTTTGCACTATCTAAGAGCAACGAATATGAAGGGAAAAAGTCTAGAATTCGACGTACAAAGGAGGAGAGGAAGATAATGGTTGAATCCTTTATAAAGAAGTAATTTTTTATGCAATTTCCCTTAATTTTAAAATATTTGACTGTTGTGTCACCTTGGGAAAAGGATCCACTTATTGTCGACTCCTTGGCCTTCTACTTCTTGTTTACCCAGAATAAATTAATTTGCTATTAAAATGTGTATCTTTGTCTGTCCCTCATATTGTGTAACTTATTTGCTATCAACACATATAGCTTTTCCCTTTATGCTTGTAGTGGCTAATAATTGGTTGAGCATGATTCGATATGGTTATTGATATTTTGAGTTCTAGCCTTCTTCTAATTGTATCTTTAGGCCTGGAAGAGAGCTTGGACAATAACTTTACCATCTTTTGCATGGTCATTTTTGCATTTGTTTCGAGAATGTTGCTTTTTGTTTGATTATTATGTTCAAACAGTGTGGTTTAACTGATGTAATAGCATGTTTGATAGGCATATTTTGAGTTCTTAATTATCACCAAATGTTTGAGTGTTTTTTTTTTTGTGGTTGTGCTTGATGTTAGCTCAACTAATTTACAACTTTCTAATGAATGGATCCATGGTTAGGCAATCGTGAGCATAAGTTGTGTATGTTTTCTTAAACTTAAGGGTGTTTTCTTGTTCTTATCATTTGCAAATTTATTTTATCAAGCTTCCATTTTTTTTTTTTTTTTTTTTTGCCGCATTTGTGGTATAATCAATCATTTGCAGGTATCAAAGCTCAAACAATGGGAATTTCCCATCACTGAACCTCACACACAAGGAAGTTGGTGGCTCTTTCTACATAGTACGGGAGATTGTCCGAGAGATAATCCAAGAAAATCGGGTGCTGGGTCCTGCTCATTTTAGTCCAGATGAGCGTAGCGCAAATCAGTTTGATGAACAACATCCATTAGGTTCAATTTCCAGAGAACCTCAAGTTCCTTTCAACATAACATCAAATGGAAGTCATTCTATACCCAACCATGACCAGGGTGCAAGCAGAGAACCAGTTGTGATTTCTGATGGACTCTGCAGTGAGCATGAAAAGCAAAGGTTTGACGATGAGGGAGTCATCAATGGAATCCACGTGGTTATGGAAGTTGCAGAATCTGCTAAAATGACATCTGAAGGTGGAAGTCATTTTATATCCAACCATGACCAAGGTGCAAGCAAAGAGCCAGTAGCAGTTCCTGATGGGCTCTGCAGTGAGCATGAAAAGCAAAGGTTTGTCAGTGAGGGAGTCATCAATGGGAGCCAGGTAGTTATGGAAGTTGAAAACTCTGCTAAAATGACATCTGAAGCTGGACCCAACCATGACCAAGGTGCAAGCAAAGAGCCAGTAGCAGTTTCAGATGGGCTCTGCAGTGAGCATGAAGAGCAAAGGTTTGACAATGAGGGAGTCATCAATGGGAGCCAGATAGTTATGAAAGTTGAAGAATCTGCTAAAAGGATATCTGAAGAGTTGCAAACGAGAAAACCATCAGAAGCAGAGGAAAGAGTTGGAAAATTGGCTGCCGCTAGAGCTACAGTTAATCCCATCTCAGCAGAAGTAGTGGTAGAGACATTTCCTCTGAGATCTGTTCCTAAGACTGTTGAAAGCTCCTCTGAAGGATCTGGAGTGGAGAATTTAACTGAAAATTTGGGAGAAAATGAAATTGAAAAGTTAGACTTGGATTCAGACAATGGCAGTGTTCCAACAGATCACATAAATTCTTTGGAGAAAAAAGGGGAAAGCCCCGCAGGTTTAGTGTTGGATAAAAATTATGATCTGGTGGACAAGGAATTGGTAGAACATTGTGCAGACTCACAAGTGAAGATCTCAAATATCTCTAGTATAGGTGGCATTGCACCTAATACTCTGGTCAACAAAGAAGTTGAGGTTGAAGATTCTGATAATGATGCCTTAACAACCAAGATGCTTGAAAGAACCTCAAGGATTGATGACAATATGGTAAGTATCTTAAAAACCTTTTGGTTTGTATTTATGGACTATCAAGTCTATAAGGCTTGCAGCTCATTTTGTTTAAGAATAGCCATTTTCGCCTTGAAAACCTTGGCTGTTAGTTTCATTGTCATCTGACTTTAATTAAACCATCAGCTGCATCGGAATATGTTACTCAGGGCATGAGAAACCTCTCATACTTGTACATGCAAATGGCATTCCTTTCCTGCACTTTTATATGATTACACAGGTGATCAATGACTGACATGTTTTATGTTTACTTCGTCCATTTAGGTTCCGTTATTGCTAAATAAGAAAATTGGTGAGACATAACTAGGTCGGTGATGCATATTAGTGTTTATTAGGCATGTGATCTTCCATGTGTAGGAGCACATCGTTTGGTCATTGTGTTTCTATGCCATAGCACTGCATCATATTTTTGTTTATCCATCTGTCAGTCAAGTTATTGGGATGGTTCAATCCTTAAAGCCATGTCATAGACAATAACTTAGTTTTAAGCCTAAGATTTTGTCTGGTGGTCACTGCAATAAGATGGATTTTTGTCCAAACTCAACAATGGAGAAATGTTGTAAGCAGAATTTTTATATGAACTATCCTAATGAGCTTTTTTTTTTTTTGTTTTTTCAGGAAACAAGTGCCCCAAATGCCAAGATTCTCAGTGGCACAGTAGAATCAAGAACCCCAAAAGGAATTGTATTTGAAAATAAATCTGATGTTGAACGTAAAGAGAGTTTGCAGAAAGAAAGGAATCCAAAATTAGACAGAATTAAAATGTAAGCTCATCCTTGAACTTCGTAAAAACTGGGTGGCAAATTGTCTCTAGTTCAGTGTTTTCTTCAAATCTCTGACCCTTTAGTTATCATCTTTGGTTGGACAGTAAATCATGGGATGGCGCATCAAGAAATTCTGCTGCGAAAGAAAGTAACCCATTTTTGGATGCTTGTAGATCTTTCATCAATGCCTTGATAAAATTTTGGTCTGAATAAAGTCTTGTAGAGGTTGGTGTTATCTGTCACTGAAACTGTTTTTTCCGGAGTGGATGAATCTTGTAGGACACTTACTCTTGTAAATAATTTCCTGTTCTTTCTTATCAATTTCGTTGGACAAAAGAGTTGGTTACATTGTGCCATCAATCCTTGGTCATGTCATGTGGTCCATATTTTTTTTGGCTTGTTTAATCTAATTACAAAACTAACTTCCATTTTCACATCTTACACGTTGCCCATATTGAATTCTTCCCATGCCATGATGTTTTCTTAGAAAATGTTCGGTTTGATTTGTTTTTAAGAAAGAATGATGCTATTGACCTAAATTCATCATTTTCACCACAAAATTCAACTCCTTCTTGGTTCTACAGTAATTTCTTTCATTAATAAATAAATAAATAAGCCCTTTTAAAAATTCAATTTGATTAACAATAATTTCTCATTTATTAGTTTGTTGGGTTTGGCTAATTTAATAATTATATAAAAGAGGCAAGAAAGTTTATACTTTTTAGTTATGTGTATTTGTGGTGCCTTTCTTTTTTTCATTTCCTGTTCTGTGTGATTATGATGTCGTTTCTGGATAAAACGACAACAGTCTCGATAAATGATTCCACATGTCACATGTGATAATCCTATTCTTGATAAATATAGGTTAATATCTTCATCATGCTGTCTCTATATTTTTATCTATTTTAAACTCAATTTTTCAGATCTTAAAAATGCAACTAATTAATTGTTTTTTTTTTCCTTTTAATTTGAAATAAAATATATTCATCAAGAATTTTAACTAATTCATTTCCTTTTCTTAAAAAAAATAATAATAAATTTCCTCATAGAAAGTTTTTTATATTAAGGGTGGCAAAGGTAAAATTTTATATGATAAGTGTAATACACGGTCAGGTCATAAATATAAGGGGCCTAACAAGGACAAAAAGCGACAATTCCTTGCTTACAAAGAAATTTTCTATTATTATATAAGAACCCAAATATTCTATAAAATACTTGAAGGTTTTTTAGGGTTTGTTGGTTGAGTAAATAGAAAATTATGCACGAAATGCTGGGGGTGGAAAAGAGAGAAGGGAATAAATGATAAAGTGGTGGGGTAATAATTAAGGAATGTCTGGTTTCACTATTACCAAATTAAACCTAATTAATCAGACAATTCTGGCACAAATTATCATGAAATCATTGCACATTTAATGATATAAATGTCCCAATCCCAATGTTAATGTAATTAATTAAAAATTTTGATAAAAATCAAAGGGATTAATCATAATTTATCTTTAACAAAGAGGGTATAATATAATTTACCTATTTAAGGGTATTAACATAGATGATATTGTTTTATTTTTGTTTTTACTTTTAACTTTTTACACACGAGTGGTATAAAATTATTTATAAAATTAAAAAAATTTGTAAATACTCTTTACATAGGGAAATTATATTGATATAACAATGTTATGATATTAAAATTTAATATTGATAACATGAAAATAAATAAATAAGGTCAAATGATATATTCCCACCCAAGGTTTTTTATAAAGAAAAAATTTCATCTTCTGATTTTTAAAAACTCTAATACTTAATTGTTGATCAAAATCAACGATTAAATTTAACAGTTGACGGTTAAATATAAATAAGATATTTTTGTCTTTTTGATAAAAAGTTTAAAAATAATAAAATAGATTTTATAAAAATAATAAAATATTAAAATAAATTATAAACATATTCAAAAAATTTTAAAAATATTTAAAATAAAATAAAAACAACTGAAAACAACCACTTGATCTCCTTTTTTAGTGAAAACGATCAGATTTAATCGTCTTTACCATCAATCATGACAAGAACCAACTGGTATTGAATCCATCAACTATTTTCAATCATGGTTGATATCAAAGATAGTCAGATATGATAGTCAGATATGATAGTCTCTGTTAAAAAAGGAGAGGTTGCCTCTGGCATTATGCCCTAATCCTAAGTAGGTTTTCAATCATTTGGTTCATTTTTCGATAGTCGCTGATAGTGGTAATTATTTTTTTTATATATTTAAAAAAAAATTATTTAAATATTAAATTATATTTTCTATGAGTATAGTTAGTTATTTTAGTTTAGTTATTTTATCGAAATATTAAAAAATTAGGTATAAAATGATCAACCAATAGGTATTGTAGTAAACATTAGGGAGTGAAATGTTGTCTTTAGATAAAACCTTGGGTGGGAATATGTCCTTTGGCCAATAAATGAAACAAGTGTGTATGGCTAAGCAGACAGTTCACGTGGAAAGATTCATTTAACAGTATATATTGAGTTGGTATTTGGTAAACCCAATCCATCTTCCTCCACAAAATTTTAAATATCAATCTCAATCTCAATCTGCTACATTTTAGATTTCGCCATTCAAATGGTATCCTATGCAACAAATTAGAAAAAAACCAACAAAAATATTATAATAAAAATTCCGATAAATCAATTTAATATAAACTTAGTTTTATATAAAAACATGCCCTCCTACCTCGACCTGGTGGGTTTTGGCTTGCTTGTATTTTATCTACTTTATATAAGAAAATAAGAGACAAAATATTTAGATTAGCTGCGATAATAATTTTACCCCCTTTTTTTTTTTTTAGGAGGGTAAAATAAAAATATTTACCACCTTTTCGATGGAACGTGAGCAATACGTTGTCGTATCAGGAAAAGCAAAAGGGAGAGAAGAGATCGTGTTAAAAGGAGGATTGAATTTTCCATGTGTCAACATGTGGCTATGTTCATGCCTACTGTTCTTTTTATTAACTGATTAATTAATTAATTATGTTCAAAGACAAAAAAAAAAAAATTAATTACGTTCCTTAATTATCAATCTTAATTACACTTAATGTGTTAGGCTGGTGTATGTTATTATGTTATGCAAGATTTTTTCATATTCTGGATATTTAATATATAATTAGTAGATTAATAACTATGAATTTTACTTTAATTTATGTTTCTATTTTAGGAGAATTAAATCAGTATTGGAAATTTATTTGCTTTACGTTATGTTTGAAAGTATATTTAATTTCCTTGTTTGGATTTCTTATATCGCAGGAATAGAATTGTTAATAGGAAATAATTTCTATTTTCTCATATTATGAGCTTCAAGATTTTTCAAAAATATTTTTGCAATGAAGAAACTCATATTAAATCTTTTAACCCCCCAGCTGAGGCATAATTACCCTCAACAAAAAAGCCAAAGAAATCAATACAATACAATTGTTTTCAATGCCATAACAAACCAAAGAGAAAAAGAGTTAAAATAAGAAAGAAAGGTTCATTGCCAGTGTACCACCTGCACCACCTCCCATGGCAATTTCCCTTTGAAAAAGAATCCAACGACTCAGTTTAACCATCCATCTACCCATCTCTGTTATATTTTCCCCCGCAAGCATTCCCTTTTTTATATTTATAACCTCACACACAGAGACGCCTTCTCCAACCTCATCTCTTTCTTTGATATAATTCACACGACCAGTAACAATCTTGTTCATTATTGACTTCAATCAAGATCGAGGATCAAAACCACCCTGAACAATCTCAAGTAGGTGAAGTGGGTAATATGTCAACTACAGTCGAAGATGATGGTGGAGAAAATTTCGAGTGTCGTACGCCTACATCCAAAGAAAACAAGATTCCTGAAATATTAATTTGTCCGCCGCCGCCACGAAAACCTACCAGGAAGAGCCGTATTTCCTGCAAGAGAAAGTTGTTTGATGATGATCTGTTCGTTGAGACAGTGAAACATGAAGAGATTGATGAGTTCTTCCGATCCAATTTCGAGCTCGTTGCAAGAAGACGGATGGTTTCGAACAAGTGGTGCAAGTGTACATGATGAAGGAGAGAGCTTAATTATTATAAATTCTAGTAATATTATATTTACACTTCTGTTATTATTATTATTATTGTTTATTATAATTTTACTGTTTTAATTACGTTTTATTATATAGTTTTCATGGTTTAGGATCATGAATCATGAATAATATTTATGCAATTAGTAATTAATCACAGTATTAGAGCAAAATTTTTTGCATCAGAAAATGTTAAAAGTCTCATTTCCCAACTCAACAATAGCTGCTTAAATGAAAAGCTTTTTATACAAAAGCTGTTTATGTTCTCAATTTAAACCTTTTTAGTCCAACAAGTCATTTCCAGAGTTGAATATAAATTTCTGGACTTGTTCACGAATAAAAGAATCCAACTACCTTTTTCTCCATCTCTATCTCTCTCTCTCTCTCTCGCTTTCTTTCCCTTCCTCACGCCAGCTCCCCCGTTCTTCTTCTTCTTCAATATTCTCTTACATTTCCATCCTTTTACTTTCTTTCTCTTGACAACAAACACGATGTCTACCGATCTAGAAAACATTTTAGATTTGCCCAGAATTCGGATGTCTCCGGTTAAGCAGTTTTCTTCTTCCAATACCACAGAAGAAAATGATAATGCTTTTAACTACGACGAAGAGTGCCGGACGCCAACATCTGAACAACACAAGATTCCGTCAATGATTTCCTGTCCTCCGGCGCCGCGAAAGCCGAAGACAAGATACGTTCCATGCAAAAGGAAGCTGGCTGAGCTGGAGTTCTTCGAGATCATGAATCGTGAAGAAGTGGAAACGTTTTTAAATTCCAGTTTTGAGCTTCAAGGTAATAGGTCTTCTAAGAAGAGAAGCTGCTGCAATGCTAATAATAATAATATTATTATTACTTCATGTAAATGAAAATAAAAAACTTATAAACTTAATTCATCGTCTTGACGAAAGCCTTAATTTCTGTATCTATTTCACACATCTTAAAAGATCCAAAAGCCATTTCAGGATCAGTGTGGATCTGAATTGTTGTGAAACATGTGGTTTATTTTTGCCAATTTCTATGAAATTTGTATTAGTTTGATGATTTATTCAGAAATTTGATCGTGATTTTCCGCTCATATCTTTTCTGGGTCAGTGAGATTGACACAAAGAGATGTCATTTCTTTAACCATTTTTAATTAATTGTTTGTTAAGATTGGTTGATCCATAAGTATATTACTTTGACATATTTTATTCGTTGAGTAATTAACACGGCTTTGGGATTGATAAACTTCAAACAATTTCCATTTTCAGAACTAAAAACAGTTACAGAGATAGGATTTACTGTTTCTAAATATTAAATACAGTGAGCTTTTGTCTCTTTCGATGATTCTATGCATAAGAAGATGAACACAGTTTTTATATAATTAATTTATATTTTATTCGTTCGCCAAAAGCTCACCAGGCTGCAGCCAAGATTTTTACTGACACTAAGCGCCAAGCTACACTATTTTGTCAACCCCTGATCTGTATTTATAAATTAATAAGAAATTAAACTAGTTTGATGATATTAAGTCACGTCGCAAGCTACCTGTACCAGTAAAAGTCAATTTGGTTGATGATAAATTAATAATTATAACATAAGATTCCCTTACAAGAATCCTAAGGAATTATTCGGTGTATCCTATTCTTTATGTATCATTTCATATATGTTGATTTCTAGGAAAAAGCATATGATATAAGAAAGCAATTTTTGTAAGTAGAAATTTCTGAATATACTTTTAGAAATGTAACATAAAATGATTATGAAAGTAACCTTCATGTTGATAATTAATATAATTAAAAAATTAATTCATCATGGCTTAGTTAATATTAACATTCATGGAAGGATTATTAATGGATCGTGTTCATGGTATTTGTCTAATTATGAATATAAAAATTATGTAAATACTAAATTCAATTGATTGCACCAGAGAGGAAATCCGAATCTCTTTTCAAAAGAGAGTGATAAATGGCAATTGAGGGCCATGGTTTTATTTAATAAATAATTAAACTACCCCCATGTAACAGTGATGGCTGAAACAAAACTAATGGCAAAAACTAAGAACATGCAACCTGGAATAAATTATTGATATGGGTCAGATTACAATTTGGAGAATTTTTCTTTTTGCTAAGTAATTATCAGGTTAATCATGATTAAACAGAGCTTAAACACACTTCAGAAGTTAATTAATTTTTGACTGAATAAAGAGGAAAAATGCTTTTCTGAAGGCATATGCAAGAGAGAGAGCAAAGCAAGGCACATTGACAATAGATCTCATATATTTTCACATGTTGTGTATTCCAATCTAAAGCTGTTTT
Source organism: Anacardium occidentale (assembly GCA_026122585.1). Classification (NCBI taxonomy): domain Eukaryota; kingdom Viridiplantae; phylum Streptophyta; class Magnoliopsida; order Sapindales; family Anacardiaceae; genus Anacardium; species Anacardium occidentale. Next base: position 112,120 of record JAJEJH010000087.1, on the reverse strand, counting down.
TTATTAATTTAAGCAGGAAGGTATCTTATCTGTTGCACCTTCTACGTTCATATTGTTTTCTTTTTTTGCCGAAAGAATATTAAAAGAAAATCTCGTGAGAAAAAGTATATATAAATCCCACAATTTGTCTTGTTAGACAAGACATTTAGTTATGATATTTTAATATTAATTTTTCTTTTGTTTTTCTCTCTTTACTGTAACAATACCCTTATTATCAACAACCTCTCCTGTTTATCATGTGTTCAGAGCACCGAAATTAATTAAATTTATCTTATTTTATATATTTTAAACGAAATTAAATTAGTTTTTAAGTGTAAAATAAAATCGATAATCTTAGTTTTTACGTATATTAATATTGTTTACATGTGTAATATATTATGTATAAGTATTGACTATACAAATTAACATTATTCATACACATAATATATTGTTTATGTACGATCAATTCGTGTAAATAGAGAACTATAAACATAAACAATATCAATACACGTGAAATTAAAATTATTTTTGTTTTATGATTAAAAATAAAATCAATTTCATTTAAAATATTTAAAATTAAATCAATTTAATTGATATTTCGTTAATCTATACCCATTGTAAGAGTCGTACTTGGATAGTATTATTTTAAAGTATTTATGCAACAATGAAAACTAATAGCACTTGAGTATTCTTAAGTAAAATTTATGTTATCCTAATAAAAACAATAAATATTTATTTTTTAAAATTAAAAAAGCCAAATTCCTACATATATATTAAATTTATTAACATATTATGTTATTATAAAATTAATAAAAAACAAAAATTCTTTTAAACTAAATAATATTTTATTCTTAAAATTTTACTAAATTTTTTTACTCTATTTTATGTTAATTTAAATTAAAAATAATAAAAATTTTACTAATATAAATATAGATAAGAGTGTCATTAACATATAATTATATGTTTAGGGACAAACATAAATTTTGAAAATTTTTTGAGTTTTGATAAAAATTTTAAGAGATTTTCAAATTTGAAAATTAAAAACTAGGCATATTTTTTTTAATTTGGAAAATTTTAATATGCTCTCAATCATTTTAATAATAAATTTTAAAAAATTGATATTAATACCTCAAATAACAATAATTAATTTCTAAATCTTTTTCTCTTTTTAAAATGCCAATTTTTTTTATCTTTATCCAAAACTTGAACAATTCCAATGGGTAATGCTCCACTTGCCGAATGAAGGACGGCCACTGAAGGAGTGAACTAAAAAGCTGCAAGCCCATCATTTCCTATCTTCCTCCTTCCCTGTCTCGCTCTCTCTCTTTGACCATGGAATTACCAAGCTTTCTCTTGGAGTCCCACCATTCTCTCCCACTAATGCCCAAAACCAGATCCAGTACGTTGCCATGTGTCGCCCAAGTCTTGGATCCCATTACCATTCCAACTTTTCCACCTCGTGCAGAGGGGCCCCACCGAGCTTACTTAATTTGGACTTTGAGAAAGTGATTTTCTGGTCCAGAAATTTAGGACTTTGGGGGCTCAGAAATCATTGAAGCACGACGCATTAAATGACTTTAAAGCATTGAGACCAAGTTCAGTTGAAGCCGAAGTCCCCACCTTCACCTGTCCAACCTTTGTTGGGCGGCTTTATACCTGGTGTATTGCCCTCCTCCTTTATAAGTATAGAGGCAGCTCTTAATTTTATCATAATTCTACTCATATTTAATAAAATTTTAGCACAAAAAATATCCTCATACCACAATGTAGGGACAAAATTATTCATAATTCTACCCACCGTGCAGGGAAAGTTACAGCTTGCTGGGTTTGGCTTAGGATGCCACAGACCAACTTTGACAGTATCGACTACTTCCAAATTGGAAGCTGCCTTCTCTCCTTGCAAATTCAACTTATACCAACACGACATCGTACAATACTGTATATTACAGGGATCAGACCTTCCAGACTGAGTCAACCCAACTAGCAGAGATGGAAATTGGGCTCTATAGTTACCACTGCCCTTAATTATTTTTTTTCTTAACGTTAATATCCTCTTAATGATTTCTAATTAGTTAGAATTTAAATTTACAAAGGTTAAGTTAAAATTTTGGAATTTTATTTTGGAAGACCAAAATTTTAATGATATTGTGTTAAAACAATAATTTTATTTTATATCAAAACGTATTTGAATTTTCTTTTCCTTCATTAGAATACTAATTTTCAAATAATGACTAATTTTATTTTTTTAATGATTATTTTAATGACAATAAATCTCCTCTTAACAAATTTTTTTTTAATGGTTTTTTGATTTATAAAAGCAAAAACAAGCCCTTAAGATTTTTTTGTTGAATCGAAGTCAAAATCTTATGAAGATGAAGGCTTTTTTAATGGGCTGGGCTGTTATATGCAAATGCAGTTCGTTGGAGACCTCCAAATTTTATTCTCTAGGACTCAAAAAGTTCTCTACAATACAAAATAATAAAATTCTTCTCAAGTTATAGAAATCATGGAGATTCCCTTGCCATTAAAGCTGTATGTATTAAAATAAATTATAGGAAGGAAATTTAATAATATTTACTAACTTACAATATTATAATGTCAGAGGGGGCAAGAAATATTCAATATACCCTCTCTGGATTTTACTTTTTTACTTGTAATGGATAAGGGCAATATAAATATATTTAATTAATTAATTAATTAAATGATTTTATTTGTTAAATAAATAATTGAAGAAAAACCAGTTTGACGGGGTCAACATGTGAAAAAGGTTCTGAGTGGTCAAGGTGTGTCAACAATTCCCACTCCCCACAGCACGGTCCATCCATGAATGTAATGTTATGGTTTGAACCATTCAAGATGAGAATATATAAAGATTCTTCTCAATTATATACGGCCTATGCTAAAAATATTTTTCACTCTTTGACAACATAATTTTATTTTTTTTATCTAAAATCTAACTCTATTAATGGAAGATAATCTGTAACACAATGTCAAAAAATGAAATTATTATATTATTTTTAACTATTTCACTTTTAAAATTTATTATATCACATTTAATTAATAAAATTAAAAAAAATTCATTTAGATAACAAATTTGTATTTATATTATCTTTTACTTTTTCACTTTTCACTTTCACTTTCACCTTCTTTTCTTTGAGTGTCATGATCAGCCTTTACCATTACCATCACCGTCGATTTATAACTTTTTTAACTCTGATAAATTATCCCACATTTTTAACATTGTAAAGTCATTGTCTTTTCGACATTTGTAAAAGTATTATTTTTTTTATAGTGAAATGACTGTTTTCCATCAAATGTTTAATGAAATGATAGGTTTTCATCTTTCAAGTTTAAAAAAAAAATCATTATTCATCTACTTGTTAAATATGTTAAAATTTTTATAAAATTGTTGAAACTACAGAAAAAAAAAAAAGAAAAAAAACTCAAACTAAATATAATTTTATCTCCAAGTCTTTATTAAAAAAGATTTACCCTAGTTTATATTAATTTTGATTAAAATAATTAAAAATTACTAGTATAAATATAGATAAGGATATCGATAATACATAATCACAAGAAAAATTATAGCTTTTGAAAATTTCAAGGGTGTTAATAAAAATTTTAAGGGTTTTTAAGAAATTAAAAAAAGTTAGGGATTTCAAAAATTTTTAAATTTCAATATGTCTCTCGATAATTTTAAAAAAAATAATTACACTTCCAAATATCTTAACAAAAAAACAACAAATTAAAAGTGTAAACATCTTATTATAAACTATTACAACTATAATCATAGCTTCAAAATATTTGGAAAGAATATGATAAATTTAAAAATAAGATAAAACTATATATTTATCTCAAATAAGTTATAAAAATAACATTTACACTTCAATAATATTATTTAAACTCCAGTTTGATTGAAGTGTTATTGTAATATTTTAAATCAAGGGGCTAAAGTGACAATTAATTACACCTTTATCATAACATGTAGATGAAATAATGTAAATACATTTTGACTACTAAAATTTTGATAAATAGAGAAGAAAATAAATTTTTAAACTTTAAGAGAGGAAACTATCATTTTATCAAATATAGGATATAAAATTGTCATTTGGCCTAAATTATAATTAAACTTTTATGATTTGTGTATCGGCTTTTTTTAGTATTGAAAGAATAAAATTGTTAATTAGGACGTAACAGATCATATAAAAACTTTAGTTTAAAATATAAATAATTATAAAATAATTTATAATTATCATAATCTCTAGACATTTAATATTAATTATGTCGATAATTTCAAAGTTTAAATAATATTATAAATCACATCCCGCATGGATATGGTCTTGGGAAGTGAAATGGATGAGTAAAGTTGCTGGTAATACATTCATGTGTTCATTAATAAGTTAACAAATTTAATTAACACTAATTAATTACTTACTTAACACTAATTAGGAATTACCATTAAGATTTTATAGAAAATCTGCTGGTCAAACTCCCTCGAGTGAACAATAAAACGTACTCGCTGTAAATGTGATAATAAATTGTAGTATCCAATGATATATTGCCACGTTTTGAAATACAAATAAGGTTTACTTTTCGTCTAGTTGTGAATTTAGCCCAGCTTATGCCAGAATCCTGACAAGTGACAATAGAGCCCTCAATCTGTCTAATATTTTGTTTACTTCAATTTATTTTTCATATTTTTACTAGTTCCATAAAAATTCAAAAATTTCACTTTAGTCCCAATAAATTAAAGAACAGTTAATTCTAAGAAAATGTTTAGAAAGTTACATCTGAACAAATGAAAACAACCTTTAAATGAGTCTTCCAATTAAAAAACAGTTATATTTCATTTTACACAACAAAATTGGCCCTTACTGGATTCTCAAATCCCTTCACGCAAATTTCAATTGAACTTGCTCTTGTAGTTGGTGAATTGAGGTCATCACAAGCTTCAATAAATTAAGTATTTTCCCATTAATTAGTGAATGGGCAACTAAATCTAATATATAATGAGTAGTTGGCATTTGTATCAAAGTGTCAATTAAATTATTGGCCAAACTATTAATTTTCACTCTAAGGTTTTTCTAAATGATAAAATCTCATTAAAATTTGTCAAAAAATTAAATATTCACCATTTTTTTAATATTTTATAATAAAAACCAAAATACCTTCCATAAAAAAATAATATTAATATTAAAATAAAATTTTATATAAAATAATATTGATATAATAAAAATATTTATATATAAAAAAATTTTAAAAATAACGTTGTCATTGTTGACAATGGCCGTTTTTTAACATTTTTTATTTTTTAAATTTATTTATAAATTTAATTTTATTATTTTTATTTAAAAAGATAATAATATTTTTTTTATCAATTAAATTTAACGGTTGATCATTAAATTTAATAATTACTTTAGTCGACATATAAATATTTGGTTTTTCAGAAATTTTTGACTGGTATTTTGTTATTTAAGAAAAATTTAGATGGAAAAAATTGGTATGGCCTAAATTCTTAGAGTACCCATTATAACTAATTAAATTTAAGATGGATATATTTAACAATTTGTTAATGTAATTCAATTACAATATTGGTTTTTTGAGATTAAACCAATTTAGTTTAGATCCAATTTCATAGTCAAATAATTAGAAATTTAATTATTTTTCTTATAATTGTTTGGTAAACATGTTAATGCTTTATTCCTTGTACCTTGAATGTCGTGTTATATCTAACCAACAAAGCGGCTATTCAAGGGTGACAATGTTGAATTTCCAAAATTGAGAGGAGATAAGTGTTTTCGTGTTAAACCATATAGGTGACAAAAAAACCTTGCAAGTTTAATAATATAGCAATTTCATTTCGAAAAATTTAAGTAACCATCTCTATCAGTATTTTGCGGCTAAGTGGAATTAATTATTACACAATCTTATCTTTTACCTTTCTTTTATAGTGATTAATCTTACTCAGATAACTTTGATGAACTAAAATTTATATTCTTCAAGTTTAAAAAATTTATTTACAAACCTTACATCCATTTTGTTTATTGAAATTATTACGTGAAAAAGATTATTTTATGTTATACCAATTTAATAATAAAAAGTTATTAAAATTTGTTATTATTTGATGAACCAAGTAACATAATTTTTTTATTAATAAAATATAAATTATCAAAATAATACTATTTTTAAGTCATATTTTGCAATGAGTATTTTTATTTATTTATTAATATTGTGTCAAAATTATTAATTTAACAAAGATATAATATTAAAACATTCTTAGTTGTAAAAAACACTTTCATAAGATATTAAAATATGTAGTTGTTTGCACTAATTTATATATTAATAAAAATGTATTATCATATAATTAAAATATTTTAAATTAAAAATTAAATAATAGTCAATTATATAATAATATATCACTCAAGACTTTTATGGTGATTTTCATTAAGGCGAAATTTTCTCGTCTTATTATTAGGATACTTAGGGGTTAAAATGAAAATAATATAAAATTTTTGGTAAATATCATAAAAAGACAAAAAAGGGAGGAATCACTAAATAAGCTATATAACAAGGATCAGTCTGAAAAAAAATAAAGAAATGAAAGAGGTTACCACGTCCAATGGGAGCAACATCTCGGCAAGTAACAAATAAGTAACGGCTAATGCACCGTCGTCTCCCAGTTGATAAGTAAACAGAGTCTCTCTTCTCACTGTTTCTCACACGGCGCGAAACTTCACGGTTCTGGTCATATTCCTTTCTGCGAAATCCTGAAGAAACAACTGAAACTGAAAACAAAATCATAGCAAACAAAACAGAAAACGAAAGCAATGTTCAAATTACACAAACACAAATCGGATAATTTTGGAGAGAAATGTTATTTCAAGCTCTCCAACTTTCAGGCTGTTCAGGTTCACTTTCATTTGTCATCAATTTGCGAATTTATCCTTTTCTATATATATATATATATATATATGTAAATATATATTTGTCGTATGAAGTTTAATGGCTTGAGAAATGGTGCACTTGAGCTGATTGTTTTTTGGAACAGTTTAATTTATGATTCGAAATCTGAGCACGAAGAAAAAGTCAATTACAGTTTATAGCATGTGCGTCTTCAATTCGAATTTTTGGATAGTGCTGTATAACCTGGAAACTCTTACAGTATGATTATAATTCTGAGCTTACAGCTCAAAATTTTGGAATGTAATTATTTATATTTCAAAACTGTAAAACATCGTCAGATATTATATGTAGTTGTTAAAACCACTCGGAATACAGATTCAATTTGTAGATTTTTTTTCTTTCCAATTCAAAATTGTTTTCTGACTACCAACTTTATGGTTTGTTGACCAAAGCTTGATTTAATGCACTGTTTGCTATTATTATTAAGAATGTAAGATATTCTCTAAGTTTAGCCATGTCATTAATTTTTTATTTTTTTTTAAATTAATCGAAGTTGGCATGCCTTTAATCTGGGAAAGTAAGATTTTGAGTTGGACTGAAATTTTGTTGTGTTTGTTTGATGAATTAATTCATTATAAAAGGAAATGAATATCTGCTCACATTGAAGTTGGACGAATTGGGGGTAAGGTTATGACTTAAAGGAATTAAATTGTATGTGTGTGTTCTACAAAATTTTGTGCTTATTGTATTCCGAATGGGTTGGAATTATAAGTTTAGGAATTGGAATCTGGTAGAATTTAAGTCTAAAGAACATTGCCTCCATTTTTATGGTTGATTTTATTACCTGTTAAGTGTAGTTTTGTGGTTGTTTTAATTTTATGTTCTGATTGTGGTTTATAAGGTCTTATTTTAATTTTATTTAGTTTCAGAGGTCATGTTTTAATTGTTAAGCAATTCTTTTGCAATTGCAGGTTCCCAAAGGATGGGACAAGCTTGTTGTATCTGTTGTCTCCATAGAGACAGGCAAAACCATTGCCAAGTCAGGGAAAGCAATAGCACGGAACGGAAATTGCCAATGGATTGAGGCTTTTTCAGAGTCTATTTGGATTCAGCCGGATGATGCATCTAAAGATGTTGAAGAATGTGTCATTAAGCTTGTTGTTTCCATGGTGTGATGTTTATGTTAGTTGTTTGCGAGGCTTTATTTTTATTTGATTTAGAGTCAATTAACCAATACCTGAAAGGAAAATTCTTGTAGGGGTCATCTAGATCCGACATCCTTGGTGAGGCTTCTGTCAATTTAGCAAGATACATGAGTTCAAAAAATCTTGTTCCTCTTTCATTACCATTGAAAAAATGTAATAGTCAGACGATCTTACAGGTGAGTCATCTTAACAATTTTCAGTTTCTTTGGAATTATACATCAGTTGAATCTGTATAATTCTAACTGTGGTCCTGTTTACACGCTCTTTTTGTTATGTTGAATGTATTCTGATATATTGGCTATCTGTCTACTGCAAGTATTTTCAATTGGGTACAATAAAGGATGACTGTAAACTCTGCTCTGACTAAAATTTTCTTCTCACTTACAGCTTACAGTTCGGTGTCTAACACCCAGAGAAAAACTCAGGTTTGCAGTTAAATGTGAAACTTCATACTTCTTAAACTCTGTTCAGTGGTTGTGAAAGAGTTACTGTACCTTTTAAAGGGATGAGTGCTGGAAAGACACAAATTCAGACATGGAGGACATGAACGTTGACTATGACGAGTTGGAAAACAAATCAGATGTTTCAGTTGGTATGTTCACTGGGAGTGTTGGATCTTCATCTAGCAACCATTTGGATCGTGCATCTGAAGCAAGGGAACCATGTAGTCGGGTATGCACCTTCCTCTCATAAAGCTCTAGTTTGATATCTGAACAGTTAGTTTACCATTACAACTTCTGCCTTGTTCTTAGCTATGAAAATGGATTTGATGTGCCATTTCTTAATGTTGAGATTGTTTGCTTTTCAAGTTTGTAGCTTAAAACCCTAATACAAATATTCATATTAAGCTGGTATTCTAGTGTTAAGATCTGATAAATGAAGCATTTTACCATCGAGATTTTAATGTCTAATCTCGGTAATAACTGATTGCTGTTCCCGTATCATGGGTCTGAAGACCTGTCTTTCTTTATCATCCTTTTTGTATATAGATGGACTAACCCATGGTTGCTGGTTATCATGTAGTATATCATTCTATCCATCTGTAGCATGGACTCTTTATCGTGTAAGACAACTCTGTGGCTTTGGTTGTTAACGGAAATGATTTTACTTTCATATGAATCATTTAGTGGAATTGAGCTGTGATTTTGTTGACTTGGTTATAGTGACTACTATTTTTAGTGTTCTATAAAGTTTCATAAGGACATTAGTTTGTGCTCCATAATAGGTTTCCAATCTTACACCCCAATATTATCTTGGATATAAAATTGACTAAACCATGTTCGAGAATTATCTACATCGCCTACAGTATGCTTTGCTGAAACACTGAATTGAAAAATTGGAGCAAAAACCTCTTTGCTAATGTGATACATATCTCATGTACTTTGATTGCCACTAGAAATATTATCATGGCCTCTGCTTTTTGCTTTTGCTCTCATGTGGTTAAATAATTTTTTTGATGTCACTGCAGAACATGAGCATCTCACCTTCCGCTTCTTGTAATAGCTTTGACTCTGTCGAGAGCTCCTCTGGCAGGGAAAAATTGTCTCCTCAAAATTACTCTAGTAGGGTAGTGAACAATCTGGTTGGAAGACAAGACACAGTTGCGTCTGAAAGTGGTTCTCCTTATAGCTTTTATTCTTTCAATGATCCATTTGGGTCAAATCAATCATTCATTAATTCAGAAGCCTTAAATTCTGGAAGTTATCTTCAAACTCAAAGAGAAGAATTCGATGGAGTTCCAGTTGCTGTTGCCTCATCACCTTTATCGAGTGCTGGTTCATATAAAGACCTTCTGGCAGCTGCAGAAGTTACAATTGAGGAGATCCGTGCTGAAGCTAGTTTGTGGGAAAAAAATGCTCGAAAGCTAATGATTGATTTGGAGAAACTACAGAAGGAATCATTGGAGCAATCTACACGTCAAGCAAACCTTGAAATGGAGCTCTCAGAATCACATGCTAAATGTGATAGCTTGAATAAGGAAATTAAGCAGCTGAAGATCTTGGTTGAACAATCACAGTTGCAAGCAACTGCTACTGAGAGTTTGAAGTTTCAGGCTGAAGACAAGGAAAAAATTCTGAAGGAACTGGAAGATGAGTTAAAGTTTCAAAAAGAATCAAATTCGTATTTGACACTGCAGGTAAAGAAGACGCAAGAATCAAACGTTGAACTTCTTTCCATTCTTCAGGAACTCGAAGAGACTGTAGAAAAACAGAAAATGGAAATTGACGGTCTTTCTAAAGCAAAACCAGAAGTGGATGTAGGAATGAATGGCCAAGGGTTTGAAGACAATAAGCAAATAAATACAACCGAGCAGGATTTAGCAGAGCGGATGAGAGAAGTCTCCCGTGATTCAGACCTGGAAGTATGTATTGTCGAAAACCTGTCAAGAGACTTGAATGCTGAGGTTGGACAAGAGGATGATGGGAAGCTAGAACATGAGCTACAGAAGTTAGTAGATGTTAAAAAGAATTTCGAGAGTACCATTCAGTTTCTGGAAAGATCTTTGGAGGAAAAAAAGCATGAGGTAGAGCTGGAACGAGGTTTAAAGACTCAAATTCAAATGGACTGTGAGGCAAAGTGGAGGGCTATAATAACTGAGAAAGAGAAAAAAATCATCAATTTGGAGGCCAAATTATCTGAGGCTCAAAATGCTCAAGAGTCGAAAGAAATGGTTTCCGGAAACAAAGATAGTCATGATCTAATTATAGAATTTGATTTTCTAAAGCGGAAGATTCAAGAACTTGAGAGGGATTGCAATGAACTCAAAGAGGGAAACCTGGAACTTCTGTTCAAGCTCAAAGAATCAGAAAAGGATCTTGTAACGTCAGATGTCCCTTCTACATCTTTATCAAATATGTGTGCAGGGAAAAATCTTGACTTCACATCTGAATCTGAAGGAAGAAAACTGAAATTTCAAACATGCAAGCATGAAAATGACCTTGAGAACCAGTTGCAAGCTTTCAAGGACAAAGTTTGTTTTTTTGATGCTGAACTCTGTAATTGTCGCTCCAGAGCAGAAGAGAAAGAATTTGAAAATGCTACTCTGCAACAACAGCTAGAACTTTACCAGAAAAAGGAAACTGAGATTCAAGATCATCCTGCAGCTTTCTGTTTGACGTGTAAGATTTCTGGATCAGATGCTTCCACTGAGATTCCAAAATTGCTCTCCGAGTTATATGAGCAAGTTCAACTCTCTTTATACCAGCTCAAGAAGCAGAGATCCAGTCCTATTCCTCGTGCAAGTACTGGGTGCAGTTATGGCTCTGACCAGTCAGAAATTTCAAGGAGTACAGGTTTACATACTCAAAAAGAGCAAGCTGAGGCTATCTTGAACGATTTTATCCAGCTAAAATTGTTTTTTGAAGCAAAAGTTTCTGTTCACGAGAATGAACTTCAATCTAAGAAAGAAGCCAGAGGAACAGGGGACAACTCAGAAGAAGTGCAGAATAATTTGCGGGGTCCTCATACATGTGAAAATACTCAAAGCACTTACACTTGGAAAGTAGAGATCCAGGATGTGGAATATAAATCCGAAACTATAGATCCTGCTAAGGAACTTTTGTCTCACATAGATGAGCCCAAAGCTGAGAATTTGCTCAAAGAAGAAGAGATCAATTTTCTAAGATATTACCTTAGTGAGCTGGAAACTCGGCTTTCTGGTCTTCAAAAGGAAAAAGCCCAGTTGGAAAAAAGTATGGAGATAATGCTTAGAGAAGGAACTACCACCTCTAAACAATCGGATGATTTGTGTAATGAAATGATGGTGCTGAATAGCAACATGGATTGTCAAGTTTCAGCCAACAAGATTCTTGAAAGCAAGTCTTCTGAGCTAGAGGGCGGCAAACATGACCTGGAAGTTCACTTGCATGAAGTAGAAGAAGAGAATGTACAGTTGTCTGAACGGATATGTGGCTTAGAAGCACAACTAAGATATTTGACTAATGACAGAGAGTCAAGTCGCTTGATACTAGAGAATTCAATTTCTCTTGCTCAGGATCTCCAGGATGAGGTAAGAAGATTGGAAGCTGAAATGGAGGCTCAAAAAGTTGAAATGAAACAAAAGTTACAGGACTTACAAAAAAGATGGGTTGGAGCTCAAGAAGAGTGTGAGTATATGAAAGTAGCAAATACAAAGCTACAAGCTACAGTTGAAAGTCTCATTGAAGAATGTAATTTACTGCAGAAATCAAATGCAGAGCAAAGAAAGCAGAAAATGAAGTTGTATGAACATTGTGCAGTCTTGGAATCTGAACTGGGAGAATCAGAAAAAGCCTTTTCTAATGTGTCCAAGAAACTTGAAGCACTAGAAGGAAAATATTCTTCAATGCTAGAAGAAATTGCTTCAAAGGAGAAAGCCGTTAATCTAGAACTAGATGCATTGCTTTGTGAAAACAATAAACATAAAGACAAACTTGTTATTGAAGAGAGTCTGTTGAATCAGATGTACTTAGAAAAGACGGTTGAAGTTCAGAAACTTCAAAGGGAGGTGGCACTATTTACCGAACAGATATCTGCCACTCAAGATGAAAAGGATAGAACAGCTTCAGAAGCTGTAGTTGAAGTGTCCCATCTGCGAGTAGATAAAGCTCTACTTGAAGTGGCTCTTCAAGAAGTCAAAGAGAAACTAAAATTATCAAAGAGCAACCTTGACACCCTGCAGATGGAATCTGAGGCAAAGGTGCAGCAGCTTATGAGTGAGTTTGCTGCTGCAAAGCAAAACCAGGAAGTTCTGACAGCTGACCATGAAAAACTATTGGATTTGTTGGAGGATTTTAAATCCAAGGAAGAGAAACAAAGGAGCATCATTAGAGGGCTTGAGTTAAAACTCAAAGCTTCTGAATATGAGAGGTTACAGGTAGCAAAAGAAGTTTCGAGCCTTAAGGTTCAATTGGAGAAATCAGCACAGCTGCAGGATGAAGTTCTGAGCCTTAAGAAATCACTCTATGAGGCCAAATTTGAAAAAGAAAGACTAGAAGCTTCTATCCAGATATTATCAGGAGATTATGAAGAACTTCTGGCAGAGAGAAGCCTACATATGGAGAAAATTTCTAGTGGTCAGAAAACGATTGCTGAACTAGAAGACTACAGACGTAAAAAAGTTGCCCTTGAGGAAAAGGTCCTTCGGCTGGAGGGGGATTTAACAGCAAGAGAAGCAGTAGGTTCCCAGGAAGCAGTGCTTAAAAATGAGCTTGCACATATAAGGAGAGAAAACAGACAATTTCAGAGAAAGATAAAAAGTCTTGAGAAGGAGAAGGAAGAATGTATGATAAGGGCTCAAGCTCGTGAGCAGGAGTTGAAGCAAACTAAAGAACTAAAACAGGATAATCTTGAGTCTACTGCAAATCTTTCTCAGCTTGATTCCACTGCAACCACTACTTCTATGCATAACAAATTGCAGGTTTGTATCAACAAATTTCCCGTCTCTTATTTACTTGATTTTATTAAGTTAAAACTCAAATATAGATCTGTAAATTCAACTTCTGAATGGCAGGAGCAAGATAATGGTAATCTGCAGGCCAATGAGAAGCCATCTGCTGGAGCTGGTCAACTACAACAAAACCAAAGACAGTTTCATGTCACTGTAATATATAAATTCATCCAGTTTTATTGGACAGGCCAATTATGTCTTTGTAATGGCATCGCCACATTTCATCTTTCAATATTTTCACCTTCTCTTCCTTGTGTTTCAGGGTGATAACCACCACAATTATGTCAAAGGAAGTTCCCAAACTGCAGAGATTGATCCTTTGTCGAAGATTCAACATCTTGAGAATGAACTAGCTGAGGCTTTGAAGGCAAATGACATATATAAACACCAGCTTAAGAGGTTGGTACAAGTGATGTGTTTCAGAATATAAGATTTCAATTGCTCTTTCTTCCTAAATCCAATGTCCATCCCACCAATTGCTATATACCAGTACAGAGCAATGCTAAAAGCTTTCGCAAAATGCTGCTTGCGTTTAGATTTTTGCCCAATGAAGTGAGTGAAGACGGAGCTTTGGAGAAAAATGGGTACGATGGAGAGGCAGCATCACTCGAGGCAGAGCTGAAAGATCTCCGTGAACGCTACTTTCAAATGAGCCTTAAGTATGCTGAAGTTGAATCTGAACGAGGGCAGCTTCAGATGAAACTCAAAGCTGGCAATGGTCGAAGAAAATGATTTTCATCAATCAAAGAAAGCTTCCAGGTAAAATTTTTCCCCCCAGCTCTATCTTATTCTTTTCACTCTAATTTGTGTCCTCCACGGTTATACAGTCCGTAGAAACTATCCAAAAGGAAAACGAAGTAACATGTAAATTGTTGAGAGGCATGATACTTGGAAGGGGGGACTCTTACAACAATAAATCAGGTTAGGGGAAGAACTAAAAATTTTGTAACAAACAAAAAAAATTATAATTTCTGCCCTTCTTAGTTTTTTTTTTTAACATTTCTATTTCTTTCTGTTTTTTTTTTTTTCAATTTTTAAAATAAATCTTATTTCTTCACTAAGAAATTGCCTTGTAATAGAGGCTGACACACCTTCGGCTTGGTTTTTGAGCACAGTTGATTGTATAGGAGAAGTTGGCGGGTTGATTTCTTCGGCTGTTAATACGGAATGCGGGAGTAAACATTCTTTTGAGGTTCCGTCGAGATAATTTGGTTGAGATCGGATGGTGAAGAACAAGGGCCACTGAGTCGACTCGAGCAGATGGCAAAGAGATCGATGGAGTGAAGACCAAAACTAGAGAATCTAAACCCCCACTGGGGTGAACTCATCAGATTGCCCCACCGTCGGAGTCCAACTCAGCATCGAGCCCATCAGAGAATCTAAACCCACGGAGTGATGCTGGTTAATCTAAGGAAACTGAAACGCGGCTCCTCCAGTCTCTGGTGGGAGTGACAGATGGAGATGGAATAGGAGGAGATTGTTTTACAAAGGAGAGGAAGAAGATAACCGCTGGAAAAAAGAAAATTAAAATAAAAAATTAGAAATCATGAAAAAAAGAATTATTTTTTTTAATTTATATATTAAAATTAAATAAAGAAAATCACTTTAATACCTTATTACAAAAAAGCTTGGGATGAAAGGTGAAAAAAAATATATTATTTTTAAAGTTCAAGATAAAAAAAATTGCATTCAAGCAAAAAACATTGTGAAAATAAATTGTTCTCCCAACGAAGGGAAAAAATTGAGCTCATCTTTATTCTTTGTTGCGGAATTGTCACCGTTGAAGTTTCGATTTCAGCTTATTGTTGTTTGATTTGAAATTGAATTATCAACAGTTTGGTTATTTGACTAAATAACCCAACCAATGACATGAAATTATTCAATTCATGAACAGTTTGTATAATTTGATTCAATATT
Source organism: Anacardium occidentale (assembly GCA_026122585.1). Taxonomy (NCBI): domain Eukaryota; kingdom Viridiplantae; phylum Streptophyta; class Magnoliopsida; order Sapindales; family Anacardiaceae; genus Anacardium; species Anacardium occidentale. Next base: position 96,688 of record JAJEJH010000087.1, on the reverse strand, counting down.
AATTTATATTTGTATTTATATTTAATTTGTATGATTCGTATTTATATTTTTTAAATCATAAATTATAAAACATAATTAAAAAATTTTTAATTTAAGTTTGAATTCATATTTATTTTGATTTTTACAATTCGTATTTATTGATTTTTAAAATTATAATTCATGTTTATATTCGTTTTCAGATTCAAACAATTCATTTTAGATTTGTTTAAACTAAATTTAAAAACAAACTTAAACATATTTAATTTGAATCTAACCTAATTAAAAGTAAATTTTGTATTCGATTTAGAAAATAGATGGATATCTTTTAATGGAAACATTTTCAAAATAAAAATTGCGGGTACTTAAAGAAAAACATATCGGTCAATGATTTGAAGATATTTTATCAAAATTTTAGTACTTTCGTAACCTTAATTCCTCTTCTGTATAAATATTTCCATCGCAAAAGGCCAATCAGGGATGATGCCAAACAGGCTAAAGAATCTATTTAACTTTATTATTTACGACATGAATGAAGAATTGGCGATGCCATTTGTTAATCCAAGTGCATAGTGTTCCTTCCACATATAATCAGAGAAACAATGAACACACTCTACATTCTACAAACAAAAGAGGCCCACACACCCCCCCCACCCCCACCCACAGTATCTCATTCATGTACATCAATTGACATGGGCTATCCCTCTCTTTCTCTCCCCTTTCCTTACCACTCATCCTATTTCATTTTTATTATTCCCCCCATTTTTTTTGTTTTTTAAATTTCTTTAGCCTGTCTTTACAGTATTGAGTATGCTCGAATTACCTCGACAATTGGTGCTCTACACAATGGGCACTTCCCTCCTCCTCTAACCAACTCGTTTGCACATTTTGAACAAGTGCACATATGCCCACATCTGCATTTAGTTTCTGATTATTATTACCCCCAGAGGAAAAAAATGAAACACATACACACAAAAATAAGAACCCAAGACAAGTATTTAACAGTTCCCTCCCAATTTTCTTATTCATCTTTCAGAGAGAGCATCAGAGGAAAGCCAATGGAAGATTACCTGTACAATAGAGAATCAATGTGGCTATCACAACAAACACAGCAAGTCCCTTTTCTCACATGACCCCATTTAGATCCATCTTCTGATGTCTCTGCAACCATACCTGAACAAGTAGAGGGTCACAATAATCAGAACGACAATATTGCTCAGTATAATTTAAATGCAAGTGTAAAGAATCTTCAATCTGGAAAAATGTTCTCGAAGACAAATGAACAATGATGAACACAATAAGAACAATAGACAAACCCTTTTCACCAACTGATCGATTAAGAGCAGCAGACACTTCCTGTCTGACAGATCTCTGCAACTCCAGCTGCATATCCATGCAGGCTTCCAACATCCTCTGCATGTGGCTCATACCTTGCTGAAGTCTTGCCATGTCTGCTCTCAAATCATTAAACATCTCCCACTCCTGACCAAATCAAATTCCAACTTCCCCAATTCAGTTCAAAGAGAAGAATGCAAAAAATATACAAGATACAGGATTTGGGAGCATACACTGACAATTTTATAGGACAAATTAGAAACAAAAATAACCATTGAGGGGACATCAAAACAAATTAGAATGTCTCAGCCTACTTCCCATTCATTTACATCATCAGCTTGATATGTGTCATTAGCATACAAAAAGAGACTAACTGCCTTCTGCCTATAGCAACATGAGGATAACCGAAATCATTCCAAGCAGTGGTCCTTAGAAAAAGCTTATAAAAAGTTACATTTATCCTATATTATGGCTCCAATTTCCTTCAATGGCACAAGTTATCGAGAAACTTTTGTAGCCTCAAATGCTTCATATAACAAAATGAAGCCATTTGGTTTCATAAAGAGTCCTAATTTTTTCTTCTATGCAACACAAAATATAGAAGAAAGAATAAATCGTGCCTGTCACGAACCTATGTAACGGAGGGAAAGAAGATATTATCTACTAGATAATAACAGTATCCAAAAGTTTCTAGGTTTGTAGAAGAAACAAACTCACAATTTCTGATCGGTGCATGCTGTGACGAGACCAAGGAGTTTGATGTAAATCCTGGTGCCATAGTGGCTGGGGTGGGGGAACTGGTGGAGATGGTAGCACCAATGAAGGTCTATTGATGGCATCAGGCTGATCCTCATTCTGGTCATCCCTCTGCTGCTCTTGATTCCGCTCTGGTGAAGGGGGAGTTGGTGTTGGCAAGTTTCTGTGCAAATCCCAGTCAATAGGCGTACGACCTTGCCTTTCCACATAGGATTGTATTAATTGGTCTAAACTTTCACGGAAGCCACTGCGAAGAAGATTGGAAACACTTCTCCTATAACAATAAAAAAAGAACCTTTGTTATATCAATACCAAAAGAGAGTTAGCAGTGGCTTAACATATAAAACCAAGAATCAATATGCCTACCATAAATACAAACCAACCTGCTTAGAAGCTCTCTGAGCTCCATGCTATAGACATTATCATCTTCAGGAGGATGAAATCTACTTAATCTTCTTACAGGAACAGCTCGACGAGTTCTTTGGGGATTAGAAGGCCCTTCTGACCAACTTCTAGCAGCTTCTCTAGCCCCATCCTCATGCCAAACCCCCTGGGCCACTTGTGGATTACCTTCTTCTCTATCCACATCTCCAGGAGTTTCATGGGGCCAAACATTAACTGGATTTTGTTGCCAGTTTGTATCCATCTCTGCTTCGTTACTATTTCTTGATTCATCAAACTGATTGTAACCTGAGTGTTGCCAGTTTCCTCTATCATCTTCTTGATTAGAAGTTTCTGGCCAATTGGGATTCCCAAGATTTGTGTTACTTTCCATATTTCCAGTTTGATCAGGCAACCAATGAATGCCGGTCACCTGACTCCTTGATTGTAACTGCTCATTGGTTTCATGCTGAGCATCCTGTGCAATATTTGATTGAGTCCGTTCACTACTAGATTCATTGCTATTATTGTTCAATGTGATGTCAGAATTGCTGCTTGCTTGACCACGAACAATATTTTCTAATCTGGAGCGAAATCCATCCCTACACAAGAAAAGGAATTTAACATATTAGTGTATAAATCAATACACAGTATTAATGATATTATTAATAATAAAAATACATATCACAGCCATTCAATATATGAAGTCAACTGGTGGCATAAAACAATAGCTTCTACACACTCCAGGTTATGAATATAAGCCACAATGAAAGATGCAAAATCATAAAACTCATATTGGCAGTATCTCGCAAACCAACCACATATCAAGAAATGAATAGCTAAGCTCAGTAAAGTCTATAATCATTCTTCCACGTATAGTAAACCTATCTAAGCAGTTAAGTTAGAGAGAACTAGCAAAAATAGTTTGCATTCCAACCTTTGAATATGAACAATCTTTCCACGTACTGATCCTAGTTTCATGGAAATTCTGTGATATTCAAATTTTCTAGCCACAAACCATAAATCACAGATTACACTGCCAAATAGGGAAAATCTGGCACTATGCTCTTCTAATATACAATATTCTCAATCCATATGATGATACCTGGCTCAAATTATCAATATATTAAAGAAAAACGAAAACAAAAAAAGCTCTCACTAGAACCACCTTAAAAGAAAATGCACCTATATCAGGGACAGAAAAAGCAAATAGTATGTCTTTCCAGAAAACATAATGCTGAAAGCTTAAAAACAATTTAAAGCATTCTCACGGCTTGCTTTTAGGAAGGTGAATACCTTAAACCAGATACAGTGTGTCTTAGTCTTAATTGAACTAGTTCACTAGCAGCCATTGAAGGTGGCCTCTCCTCTTCAGCAGGTCTTTCATTGTTACGCAAGAATCTACCTCTCAGTAATGACTGCAAAAAAAGTTAAAAGTATTAGCTGTTAAGACACAGTCATACTTAAAAGCAAAAAATCCTCATGATATACCTTCTTACAAATGAATATATCATGATGATATATGATAAAGCCTTTCGAAGGAAAAACAAGAAAATGATTTAAACACCAAAAATACAGTTGCATGTACACCCTACTATCAATAGCATGTGTGTTACAACAAATGTAGTTCAGTACACAGCAATATTATGCACCTTATACTTAAAATCTACATGACATCTAAAAACATTATCATGTTTAAACTCAAAATTGGAGATATGTGCCAATTTCCAAACTTAAAGTGGTATAAAAAATATGAAGGCACTAGCGTTTAAGCTTAAAAAACGAGAACACAAAGATCACTCACAAAATGCGCAAATTGTTTCGTGACAGCCTACAAACCTGTATGCGGTTACGATGAGCAAAATCAGAAACTGCCCGATGTTCCAACAAACCCTGCAGTTCCCTTTGCCTTTCCCTTTCGATCCTCACAAGTAAGTCAAGTAGAGCTTGCCTTCCTCGCAGCCGCAACATGTCCCTGCGTATATGCTCTGGTTGCCCTTCATCCTGGTCAGCAACTAATCCTTCTCGAACTTGTTCGGATGGAGCACCAGTTGTGGCTGTCTGAGCTTCCCTCCGTCCCCCACGAGCTCCACGCTGCTGACTTGTCATTTGAACCCACTCCCTAACAATTCTAACCCTTTCACGTTCAGTTTCACCAAGCCATTCAGCTCTTGGACTACCATTTCGTTGGGCAGCATTAGATGAATGCTCACTAAGGCCACTCTCCATCCATCCACGAACAATCTGCCTTACCCTCTCCCTCTCGACTTCGCCAAGATCAGGGGATTGCTCCCTACTAGACCCATTATTATCCCCATGTTCATTCTGTGACTCCATCTGATCATGCGACCAAGTCCCAAACTCATTCTCACTTTCACTTGCATCCACCACACTCCCCTGATTTTCACTCCCTCGACCCTCTGACATATTTGTACTCAAGACATTTGAATTAGACTCAACAGTCCTTTGTTGTCTCAACCTTACTCTCACCCTCTCGCGTGCCCTATTCAACAAATGTTCATCTTCCAACTCCCTCCACATTTGCAAAATCCCTGAAGCCTGAGTACTAGGCCTTTCCACATTCCCCTGCCGCCTCGAAGTAGGAGGTTGAGACTCCCTCAAAAATGATGAGTCAAGCATTGAAACTGTGTGCAAACCTGCAAGAGCCATCAACTCAGACTCCCGATTCCTCCTCTCAATTGTAGTAATCATCTCCTGTGCTTGCCTTGCAGCCCACCTGCTTAAAATTCGTGAATGCCGTCTTCTGGCAGCTGATGACTCTGCCAAGTCATCACCCTCAAGGTCAGACCTTCTCCTTCTTCTAACTAACTGATCCCCCTCATCATCCTCATCACCATTGTTACCTGTAGAACTACATGAGGCAAATGACATACAATCATCCAGGCGGCCACGCATCAATTCCTCCAAACCACGTTCAAATTCCGCACAAATATCATCTGCAGATTCAGGCTTTTGTTGCAGTTGTTGAAAATCAGTCATTTTTTCACCTACTCTCTCCACCTCTCATACACAACACTCAAAATCTTCCAGCTCATCAATACCTTTATCAATCCATACAACACACATTTCAATCCTCAAGGCCTTAGAATACATAATAAGATTATATCTACAAACACATCACTCAACAAACTCTGTCTAAATCATTAATACACACACCTTCACAGAAACCAAACCCTAATTCAACAACATTAACTAAGCCGTAATTACATTCTTATGCATAAAAATACTAACCAATCACAAACACGTGATAACAAATTCCATACCGAAATCATAAATAATTAAAAATACGTAAAGGTTACAATAAATTCGATCGAATTAAGAGAAGTAGAAAGAGAATAGATAAAAAAATTTGGATTGAATTTTGACGTTAGTGATGAGAAAAATGTGAAATGGAGACTTACCGGTCGGAGCTATTTCTGTTATGGTGTGTTTGTTTCCCGTCAAAGTGGATGAGAAAACGAAAACCCTATCGTTTTAAAAACACAGAAAATGTGAAGTGAAAACAAAAACAAAACAAAGAAAACGAAAACGAAAGGAAATAACGTTTGGCTCAACAAACGAAACACAGAGAGGAAGAAGGAGATCAGAGACAAGAATTATGGAAGAATATATAAATTATTCAGAGAGAGAGAGAGAGAGAGAGAGAAGGGCAGAGAAAACGAGAAAGAGCGACAATTTATTTTCTTTAATTTCTATTTTTTTAAGCTTCTATTTGTTTTAGTTTTTTATTTTATTTTTCCTTCTGTTATTATGAAAGAAATGACCGCGGATCTAAAGGGCTCTGACAGAGAGAGAAGCGCCGATCAACAGAGGTTTGACACGTATGCAACCGGGTTTGATTGTGTTCGTTTTGATTTTTTCCTTTTATTTTGGCTTTTGCAAAAATAATTTCCCTCATTTATAATAAAAATTTAATAAAAACTTGTTATACCATAATTAAAACTGAAAGGGTAATATTTATACTATTTTAAAATTTTAGGGGAAACAATGTTATATATTGAAAACTCAGGGGGTTGAGAATATTTTGTCGATTCTCTTTGCCACGTGTCATTATAATTGATTTACTTACACTTAAATATGCAATTAATTTTCATATTTATAAGGAATTCTTCAATGATTGATATAAAAATTTTTTTCCACAAATTCTCAAGCTTTCTCAGAATAAAATATAAAAAATTAATAGTATATTAAAAAGTCGAAGGATTCATGAACAAGGAATCCAAAAAACTGATAAAATAATGTCATAGAAGTAATAGTTTAAAAGGAGAATGGACTTCTTTGAAAGGCAATATTATAGTATAAGTAGAAAAAGTAAAGAAAGCAACAGGTGAAAAAGAAAAGGCAGGTAAATTGACAGTAGAATATTAGTTGTGGGAAGAAGGAAATGCAGGTGAAGGAATAAGGACCTGATTGAGGCTGGATCCCGAATTGGCAGTGGCTTGGCAAGACCCAAATCTGGGCCTTGTCTTACTCTTCTATATTCAATGTTATTGTTGGCTACGCTGCCTTTTTCATTGATGTTGATGTTTTAATTTATGGCCAAATTACTTATTTCCACCCAAGGTTTCTTTAAATGACAATTTTTATCCTAAAATTTTTAAAAAATTAAATACCTATCATTAATTAAAATCAACCATTAAATTTGATGATTAATCATTAAATTTAATTTACCAAATGGATATTTTTATCTTTTTGAATAAAAATAAAAAATAATAATTTTATAAAACAATTAAAATATTAAGTAATATTAATATAAAATTAAAATTTTAAAAATAAAATAAAATATTTAAAAATATAATCACCGCTGTCAACCGTGGTGGACTCTATTCCGGTTATCTGGTTTTATTAACAATCAAATCTAGTTGTCTTAATAATAAATGTGATCAAATCTAATAAAGACGATTAAATCTGGTCATTTTTTCCATCTAGAATAGTCGAATTTAGGCATATTTATTGTTTTTTACATTTTTTTTATGGTAGAGGAGGCTATATTTGATCGTTTCTATCATCTAAATGATTAAATCTGACTACTAATGAAATTAGATAATTGTTTCTGATTATCTAATTAGGTTAATAGTTATATTAAATTTTATTTTAATATTAATATTATTTTTTAGAGGACATTTTATAGTTCTAATAGAAAATATTTAAAAAATCAGAAGAAAAGTGAATATTTAGTTTTTTTAAACCCTTTTAAGCGGCCTTTCATATAAAGAAACTTTGGGTGGGAATTAGTCGTTTGGCCTTAATTTACATAATTATTTTTTTGGGAATTTGACTGGGAGATTGGCCATGTCTGGGGAAGAATTATTTGTTTTATTTTAAGCTGAAAAACAATAACCCCTAATCTATCATAAAGTTTATTTTTTTGTCCTTAATTTCACAAATACTCTGAAATCATAGAGGAGTAAATTGATCTTCATAAAAATTAAGGGGGGAAAAAAATTTAAGTATTTGGTTTTGGATTTGGCGTTAGAAAGCAAAGCTTTATCTACTGTTGATTCTGACATGACATTAATTTAGACAATATTGGTAACCATTTATTCAATGAATTGAATTTGATTGTAAAAAATTAAATTATGTGGTCCCATAATTGGACAAATGATGGGGCACTAATTCCTTTGAATTTTAATTAGAAAATTATACAATAAAGTAATTAGTTTTTTTTTTCTTCTATTCCATCCTTTTATTTGAATAATTAATCAATTTTTAAATTCCAATTTTGATAGGTTTTAAGCTTTTTTTTTAATTAAGGTTTTTCAAGCTTTTAAAGTGTTTTTTTTTTCAAATAAGTAAAACGTCCTAATCATACTATATTGTTAAAGTTCATTAATAATTTAAACTCTTATCCTTATAATAAGAAAATTAATTAAATTATCACACAAACAATTCCTTGAGAGCAGTATATGTTTTATAATTGAAGTTCATGGATTTTTGTTAAAAAATTTTGTGTTTTCAATAGTGATTATATTATTGGTTAAACTTTGTTTTAAGATTTTAAAATTCATATTAAATATTCTATTTCGAAAAAATTCCATCCCCTATTTTAAGATTTTGATTGGATGTCTTCTTTGTTTAATAAAATGACATGTAAAGAGAAAAATAAAGTAAGTTATACCATGATTAAAACTTCTTTAGTGATTGGAGAACAAGACTCCTTGAAAACTTGCTTTCTTTCAAAGTCAATAAAGTTATGAAATTCTTAACATTCTTGCTTGCAATCTATAGTGCAATTAATGAAATTAATAGAAATTTCAATTGAAGGGTACTTGAGTTCAAAAGCATGCTTATAATCTTCAAGGTAAACAAAATCATTTGGTAATGGGGCCATTGATTGAATGGTTTGAACTTAAGATTTAATTAAATTTTATATTAACTCATTAATCAAAACCTATTCCTGTTAATTATTACTTCTACATAAGGAGTGGAAAATTTGGTCGCCTTTTTCTCTCTGCATGCTTCGATAAGAACGAAGGATTCGACTATCACTGTGGGTTAATTCATGGCTTTGGACGATCTTTTCCTTTAGAATTCTTATTCTTGGAATAATATTATAATTTTGGATTTGTTTTTAAGGTTAACAAGAATTTGATAACGAATTTTTAACACGAAATTTTGAGAATCTTTTGTTGTCTCCTTCATATTTGGGGGCAAGCGAAGAGGCCTCTGCCTTACTTAAAGTTGACAAGAGAGAAGAAGGCACATGGTCTCCCATTGGAGCCCACGTCCAGCAGGCTTACAATTGCATGGCGACACAGTGGGTTGCTTCCTTTTTCGTCTTCCTCCTTCGTTCGTGCTTTTTGGAATTCACAGTTCCTCAGAGGATGATGACCTCTTGTCATTTACCAAATAAATAAATTTATCTCATGCAAAATTTAGTGGTTGCTCTCGGTTCAATAAACTTCAAAAGGAAAAGAAATTTTATTAAAAAATAAAACAATCAATACTTAATATGATGAAACCTAAAATGAAAATGCATGTGGGATTAGGTAAGAAAAGAGGGCAAGAGCCGTAAAGGGAGGACAATAATTGGAAAAAATCCATAAGAACGAAGACAAAAACATGGGAAATAGCCAAAACGGTGTAGTAATGTTAGGTTATATGTCATTCCATTCTTGCATCTCCATGCAGATTGTCTCCTCTTAATCTTGTCATTTCATTTTCCAGGGTTTCGCAAAACTCCATGCGCAAGAACCCAAAGAAAGAAAGAAAGTACATATATTTCTCAATCCATGGCATTATTTTGAACGAATAATTTGGTCAGAATTTGCGGGATTTTTTTGGGAAAAACGAATCACGTTGGTAGAAGATTAGAATCCTAAGTTACAGATAGAATTTTAGCAATTGAGAGTTTTGAAAATTAGGGTTTTGGTTGGGTCCATGCAAAATTATATAATATCATTTGGGGTTTGCCAATGTCTAGTTCTTACCAGTGGAATATATCTATTATGCAATCAATAAAAGGAGAAAAAAATTGTTTAAAAAAATGATTACTTCACATGCAATATGATTTTTTTTGTTTTCTTGTTTTCATCTTATATACAAGTCCTTATATTAGTATGGCCTTAAAATGCCACATTTTGTATACAAGAGTTTATTCTTGTGATAGTGATTGATAATAATTAACATTTGATAATTAATTGGAGTCCATTTAATTTCTTTTGTTTGATTATATAATTTAATTTAGAGGGATATTTTTAAAAAGCTAAAAAACTATTTAACACCCAAGATTTAATGAAATGATAAATCCATATCCGTTAGGTTTAATAAAATTAAATTTTCACTCATTAATAAAAAATCAACATTTAGTGTATAATAATCAAATGATATTTATGTTATTTTATCTAAATATTATAATAAAAATATTCTTGGACGTATTAACGTTATTTTTTTTAACTTGCTATGGATAAAAAAATTCTTTTTCTTGTTTTAAAATTTATTATATTTACCTATATGTTTTAAAATATATAATAACTATAATAGTTGGTAATATAATATTTATTTTTCTAACTTACTAGAGTATTTAGAGGAGAGTTTGTCGTTTTTTAATTATTAAGAGGTATATTAAAATATAAATATTTTCATAAACACCCACAATTTTTTCCATTTCAAAAGTCCTTAAAATTAAAAGAAAACATTTTAAAATTTTTTCAAATTTCAAAAGTCTCCAAAGTTTAAAAAAGAAATTGTAGTTTTCCCTAAAGATATGTTATTTTATTTTAATATTATTAAGGAGTATATTAAAATTTAAATCTTGCCAAAAACACCCCCAATTTTTTTCATTTCAAAACCCCCTTAAAATTTTTTCAAATTTCAAAAATCTCCTAATTTTTTTGAAAAAAATTGTAGTTTACTTTAAACATAAAATTGTGATAGAGATGTATTAAAAGTATAAACATTATTTTTTGAATATACTAGAGAGTAAATAAAGAATTTCCCTATCTTGTTTTAAAATATTATTATATTTACTCATATATTAAAAAAATATTAACTTTTAATTGTTTATAATAAGATATTTACGTCTTAACTTGTTATGTTTTTTAGATATAATCTTAGTTTTTAAATATTGAGGGTGCATATTGAAATTATAGAAATTTCAAAATCATTCCTAACTTCTTTCAAATTTAAAGTTTTTGTTAAAAACTTTAAAAATCAATCCAAACTTTTTTAATATTAAAAAACCCCCCCAACTTTTTTAAGAAAATTATAATTTAATCTAAATGTATAGTTTTATTATTAGCACTCTTATATATATATATATATATATATATATACATACAAATAATTTTTTATTTTTAACATTAATTAATAGAAATTAGAGCAAAAATGTTTAATAAAGCTTTAGGAGAAAAATAATATTTAGTCTGAGGTATTTTTATTTTTTCAACAAATTTATAATAAAATTAACAAAATTTATTAACAAATTTAACATATAGATAAGAATTTGATTTTTTTTACAAATTTAATAGATGAGATTTTGTTATTTCAATAAACATTGAGTCTTTTTGGCCTTTGGTGTCCTAATCTAACCCAAAATTAAATGTATTATGATTTTTTTTTTAATTCATCATTGAAGAAAAGCATTACAAGTATAGATGAAATATGACTTAGGACACCACATTTTGTCTACAAGAGTTTATCATTACGGCCAATTTTTAATTGAACCCGTAATTAAAATTTTAAAAGTTAACTTTACATTCTATTTATCTTAGTAATTTCATGAAAAATAATTAGAAGATTTCTTGATAAAAGTATAAATATAAGAATTGATATAATTTTTGAGGCCAAACGACCCATGCCCACTTAAGGGTTTTTTAAATGACAAAGTCTTATACAAAAAAGTTTAAAAAACTAAATATCCACTTCTTTTTAATTTTTATAACATTTTATAGTAAAAATCAAACTATCCTTCATACAAAAAAAAATAAATAATATTAATATTAAAATAAATTTAATATAAAATAATATTAAAATAATAAAAAATTTTAAATAAATTTAAAAATAAAAAATTTAAAAAACCTAACTGTGTGGCTAGAAAATGTCCACTTGATTAGATTAGTTGCTAGATCTGATCGCTTCAATAACAAAAACGGCTAAATTTGGCTCCCAAATATCTGATAGAAGCAAGTAGATTTGGTCGCCTCCGCCATTTAAAATGGTCAAAAATGGCAACCACTTGGTTAGGTTTTCATAATTTTTTAATATTTTTTATTTGTATATATTTTTTTAAAATTGTTATAATTATTTTAATATTACTTTATATTTTAAATATTTTATAAATTTAATTTAATTATTTATTATTTTTTTATTCAAAAAAAACAAAAATGCCCCATTGACCGATTAAATTTAATGGTTGACTATTAAGTTTAACCATTAACTATGATCAATTGATGAATATTTGATTTTTTAAAATTTAGTGGGTGATACTTTGTCATTTAAGGAAACATTGGGAGGACACTAGTTGTTTGGCCCATTTTTTAATTGAGAATTGATAAGAAAATAATTTCTACCTTTGCATTATATTTTAATTATATCTTGTTTGGCTAGAGGACTTAACGCCCTCTACAGTGGTTTTAAAGAACAAAATCATATTCATCAACTATTCAAAACCTAAAAATCCATCTGTCAAACATTTTTTATCCAAATTTTTCAAAAATTTTTATATAATCACCAAAATATCCTCGTTAAAAATAAAAATATAACATAATATTTAAATATAAAAATATATGAAAAAATAAACAATTTGAAAATAAAATATAAAGCAACCACCGATTTGGTTCAATTTTTTAATTTTTTTATGTTTTTTAATTTTATTTTTAAATATTTTTATTATTTATTTGTTATTAAAATAATATTTTTATTATTTTATAAATTTTATTATTAAAAATTATTTTTTATCATTAATATTATATAATTAATTATTAATTTTAATTAACAAAAGAATGTTTAAATTTTAAAAACTTAGCTAATAGAATTTGGCCTTTTTTTGCCATCATTATTCAGTCAAATTTAATGGCTCTGTATATGTATGTAGCAAATTTGAAGTGACATCTTAGTTTCCTAGTTAGGGTCAAAACATTTTACTTTAGGCCAAAGGACATACTCCCACCCATAGTTTGAGGTGGGGATAAGTCCCACCCGCCAAGTTTAGAAAGCTCAGATTTCCACCCGTTAACTGTTAAATCTAACAATCAACAGTAAGTTTAAGGGCAATTTTGTTATTTTAAAATTAAAATTAATAATATTATAAAATAATATTAAAATATATTAAAATTATAAAAAATTTTAAAAATTTTTATAAAATTATAAAAAATTATTTAAATTAAAAAAATTAAAAACCAACTACTGCTGCCGTGCCGGTGGCGGTGGCCGCAGCAAATAGCACCAGGTGGCCGTTCCGGCCACTTGGTTTCAAGGGAGGCCAGATCTGGCCTCCCGAATCGACGGAGGCGGCCAGATCTGGCCGCCTCCTCTTTTAGCAGAGGCTCCAGATTTGGCCGTCTCCGCCAGAAAAAAGGCCAGAAACGGTCGGAGATGGCCCCAATGGCCGTTTTTGACCAAGGTTTCCGACGGAAGTGGTCAGATCTGGCCGCTCCGCCAAAAGAGGAGGCGGTCAGATCTGATCGCCTCCGTCGATTAGGGAGGCCAGATCTGGCCTCTCTTAGAACCAGGTGGCCGGAACGGCCACCTGGTACTATTTACTACGGCCACCACCGCCGACACGGCGGCGGTGGTTGGTTTTTAATTTTTTTAATTTAAATATTTTTTTAAAATTTTATAAAAATTTTTAAATTTTTTTATAATTTTAATATATTTTACATTTTTATTAATAAGGGTATTTTTGTCATTTCATAAAATAAGTTAATGAAATTGAATGGAAATTGGATGAAGGGTGGGAATCTGGGCTTTTTAAACTTGGCGGGTGGCACTTTGTCCCCGCCTCAAACTATGGGTGGGATTATGTCCTTTGGCCTTTTCTGATTGGTCGCTGCAACCTAGCACTTTGTTATGACGCTTTTACCCATGTTGTTTTTAGTTAATGTCAATCAAATCCTTTTACAAATGGGCCGTGCTGTCATTTTTGAAATTCTAAAACAATCAGAGTAAAATAGGCTTTTAAGCAGAAGAAACAAAAACGCCCTGGGGGAAGTGGCTTTCTGTGTGGACGCAAGGACAAGGAAGTGGGGAGGGGGGAGTGGGAATGCTCGTGGTTTGTTTATGTTAATGATGGCCTCTTCTTTGTCTCTCAAACCCTTCTTCGTCTCTCACTTCACTGATCTCAACCGTCAGGTGAGCGTGTTTCTTCTTTTCACTCGTCTTTCGTTTAATTACAATTCAATTTCTCATGTTTTAGCAGGCTTTTATGGACAAGAATGACTGGGAGTATGCTGCTGCCAATACCTTGGGTTTTTTTTTTTCTTGTGGAATTGGGTTATTTCGGGACAGCATTTGTAAATGATATGTTTTTTGTGTTTCTTATAGGGTTTTGCTCCTGGGAATTTCTCAGCAAGTTTGGGGTTCAAGAAAGAGTTTAAATTTAGAGAAAGCCGGTTATTGTATGGGAAAAAATTTCAGTTTGAATTGTTCATTGGAGAGACATGGATGTGAGCACTTCAGCCGTTTTGGATGATCTGGCAGAGTGTTGTAATGGTTTGTGTTTTTTTTGTTTTGTTTTCATTATATTCGGTTTAGTCCGTGGATGTATTGGTGCAATTGTAATTTTATTTAGGCCAAAGAACTAAGTCCCACCCATAGTTTGAGGTGGGGATAAAGTCCCACCCTAAGTTTTAAAAACTCAGTTTTTTACCCTTATGGAAATAATTTAATATTAAATAAAATAGAAAACAGTAGACTTTAGGGGTAATATTGTCATTTTAAGATTAAAATTTTATAAAAATATAAAATAAATTTTATAAAATATATAAAATTTAAAAAAATTAAAATATATATTAAAAATATGAAGCAGCCACCGTTGTCAGTGCCGCGGTGGTGGCCGCTGCTGAGGGAGTTAGGTGGCCGTTTCCGATCATCTGGTTTCAGGGGAGGTCAGATTTGACCTCTTCATTCGATGGAGACGGCCAAATATGGCCGTCTTAGTTTTGGCGGAGGCGGTTAGATCTAGCCACCTTCATCAGAAGAAGTTTCCGGAAATGGTCGATCTTGGTCTGAGTGGCGATAGTCGGCCTTTGTTTTTTACGGAGGTGGTCAGATCGCCCCCATCGAATAGAGAGATCAGATCTGGTCTCCACTGAAATCAAGTGGTCGAAAATAGCCATCTGACCCCTTCAATGGCGGCCACCGCCATGACACTAGCAGTGGTGGTTGCTTAAAATTTTTAAAAATTTTTAATATATTTTTTAATTTTTTTAAAAATTTTTAAATTTGTTTAAAATAATTTATATTTAAAAATTATTTTATAATTTTATTATAAATATTATTTTTTAAAAGGGTATTTTAGTCATATGAGTATAAAAATTATAAAAAAGGTTTCCAAGGGTGGGAGATGGGCTTTTGAAACTTGGAGGGTGGAACTTGCGACACCTCAAACTATGGGTGGGACATAGTCGTTTGACCTTGAATTAAATTACACCTTTCTAAAACCCAAAAATACGGGACGGAACCATCCGGACCAAATCCCGGTTCAGTAAGCACACTTTCTAGACCACCCGAACCGGTTTTAAAAACCTAGTTTAAGAAGGAAAAAAATATGGCAGAGGTCGGTTTCTTCCTCATTTCGCAGGAAGCCATCGCGACATTTTTAGTTGATTAGCACTGAAGGCCACCAGAAATTCCACTGAAAAGTACGAGGAATCGGACTGCTCGCTTCTTCGTTATCTTCTAATAGTCTGTGAGTATCAGTAAATGGATATTCTTACTTTTGTTCTTATTCAACTTCATATTTCGTTCCATTGAAATGTCATTTCACCGAGTGCAAACCTTTAAGTTACGCTACTTAAATGTCGAATTTTCTTTTTATTCTATCGATTTTGATTATATGTACTAGCGGCTGACCCGAAGTCAAGTTATTACAATTCCTGTAATTTGTAGTAACCTTTTGAATACGATGTTCTTTCTTTTTAAATGAACGATAATTTTTGCTTTTATTCTTTATTTTGTTTTTCTGGTGTGATTCTCTAACAATGAAAATAAGAATTACAATGTACTCATAGAAAACGGTTAAATTTTCCTATTGAACAAATGTTTGATTTTTTACCGGAATTGTTCAACTCTAGTGCTCATTTGGGAAGTTGTTGTTAATTCTTGTTTTGATGAGTTTTTTTCTTTTTTTTGGGCCTTTTCTCTGAATTGAAGTGCTATTTCATGTGATTTGATATTTTAATTCTTATTTTATACTCCCCACCTTTAAAGTGGTTGCACTTATGTTTATTCTGCGAAGACATTGGGCTACTTTTAAAGATAGAGGAGAAGAGAAGAGAAGAGAAGAGATCTTGTTATGATTTCAAAATGTTGTATGAGAGAAAAAATAATGAGCTTATTGAGAGAAAAATGTAACATAGTTTATTTTATCAAATGGTTGATTTACTTCTTGTTTTCTGGTAGATTTTGATTATTCAAATTTTCTTCCATCTCAGATTATTACTAATCACCTCTTTCTATATTGAATTTCTCTTTCGTTTCTTGTTTTCCAGGATTGCTCATATTAGAGTGAAACAGGGCTGCATAATTTTGTAAATATGTCTGTTCCTTTGACTCCTGCCAAACGTACATCTGATCGCAGCCATACAGAGTCAAATGCGAAAGGGAAATGGCAAAAGTTGGCTGGCAATTATTCACAGGATCAGTCTTTGAAACCCTCCAATAGTGATGCTATTTTTCGTGTTCTATGTCCAGTTTCAAAAATTGAAGGCATTATTGGAAAGGATGGTGAAGTCATATCACAAATGAGTCAAGAAACTGGTGCAGTGGTCAGAGTTGAGGAGATTGTTCCTGGCTGTGATGAGAGAGTAGTTGTCATTGCTGGCTCTTACAAAGAGCCAGAAGCCAGTACTGAGCAGAGCAAGGAGGGCGCTGTTGAGGAGATCAATGCAACAGAAAAGGATGACAGTAACCTGAAAGATAGTCTGAATGATGCAGACAAGGAATCAGTTCCTTTGGCTGATTCTAAATCTGAAAACGAAACTTCAGATTTGCAGAAGGCTTTGTTACTTGTTTTTGAAAAAATTGCAGCAGAACCTGAGACAGAAGGAGGTGATGAGGAAAATAAAAATTCTTCAACGTTCATTTTGAGATTACTTGTGCTTTCTAATCAAGTTGGCTGCCTTTTGGGGAAAGGTGGCAGTGTAATCAAACTAATGTCTGCTGATAGTGGGGCACAAATTCGGGTTCTTCCAAGAGACAAACTTCCGACTTGTGCGTCAGCTTCTGATGAAGTAGTTCAGGTGGCTCATAATGTTCTGTTTGTTGCATCATCATTAATTTGTTGAACTATAGCTTGGGTTAATTTTCATTGCGGGTTTAACCACACTGTACTAATTTGTAGCACTTTGTTGCATCGTTACTTTGGTTCCTGGTTCTTGAATAATCATATTGTTCTTGTGAACCCTAGTTTGCTACTGTGTCAACTAGAAAGTTTATATCATTAATAAATGCACGTTTGACGATTTTGTTCTTATGTTGCAGATCTCAGGAGAGATTGATTCAGTTAGGAAAGCTCTTCAGTCTGTTTCTCAACAAATTTTAGAGAATCCACCTCGGGATCATGATTCTTTCCCTGTCAATCCAACTGGACTGTCACATCCCTCTAATCACTTTGTTGGTTCCCAAGGAGCAACTAATGCTCTTGGGCGTCGGGATGGTGCTGATGTTCATTCACCCATTCCCGTATCAATTCCTAAATTTCATGAGAGCAGCATGCCTAGCCGAATGAAGCCTTTGCAAGAACTTTTAACATTTCGCATATTATGTCATGATGAGAGAGTAGGAGGTGTCATTGGAAAGGGAGGAGCAATAATAAAGTCTCTTCAGCAAGAGACTGGATGTGAGATTAAAGTTCTGGAAGCAGTTTCTAATACAGATGACCGCATCATTGTTGTATCTGGTCCAGCTGTATGTTTTGACTCTTTGTGCTGTTATTAATATTATTGCATTAGGCCAATTTTTGACCACTCTGACACCTTATAAATAATCACAGCACCCAGATGATAGGGTTTCACCTCCACAAGATGCAGTTCTTCGTGTGCAGACCAGGATAATTAGGGCAATTCCTGATAGCAGGGAGCAGGTTATGGCAAGGCTTCTTGTATCTTCCAATCAAATTGGCTGTCTTCTTGGTAAAGGTGGTGCTATCATATCTGAGATGAGAAAGTTAACTGGGGCTTATATTCGCATATTAGGGAAGGATCAGATTCCTAAGTGTGCTTCTGAAAGTGAAGAAGTTGTTCAGGTGTGTTTTCTCTTTGATATGGTCAAGATTGAAAAATTTCCCTTCTTATGGATAGGGAGCTTCATTTTCTTGAAATATATATGTAGATGATACATTCTTATTGATTGTGGACTGGTCAGTTTACATGATATTTTTACCTTTTAGGAGTAGCTTCCTTTATTAAAAGTAAACTTTTTTAGATCTTTGACATCTTACTCGGTTTTATGGCGGATTCTATGCTATGCTGATAGATTAATGGAGAATTTGAAGCAGTTCAAGAGGCTCTTTTGCAGATAACAACTAGATTGCGTAATCATTTTTTCCGTGATGCATTTCCTTCAATGAACCATCCTCTAAATCCCGCCTTTCTGGATGTACCTCCATTTCCTTCATATGTAGGAAGGAGGGAACACTCGCCTCCAGGAATGTATTCTAATTTTGGCCCATCATTTCCGAAGTTTGATGTTGTTGGTGGTCCACCTCGACATGCTGGTTTTCATCCTCATGACAATCGTCCTCTTTTTATGCATGATGTTCGTAGACCGGGCATGGCCCCTCATATACCTGAAAGGAAACCATGGGGTGCTCAGGTACTGAACTGTAATGGTACTTGTTCTAGTTCTTGCTTAAACTTTGAGGTGCATTAATCTTTGACAGAGAAATAAGTTTTTATAAGCATAGTATAGATACCAAAGAAGGAAATATGCAGCTTTGAACTGAAGCGATGAAGTTTTTCTGGTGTGTTTCATATACTTGTTTGCAGGGATTTATTGAAGGTGGTGGCTCAATGGGTTTGCCAGATTTTGCTGGACCTCCTCACAGAAGAATTTTGGGTTTTGGAGGGTATTTTTGTTTAAGCTTTTGTATTTGGTTCTATCATATTTTTCAACAATAGGTGACATGACCATGAAATTTGATCATTAATCTTCATTTTTATACTTGTAGAGGAACCCAACCAGCTATTATAACTAGCACTACTGTTGAAGTTGTTGTTCCTCGTTCTCTTGTTCCTGTAATTGAAGGAGAAGATGGTGCATGTTTGAAACAAATTCGTCAGGTATGATGCTTGCCATCTGTGTAAATTTTTGGGAAACTGGGCTTTTTTTAACTCTTTTTTGGTCAACTAAATAATTAAGCAGGCAAATAAATAGAATGAAAAAAGAAAAGAAAATTGACAGAGCGGAACCCTGGTTAAAAAGCCTATCAACGAAGTTTGGCTTTTTGGTTTGAGTATACCTCGTCACCCTGATGAGTTTTTTGGTCCTATTCTTGGAAACTTATTCCCTTTCAGTTCTCTTAGTATTCTGAGCAGTTTTAATTCAAGTTTTTGCACTGCAAGGCAATAATTACCCTTGATTAGTGCTGTTTTAGATCTCAGATGCTAAAATTACAATAACCGAGCCCAAGCCTGGAGCAACTGAGACTGTGATCATTATATCTGGGACGCCTGAACAAACGCATGCTGCACAGAGTCTTATTCAGGCATTTGTAATGAGTGAGACAGAATCTGCTTGAGCTATAAGGTAGTGTTCTTTTATTCAACCATCATGCATGAAGATATTTTATAAGTAGAATAACTTTCGTACATTTCATAACTGTTTATTATTTATCTTTTATTATCATATAATAGCTTGGTGAATTCAAGTTAGTGGTGCTCAGTATCTGTTGCTAAAATTTACGCCCTCAGTTGAAGATTGTGAAGAGTGGAGATTGTCCGAAATTTGTGGCTGCAGTCCTCTTGAGTACGAGTACATTTACTTACATGGATAGGGACAGATTTTGGCTTTATCAAATTGTTAGTTGCATCATAGAAAGCAATTCTCTTCCATGTCAGTTGAATATTTTGATCAAATTGTACCTCATGTGTTAGACATTTTGAAAAGAAAAAATCTTTTGACTAACATAAACATTGTACTGGTTGAACTTTTAATTTAACAAGGGAAATATTATATCTCATGGTGCCTTGTCACGTTTGTGTACTTAGGTTAGATCTGGTTTTTTCTTGTAGTACATTTGAATTACTTTGTTACCCTCGTTTTAATTTAATCAAAATGAGTTTATTGATAAAAGTTATTCTCTCAGGTGGTGTCTTCACTTCGTGAAGTTAATTTCATGTTGTAGAATAGCTCGTTTCATTATGACAGTTAGAAAATAATCTCACTTAAGAGATTGATTGACAAAAATGTCTACATGAATTGAATTATCCTAATGGGCTTTGTAAAAGCATTTTTGGGCCGCATACTTAAGCTTAGGGATTCTACAGAGAAATGTATCATAGGTATTGTGTTCATATTTGCCTCTAGGATTCATGTGGTAAACTTTGGGAAAGTTGAAATGAAATTTCGACTGCTGAACTTCAATAGTAAGTTGATGATAGCGCAAAAAAACATTGTCCATAATGTCATGAAGCTGCCGCTGACAGCCTTTTACTTCCTTTGGTAGTCCAAGAAAATCAGTTACAAACCCATGAAATTATTTGTGTATTGAAACCATTACATGTGGCTCACAGGAAGGTCTCTTTGAAAGATTATTGCTCAGCTTGGAAGGGCTTGTATGTCTTGAGACCATGGATGAGGCCTTCAACGGATCCAGCAAGGGCAACAAGTGATACTATCAGGGAGGCCCAACTTAGTACTTTCAACCATACCCAGGTGGAAGAAAATTTCGGCGTTTTGGACCTGGCAATGTACATCTCTGTGGGGAAATAAACCGTCAATGGCCAAAATGAAGCCGCTCCAATTAATCCGACGAAGTCATTGAAGAACGGGAATAGCATGGCTATCACCGCTGTCACTATAACGTATACTGTTCTCCACACCAACCTGAACATGTTCACATAGTATACACCCAAAAATGGAATGTTAACACCATGCTCACTATTTATGAACTCGCTTTCTGGCCAGCGTTTGCAACTCCAGTTCTCGACAAACCCAAATAGGGGTTGGCAGAAGACCTGTGGTAATTAAGATCATGTTACAGCCACAAATTATACGTATGCACTTTAACTTGTGCTGTAAGTTTTCAGGAATTTACCTGGTAAGCACCAATTAGATGCACAGCAATGCACACATTTGCTAAATCAATCAACCAATAGGGCTCATAGAATCCAAAACCAGTGAGGAAATTTCCAGGTGCGTTGTTTCCAAATGCTAAATAACCAATGCAACCGCACAGTATATAGAACAAGGTCGTGGTTGAGACACCGACAGCACTCGCCCTTTTCATGGATTTGTTCTCTGGTGGACTGGACTTCAGCGTATCCTGCAACCCAGATGGGTTTTAAAGGTCCAAGTAATTGTACTTTAAAAACAATATACATTGGGGCATTGAAAATGAGAAACAAAGGTCTTGTAGTTTCAACGAAAAGAGAAGACTTGGAAATAATCCAGTAAGTTTCTGTTTAATAAAGTGACATGATTTATGATTAAATAATATGTCATAATACTGTTCGAATTAGAATGGGACAAATCAATCCTCTAACAGTTGGAAGATAGCAGATGCACACAGAAAAGCATGAGGGATCTAGAAAGACCCAAAAGTGGGTTTTCGGTTCTTTCTGAAAGGGCCACCTAAATCACTGGACCAAAATCAAATGATCGTGGTCCATGGAAATCTTTGTGGGTTATAATTATCCCTTCTTTCACTGCACAAAAGTAAACTTTTTGTCACTATTGGCCTCTTCAGAAAACTCCGAGTATCCTTCAAGGTCAACCCTTATCTAAAGTTCTTTCCCGCTCTTCATGATGCTCTGGCTTCATTAACACACAACCTACATTAGGGGCCGAATAGTTTGGACCGCCACCAAAAGACAGACAGATAGACAAACAGACACTTGTGTTCTGAACTAATATAATCTCTCGATTGACTCTCTTCAATATTTTAATGTATTATTCTTGATACGTTACCAAGTTCCGACAAAGCAGGATTCACATTATCAAGCATCTCTGGCTCTCTGAGTTTAATTAAAACTTTGTAATCTTCAATCAAGATTTGCCTAACATGATGTTAGGTGGAACCTGACAGACATCATGCCATCCCCTTCGATGCATGGTGTCGCATGATAATGTTTTGAGATCTTTGTTTCGGACAAAACCAACGCCTAACAGACGCACATAACGTTCGTGTAATGTTGAAAAGATTTAGACATGAATTAGGAGCTTGCCTGAATTTCAACGAGCACCGTAGAGTAGGCATAAGCAAAAGCAATATCTCCAGTTGCCTTGAATGCTCTCCAAACCTTCTCTGATGCTGTCACGTCGACTCCAATTGTGGTTCCTGTAAGAGTTGTTCTTGCTCGCGAGCCATCTTCATATTCATATATGTATGAAATCCTCTTATTAGAGTTAACTAAATTTAAAACAATTCAAACAGATAGGATAATTTATGAATCCTTTTTTTTTTTTTTTTTTTTTTACCTGCAGCTTTGGCTATGGAAAGGCCGAGACCTATGGAGGAATAAGCAAACGACATTATGGCGGCGATGATAGAGAGCCATGACAGCTTGTGGAAATTCGGTATTTGGCTAAGAATAATCTGAATGCAGGCAAAGATAATCATGAAGGGATTGTTTGATGTAGAGCACTTGACATTATGTCCATGTTTGTGGAAACAGTTTGACCTTTTAACAGCCCTGATAACGAGGCATAGAAACAAACAATATTTCTTATTATTAATTACCAAGAACAATTTACTATGTGGCATTCAATGGCTCGAAAGTTGAAGAAACCTTCACCCAGTTTTCCTATCTACTTACACCATGCTGATGGACGCAGTGATGGTATAACCAACATTAACTCCAATGACATTTCCATATTGAGCCAACCCACAGAACCGAACTTTCCATCCTCCTGGAAAAGAAGGAAAAAAAAAACAAAAAAAAACAAAGGAATTGAGAATTTGGGGGTATATATTGGAATATATAAATGTAATTATGAAAATGATGTTGGGACTTGGAACTAGTAGTCTTAATTAAATAGCAGGTTAGTCAAAAAGAGAAGTTATGAAGTTTGGAGAAGACTAAGCAAGCAACCCACCTAAATTGGTTCTCACAACATCCATGTAGGTGTAGTTTCTCTTTCCGGTGACAGGGTCAGGAGACCTGTAGCAATCGGCGAGCAAAGTGGACGTGAAATATGTGATGAATGAGAAAGCCATGAGAACGGCTGGTCCAGCTACCCAACCAAGCTGAGCTATGGACCATGCCAATGATAGAACTCCAGATCCAATCACAGCCGTTATAATATGGGCACTAGCGGTTATCCATGTCCCTTGAAAGTTCAAAACATAAGATATATAGTATAATCAATTGAAAAACAAAATATATAGCATATATGGTCACGTTTAAGCAGTTATACCAGTTCTTTTTCCTCGACCATCATCGTCGACAAAGTTCTTGCCAGTATCACCATTCTGATTATACGCTTCGGGGTCTTGTTGTTCAATAAACATAGTGTTCTTCTGCATATCTCTAGCCATCTCTCTTTGAGTTGTTCTAACTGACACGGTTAACAAAGAACAAAGTAAGAAGTGAAGAAGGCAAAGAAGCGCAGTTATATATTGAAGAAGGCAAGGAGGCCCGACGTATGAGCTGGAAAATGAGTAGTAACGAGTAACAGTCAAAGGCAGTGTGGTATGGCAGTCAGGAGCCGTTTCTCAAGTATATATAATATTTAATCAATGCTAAGAAATTGGGCTTAGATTGGAAATAATTACATAAAAACAGTGGTCAACAGCACCTTCAATGGTGAATGTCTTTAGTCTTCTTTCTAATCTCACTTTGGTCCCCCCGCAATTTCTTCCTGGCTTTCTTTCGACCATCCATTGATGTAGCTTATACAATAGCCATCGGTTCATTCGGCAGAGAAATATGAAATCTAATGTTAGACTGCCATTTTGCTCATAATATTTTATAAAAGTCGGTTACTTTTTCCCTTTGGACTTTTATAACAGCAAGAAATTCAAACATTTCTTGAGCTCCTGATGTAAGTGAAATGATGCTGGCATGACTTGTCAATCCAAGGTGAGAGGTTATATTTTTCTTTTTTCTTCTGGTGCGTCTGAACAGAGAACTGAATGAATTTCTTTTATCTTTTTTCTCGACCTGGTAAGACCATATTCTTCAAATTAAGCATCTGTGCTTTAGTAACACCACAAGCCTTCAAGAATTTAAGGGCTTGAATAGAACCCCCTGGTTGTAAGCAGGGGTGGTTTAAACGATATTAGCCATGTAGTTAATATACTCAGAGATTTATAATTACACATAATTATGGTTTTGACCATTTTCCTGGGAATTGGCCATTCAAAGTGACAGGAGAGGTGCCCTGTATGCGTTACAAATTGTTTCTAATAATCATTTTCAATTTTTTGTCCTTCACTGCATTCCATTTCGGATGAGATTGACCTGGTTTGTTTCATTCTCGACCAGAGAGAGCATAAGAATAAAAAATTTATTCCAAGTTTTCTAACCTCCCCCCTCGCTGTAATTCATTTGGGCACTTGAGCTGAGACTTGGCCCCCACCTGAGCTAATGCAGTCCAATAAAAAGTCGCATTATTATTATTATTATTTGTAATTTTCATTGAAAATTTTTATTTATTAATATTGTTATAGAAAAAGAGTGGGGCAGCATGATAAAAAATGGATTGATTCCTTTAAATATGGGTTTTACTCAAGAAAAAAAGAGATTTATTTATTAATTTATTCAATTTTATTATACAAGGGTGAGAAAATGACTACTAGAAAAGATGTGGTCATTTAACATTTTTTTTATAAAAAATAAAGTCTAATTAAAAATCAATATATGGTTTATAAGTGGAATATATGTGTTTGACGTATTTTTTATTTTAAATATATTTTATTATAGTTTTGAATTTAGAACGTATAAAGCATGAATTGTATATATTTATCACATTAAACATATATTAGATAATTATATTATAAGTTACTGTTTTTTTATTTTTTTTATTTGGATAAATACTAAAATGATTATCTAAAATTCAACTCAGGCAAGGATAAGACATACAAAAATGCCAAGTACCCAACATTACCTTAAGAGGCACATTTTTTCTTTTATAATTGAAAATCCCTTATAATCTATTTTTTAAATTATTATTTCTCGATCAATTTATTATTTTATTTTATTTTCTTGCAAATAGATGGTATTAAGAGATGACGGTTTATATCTAAAATTTAGATCGATATTACCATATTTATCATAATATATTAACTCTCGTACCATATTTCTCGTTCTGCATTTAATAATCAAATAAAGGATTAAGATAAGTATTTTCTATTTTACTTTAAAATAATGTTGTAATATTATTTTTATATTTTTTTCAAATTGTTTGTCATTGTCTTATCTTAGATCTTATTAATTAGCCAAATTATATGTTATTATATTTTTATATTCATTTTAATAAACAATAAAATGATTATCTAAAATTCAACCCAAGTAACGATAAAATATACGATAAAATATACAAAAACATTAAATAACCATCCCAAAAAGGCATGGTATATCTTTTCTTTTATAATTAAAAATCCCTTATAATTTATTTATTTTTAGTTATTATTTCTCTTAATCAATTCATTATTTTATTTTCTTTTTTACAAATACTTGATGTTTGGTCTAAACTTTCGATCAATGTTGCTTTATTCGTCATAATATACCAACTCTTATAGTATATTTTTTGTTTCGTATCTAATAACCAAAAGAACGATTACAATTGGTAGGACTAAATTTGAGCTTAATCAAATACAAATATACATATATTCATATTTAGGTTTATTTCGTACAGTTTGGATTCGTATTTATGTTTGTGTTTACTAAATTTTTTTATAGTAAAGTTTAGATTTGTGTTCGATTTGTATAACTCAATTCTTGTTTAGCTCATATTCGTATTCATATTTATATTCGATTTATATAATTCGATTTATATTTTATTAAAAATTATAATTAATACAAATAATTAATAATATATAATTAAGCAATTTTTAATTTAAGTTCAGATTTGTATTCGTATTTGATTCATACAGTTCATATTTGGATTCTTATTCAATGATTTTTAAAATTATATTTCGGGTTTAGATTCATATTTAAGTTTGACTAATTTATTTCAAATTTGTTCAAACTGAACTTAAAAACGAATTCGATGTTATTTGATTCGAATCCAGCCCTTTCCATTTCACAATAAGATGAGTTGTAACATTATCTCTATATTTATCTAAATTATTCGTCGTTATCTTATCCTAAATCTGACTCATTTGCCAAATTATGAAATCTCCCTGAAGAGGTAGTTGTTGACTCTCTGAAATACGAGGAAAGGAGGAAATTTCAGAGACCTTGTTAAATATCAACGCACGGTTTTATTCCCCTTTCATTGTAAGAACTAGGATACAAGCAGGGGAAAGCCCATAGCAATGGAGGACTACTCTCTTCCACACGATTCTTTTTTCCTTGGATTTGACAGCTCTACTCAGTAAGTCTTTCTAAGTGGTGCAATGTTGTTGGCTCTATTGAAGTGTTTTCTGAATAGTGTTGTGATTGACTGAACATGTTATTTGTCGGTCTTTTGATGTTTCTCCCAATCAGTTTTATTCTGATAATTAATTTCCCTGAGAATTATGTATAGAATCAGTATTATATTTAATTCTGATTGACTGAAGTTGTTTGTCTGTTTGTTTGAAAGGTCCTTGAAGGCAACTGTGTTGGACTCCGGTCTTAACGTTGTCACCTCAGAGTTTGTTCATTTTGACTCCGATTTGCCCCACTACAAGACCAAAGGTGGAGTTTATAGAGATCCTTCAGTTAATGGAAGAATTGTTTCACCCACTTTGATGTGGGTGGAAGCTTTGGATCTCATTCTTCAAAAATTCTCAAAATCAAAATTAGATTTCTCAAAAATTGCTGCTGTTTCTGGTAGTGGACAGCAGCATGGTAGTGTTTATTGGAAGAATGGTAGTTCTGCAGTTTTATCCTCCCTGGATCCAACAAAGCCATTGGTTGATCAGTTTGGTAGTGCCTTTTCAATTAATGAATCTCCTATATGGATGGATAGCAGCACCACCTTTCAATGTAGGGAGATAGAGAAGGCTGTTGGTGGTGCGTTGGAGTTGTCTAAACTTACAGGGTCTCGTGCTCATGAAAGATACACTGGACCGCAGATTAAGAAGATATTTGATACTCAGAAGGAAGTTTATGAGAATACTGAGAGGATTTCCCTTGTGAGCTCTTTTATGGCATCCCTCCTGATTGGGGCTTATGCTTGTATTGATGAAACTGATGGTGCCGGGATGAACTTGATGGATATCAAGCTAAGAGGATGGTCTAAAATAGCTTTAGAGGTTTGCTGTGACTGTTGCCATGTCCTAATTCTTTGTCCAAAAAATGTGACTAATGTTATGTTTATGATGAAAGAATATTTCATAGTTCTCTGGTAGATTTATTGCTACATCGTTTGTTGAATTTTATTGCCTACAGGCTACAGCACCAGATTTGGATAAAAAACTTGGAAAGATAGCCCCAGCCCATGCTGTTGCAGGTCATATTGCTCCCTACTTTGTGGAGAGGTTAGTGGCAGGGTGTTTGTTAGTTCTATTTCGTTGTTATATTCTTTTGAGATTTTCAATGTGTTCCCTCTCATTGGCTAAGCTTTTCTCATCCTCTCGTTTTTCTGTTTATTGGCTTGAGAATATGTATATGGGTGAGAGATTGCTGTAATAGGGAAGTGGATGTGTTTGAATAACTTGTTGTCAACTTAAGTGAAAGTAAAGTATTTTAAGACTTAGAAATAAACCCAATGAACACCTAATCATAAAAGTTGTCTTAAAAATCTCCAGTGTGATACAAAAGTGCAGCATAATGGCATCTACCAAGGATATGCTTTGCCATTAAAGTGGCAGGAACAAGCCCATTTGTGCATCTCTGCACTGTGCAGATTTATGGGAGATATGGCTATGGATATTTTTTGTGTCCAAAAACCTTGTAATCTAAGAGTATAAAAATTACAGTGTGCCATGATACTAGTCTTTCAACAAAATTTCAGTTTTTAAGTAATTGATTTAATCCACATATACCTGTGATACCTTACTGGTCAAGTACTTCAATTTATGGATCTAACTATGTTAACTTCTTGCAGGTATCATTTCAATAAGAACTGTTTGGTTGTTCAGTGGTCAGGAGACAATCCTAACAGTTTGGCAGGTTTAGCATTCTCATTATCTTAAAGTTCTGCTTTTTTATTTAAGACACTCTGATTCTTTTAGTACTCTCCTTTCAACACCATGTATATGTTATTAATCACACAGTTCATCATCAATTTCCATACCATATGTTCTAATGGTTTCTGCAGTTCCACTGAGATGATTTTTTGTTGTTGCTGCTATTGCCAATTCATTATATATTTGGTTTCGATACCACTGGCATGGCTTTATGCTATGTTAATTTAAAGCTCATTCAGATATTTCATTTGTCATCATCAACACATATTTATGTGTAAATGAAAAGGGTACAGGGCTTAAAATTGGAAGTCAAATACTGGCCTTTTAAAAAAATAAAGAGGGAGAAGGAAACTAAATATGAAAACCCTTTGCTTCACCTTTTCACACTTCTATCTACACAAACATGTTAAGTTTTCTTATGCCTACAGGATTCTCCAAGATAATTAAAATAGAGAAATAGATAAACCAAAAACTTTTACATATGGATCTGTACATCAATATCCATGCCCATTTCACATAGCCTAAGAAAATTTAGAATCTTAAGACAGTATAATGAGGTAAAGAGCATCTGCTATGGACTCTGCATTAGTGATGGTAGAAAACAAAGGATAAACCCATTTCATATACTTAAATGGTGTCTGTTTGGATGAGGTCAATTTACTTGTGGTAGATATAAATGGAAGACATATATGAAGCAATGGCCACAAAGAGATTACAGCCCTGCATGCCTTATTCTTTGAGCTTTTCATATTTCTTTTCTAGAATAGATTTTCAACCTGTCCAACATTTAACTTATACTGCAGCTACATTCTACAAAATTTTAAAGTGAAATTTGTTTAATTTCTTCTTTTTATCTTGCCAATCCTCCTCTTGAGCACATTTTGATATGTTTTTGTCTTGATCTATTTGTCAATAAGAAGTTCCTTGAACTTTCAGGTTTGACACTAAGCACTCCTGGAGATCTGGCCATTAGTCTTGGCACCAGTGACACTGTAAGAATTTATCTATTCTTTCAAGTGTCTTTGAATTTGATTTTTCTTTCTTGTTGACCATCAGCAATCAATTCACTTCTGTTATATGAGAGATAACGTGGCCGAGGCTTTAATTTTGTTATTTAGACTCTGAACACTATGCTCTACTACAAATCTGATCCTGGTTTTTTCAGGTATTTGGGATCACTGATGATCCCCAACCTAGATTAGAGGGTCATGTTTTTCCTAATCCTGTGGACACAAAAGGCTATATGGTAATGTTGGTATATAAAAATGCTTCTCTGACTCGTGAAGGTAAAGCCAATCTTCATCTTTAATTCATTCTGATGAAAGTCACACAAAAGTTTGCAGTCTGATCCAAACTTTAATCTAAGATGTGCGTAACCACTCTGCGGAGAATTCTTGGGAAGTTTTCGATAAATTTTTGTATCAAACACCGCCTCTAAATGGTTTGTAATTGCATTCTTCCAATTATTTTTCGTGGATAGTTGCTGCATCTATTCTTTGTTTACTCAATCTCATTCCTAATATAGGTGGCAAGATGGGTTTCTACTGCACGGAGCATGAAATTCTTCCTCCTCTACCAGGTCAGTCTTTCTTTTTTCTTTATTATATTTACTTATACATTGGCAATGTTTATCATTTATGGCTTTTCTCCTACTAAAATCGTACAAAGAATGTGAATTTGTTTTATAGGAAACACATTATATGTATTGATGAAAAAAAGAGTTACAGCAGTGGACCAGGTGTCCATGGTAGACTCAAGGTCATAAGCTGTACAATATACATGTGAATCAATTTATACTAAAACCCCAATAATTGGTAACCCCATTCCAATTTAGATGAATAAAGAAACGTGAAAAATTGAGAACATCCTTATAGACAGAAGCCCAAAACAATGCTAAGAACCGAGTCTTACCCCATAAATCACTAACTTCTTCACCCAGTTTCTTTTCAAAAACACAATGATTCCTTTCTTTTTTTAAAGATGTGAAATTATTTAATGGTTTTAGTTTCATCTCTGTATTTTGTCTTCTCAATGTTATTGAAAATTAAAAATACAGGGCATGTTTTTGCCTGGCACATTTAGCTTGCACCCTAGTAATTATATGACTCATAAAAAGCCTGTATAGCAACACTCATCGACTGGAAGCTTCTGGGTGCTTGTAATGCAAAATAGTTTTTATTGATAATCAATAGTTGCATTTAAACCTGGTCTATTTAACTTTTTTATTGATATTGTATAAAAATGCATCAAGTAATCAACTGACTCTAATTAGTAAAATTAAGTTGGTTTCCATCGCTACATTCTTGAAAATTTTACTGGAGAAACTCTGGATGGCGTGAAAGAAGTTGAAGTTGAGGAATTTGACCCTCCTTCTGAGGTTAGTAATGCTCAATAATCCGTTTTCGTGGATTCATGGACCAGCTAGGTTCTCCAACCTTTCTTTTCTCAGAAAATCAAACAAATCCATGTACAGGTTCGGGCTTTGATTGAGGGCCAATTCCTCTCAATGCGAGCTCATGCAGAAAGATTTGGGATGCCATCTCCTCCAAAAAGAATCATAGCCACTGGTGGAGGATCAGCAAATAAAAGTATTCTGAACTGTATAGCATCAATTTTTGGCTGTGATGTGTATACAGTACAGAGAACTGGTATGTGGTTCTTGCATCTTATATTGTTTGTGATGATAGATATCTTGTTTGAAACTGAATCTGGAAAACACAAGTAGAATTTTCACCCGAACTTATAGTTCTTAATTGGACAAAACAAATGCTTTTCTTTAAATTCAAATTATAGCAGATGAAGTTCCACTAGTCAAAAAAGATTTCATGTATGCCTCTGAAACTCCCTATTTAGTGTGCTCATTCTACAAGTGGTACACTTGTTTTAACAATTCTCTTCTTTCCATGATGCATCAGCGTTTGTTCATGTTTGACAGATTCGGCTTCCCTGGGAGCTGCATTAAGGGCTGCTCATGGTTATATGTGCAGCAAAAAGGGAAGTTTTGTGCCAATCTCCAGCATGTATAAGGACAAGTTGGAGAAGACATCTCTCAATTGCAAGCTTTCTGTCACCGCTGGAGACCAAAAACTTGTGTCCAAGTACGCCATCATGTTGAAGAAAAGAATGGAAATTGAGAATCGCCTTGTAGATAAACTGGGCCGCATTTAAAAGATGATGGAGCCTGTCCAGCTCTGGCCAAGAAATGCCACGCTGATGCCATTCGAAAGTGTTAGTCAATGATTTCTATGAATGAAACAGTATGGTAATAACAGGATTTTATTTCGTAAATAAAATCTCTTGTAGGTTTTCAGCATTTATAGACTGCATGTTTTTCTTTTTAACTCGGTGTCCCTAGAAGGCCAGAGATGTTGAAAAAAGAGTAGGAAAATGACCCTTTTTTTTTATTTTGGAAAATTAAAGTAATTTTTACTTTTTCGTAATTTAAGTATTGAATTATAACTTGTGATTTGTCATACCTTGATTGGAATATATAATTTATTTTTTTAAGATTATAGCAACCTTTCAACAAAGATCTTGGGCTCCTTAAAATTTAGAAATGATTCCATGCGTTTAAGGTGTGCCTGCTATGTTAGAAGTTTGATTTTGACGTCTTATCAATGGATTTCAAATTTATACTTTTATGCTTAAGCAACTGATTTGGTCACCCAAGTTATTCCCACTTTAAAATTATGTTGTCAAATATTCTTATCTGAAGGAAGACTACATCATGTGAGTGAGAAAGGGTTTTTCTGGTTTCCTGGTGTTATTGACTTGAGGTGGATAAATACTGTCTCAATAGAGGAATAACGATGAGTTCGAATATCATGAATTGGTGGGGTGGTAGTAATTGAGATGAAAATAGAGATGATAGTGATTTAGTGTTTTAAAACTTAGATAGCTTAGTTTGAATTGATTCAATTAAAAGTTAATAGTTAATTTAATTTAATTCAATTCAAAGTTCAAATTCATTTTAGCTATCGAACTGAATTGATTGAAAATTGAATTTCTAAAAACCTAAGCATAGAGAGACATAAATATATTTAGATCGGAAATCATTATTATTCAAATATGAACTATTAATAAAGTAACAAATATAAAAAAACGTTATAATTGTATAAAGAATAAATAATAAATTTTAAAAAGTAAAATATGATTATTTAAAAAAAATAAAATTGTGCAAAAAAAAAAAAAAGGGAGAAAATTTGACTGTTGATATTAAGTCAAAGTCTTTTTTTTTAATAAGAAATTTAGGATAGAACTTTATAATTTAAACCAATGAACCATATTCTAAATCCGGTTTGATTGATGTTGACTAACTAAAAAATCTTTAAAAAACCAATAGAACCAGATAAACTGGTTACCATGTTTAATTGAAGAGATGCAAAATATGAAAGTAGATTTCCATACTGATGTTTAAATATTTCAGATTATACGACCAACCAAATCGATCAAACCGGTTCAACTATTAGCTAGTAAAACAACCGATTTAATTATCGATTCAGTTTTTAAAACATTTGATCTTTCAAATCCTTGGTGGGAAAATGTTTTTTTTTATGATAAAAATCATCCACCTCTTGTATGATAAAGATGAATTAGGTGTAAACCTCAACCAATTAAAGAGAGCCATAAAATGATCTATCCACCCCATTATGCAGACTGAATGTATGGCCAACACTTTTAGGGGCTTTTGGAATTACTCTATAACTTCTATACACATTTTTTGACTTAATTCATCTTATTTTTACCTATTGTCTAATAAAAAATAATTAATCAATTTCCAAAACTTTAATCATTCTAATCAATAAACTCCAAACAGACGGAAGGCTGCATTTTCCTTTGAACTTAAAAAAATATTATGCATCTCTCAAAAAGAAGATGTCCAAGAATCCATCTCTGCATGATAGAAATAGACGGTTAATCCACGTCTACCCATATAACAATAGATCTGTAGATGCTGGGGTAATTTGGTAGTTCCACTCTAGACTTAATTGTGGCTTGATGGGCTTTGGGGGGTGGATGGATGGATGGATGGGCTATTAAGTGTACCAAATTACAATTGGATTCTACGTTCATGTCATGTCATATCATGTCCCATGTACATTTTAATGTGAAATGGCCCAAATAGCCATCCACCTGATTCAATTGCACCATTCTAAGATGAAACCAAACCAACATATTCTCTCTAAACTACCATAAAATATAAAAAATAAAAATAATATTCAACTATGAAATGTGCTAATTCATAATTACCTGCTATTCATTAAAAACTTTAAAAAGTGATATGAATATATGCTGTAAAAAGTAATAAAGTAACAAATATCAACATTATTTCACTTCTTAAACTTGACCAGGTATCTGGTAAATTTGAAGTAATAAAGTAATATAATACACCCCAACAAATATTATGTCCTTGTTAACTATAAGATATCTGGTAAATTTAAATAAAACATGTAAATTATATTTAATTAAGATCAAATATATTCCATAAGCTACATTAGAAAAGTCTGAAAATAACATGGATGATTCAAACATATGACAGTTTAACACTATCAACCCGAAGTTCCCAACTGTATTCAGGTTTTATTATCCATAAGCAAGTGCTAGTTTCATTGCCTCAGCTGGAAAAAAAGCTTAGTCCATAGAATATCTGGAGTTGTTAAATAGAAGAACCAAGAAAGAGATCTCAAAAGTATGTCCACGTTGGAATTTTCAAAAAAAGGAGGTGTGCTTAGATACTATAGGCTGATTGTAGCACCGACTGAACAAGAAAATCTTGATTGTAAAATAAAATTGCTATAGAGGAAACTCTAATCATGTGATGTACAATCTGTAGCAATTACTAAATAACAAGAAAACAAATATCTAACATTAACGAACTATTACACTTGTATAACCAAGTTTTGGATATAGATTGTAACATTTGAAATAAGTTTTTTATATAAAGAAGAAACATGCTAAGCAAAGCAAAGGTCTCACCAAAAGAGCAAACAAACATGTACAATTAGAACAAAGTAACTGAGATAACATGATCCATAATCTTGAAATCCCATCAGCTTAAGATTTGTCTGTCTGAACCAAATTATAATGTATGATCTAGAGTCACTTAACAACATTGAGATTTAAAAGAGTTTCCCTCATAATAATAGATGTAGAATTCATCCTTAAGTCTGAGAGAAGATGGATTTAAAAAGGGATCTATACAGACCCTGATCCACTAAACTGAAATCTTCAAAAGGTGAAAGGGTACAAAGTCAAGACATATATAACAAAAGCCAACATCATATAACAGATCACAAAAAATCAGAACAAATTATTTCTAAGCAACTTAAATGCATGAAGCAAGTTATTCAACATTCTAAGTACCTAGCAAAACCACAGCTAGTTACCAATAGAAACCAATACTCTAGACCCCTTAAAAGCCATTAAAAAGGGTAAAAGTAAATTATATTAGATTAGGAAAAAATTTTAATAGCTTATAGTTCAAGATATAGCATTATAAAGGAATATGCTAATGAAACTAGAAGAGGTCAGTCCCGGTACTTAACAAATCAATTTCATACAGATAAACAGAGAGGTCAACCGTTGCTCAAGAACACACTACATTAGAAAATATTCAGCAATTTGCAAGCATTACCTCCTACAAACCCTGAGCAAGATTGAAAAATGGCTACAGAGACAATGCCCATGACAACAAAAGTCAGATAGCCATAAAGAATGACAGCCCATCATTTGAGATTTGCATCTCCATGATACATTGAAAAAACTCGTCTTGTTTGAATCAGTAACACTTACCTCAAATCAATTAAAAACTGCTCCTTCAATCATTACAGTATAAGCCAACATGAACACCAATACAAAACCAGATGGATGGCAAACACAACACAATACTAATCAAACAACAGCAAAACTCCCAACTCCATCTCCTTAGAAACATCTTGAATTAAATGATCAATTTTTCTACTTTTATGAAACCAACTTTCCAGTTGACGAATAAAAATCAATGGAAGCAAGTCAAATGCTGAAATAAACAAAAAATAAAATAAAATAAGTGAAAACGAAAATTTAAAGATGTTATGATCAAAATGGAACAGTTCCGTTGTCAGGTGTTACAAAACTTCAATGCTAAAGACTTCAATAAATGGGAATGCCGACACTATTCTTCATTTTTTCAACCGGCAGCTAAAGCATAAATATGTAGAAAAAAAACCGAAATGATATATACGCTGATAAATAAAAATAAACTGAATGTATCGAAAAATAGAGAAACATACATCATCACCATCATCATGAGGTATAAGCATTGAGCATCACACATAAAAAAATAAATAAAGAAACATGTTCGCTTTCGCATAGATATATACATACAGACGGATAAAAAATCATCAGAAACATTTCACAAACCGTCTCCTCAGCATTCCACCACCCATGAGTGATGCTGAATCGTATGCTCCTCATCCTCTTCAAATGGAAAAAAAAAAAAAAACTAAAAATAAAATAATGACCTTTTTTTGAGAAAATAAACAATATATACATTTATATTTGCCTGGCTCCATCCTGTCTGCCTTTTTCCACACAAGAAAGGATTCTACACAGAAGAAGAGAAAAGGGAGAGCTACATTGTTGCTCTCTCTCTTTGAAGACTCATCTTTAACTGCATCAAAATTGCCTCCGATAGAAGATTAAAGAGATGTGCTCTTCAACTCCAACTTCAAAAGCGAAAGCCATTTGCATTTTCAGAGAACAGCTATTGGCAAAGGAAGGAGCAAGGAGGCTGTCTAGTTTGGTGGAGGAGGTAGCAACTTATAGCAAGGTTCAGAAGGACCAAAAATAAAAATCATAATTGGGTACAGCGAGATGCATTTGGCTATGAGGTGGTTTCTTTCCTTCGAGTAAAACTCACCGTTTTGTCTCTCTCTTATAGTCGTGCTCTACTGTCCACCAATAATACTTAAGAGACGCTAATACCACAGTAACAGGCGGGCAGGGCATTTGTACAGCCCGTGAATTTGTAAACACGTAAGTTACAATTTACGAGTCACAGCACAGCTGTGATTTTTTTAGTTTCATGTGAGGTCACACGTGCGAGTGACCTTTGTTATTGAGTCAGACAAAATGGGTAAAAATTAGTTTTCAATATTATTACAAAAAAGAGAGAAATTATGTTCTAATTTACGCGGTGGACGCCTTTCCTTTATGTTCAAATTCATTCTTCACTTTAAACTCATAGATGAGACAATACAATACTCTAAAATGATAAATTATATGG
Organism: Anacardium occidentale; assembly: GCA_026122585.1. NCBI lineage: Eukaryota > Viridiplantae > Streptophyta > Magnoliopsida > Sapindales > Anacardiaceae > Anacardium > Anacardium occidentale. The sequence goes on along the minus strand of JAJEJH010000087.1, from coordinate 59,852 downwards.
ACCCAAATCAGACACATTTTTTATATAGATATTCTTTGTACAAAGATCAAGGTCAAATGAAATATATTCTATTTTTCTCTCATCTTTAAAAATCATAATTTTTTATTTTTTAATGAAATGAAATAAGAATTAGATGAGGATTGTATAGAGCTCAAAGAAGATCCTTTTGAAAACCTAAACAAATTTTGGGAACAATTATTTATACTTTGTTGGACTTTATGCTGTGGGTCAAATTACATTAAAAATAATTATTGTTTCATGATTTCTTATCAAATTATGTATTTAATTTTGCTAAAATTCATATTTTGTGTAAAATTACATCTTTAGCCTTACATAAATTTTGATGATATAAATTTTCATATCAATAATTAAAGGCCAAAGGACTATTTCCCACCCATAGTTTGAGGCGGGGACAAAGTCCCACCCGCTTAAGTTTAAAAGTTTGGATTCCTACCCATCACCCAATTTTAATATTAAAAATAATAAATATACAATAATAATCAAGAGTATTTTTGTCTTTTTAATATTAAAATTTTATAAATTAAAAAAATAAATTTTATATAAATATAAAATTTTAAAAAAATTTTAAAATTTAAAAAATTGAGGCAACCACCCCCGCCGGCACCGACGACGGTGGCTACCCATAATAGAATCAGGTGGTCATTTTATTATAAATTTTTAATTTTTAAAAAGATAATTTAATAATTTTAATAAAAAAATAATAAAAAATTAGGTTATGAGTAAGAATCCAAACTTTTAAACTTAAACAGGTGGGATTTTGTCTCCGCCTCAAATTATGGGTGGGAAATAGTCCTTTGGCCATAATTAAATACTAAAATAAGGACTTGATGAGACTCTTTTCGACTTTGAATTATAAGATACAGAAGTGCAGGCGAACCTCTTGTCTTAGAAATAAATAATTGTATCGAACAAAAAAGGATCCTTGGGAGGCCTTGAACGATTCTGTACGGATACTTTATTTGAACTCTTTTTAAATATATAAATAATATAATAATGAATGTGGATTCTGAGCAATGAATCCACTCACGTTAAAAATATTTTTGATATCCTAATTTTTTATAAAATTACACATTCAATCGGACTAAAATAACCTCTTATATTAAGTTCTGTTGGTACACATTTCTATACAAAATAGTCTTATTTCAAAAAAAAAAAAAAAAAAACCTTCAAAATCAATGTATCTGGTTCACCTGTGCATGCCTATTTTCATCTCGATTCTGCAGTTCTCTTGAAGAATGGTGTCTCCCTACTCAAACATAAATTAATGTAGTTCAGGGCTTCGATTAGAAGTGAAACTATTCATCTAGTCAAAGGAACTTCCTTCTTATCGATGTCTTCTATTTCCCGAACTATTCCAGTCATCAGTGCTTCTTGCTTTTGTTTATGGGCTCTCCACCATGCCAAAAGAAATTATATATTTCAAAGGATTGCTTTTGTACAATGTTTGGAATGTCAGTGTTTGATATCGATGCTGTTTACAGAAGTATTAAAGTTTTAGATGCAAGAATCCTGATTTTCATTTGGTATGGAGAGAGATTCATTTCCGGGAAATGGAAGAATCCTTTGTTTCACTCAGAATACACTCCAATGGTAATAATAATGGACAACTCCAGCTAGTGAGTGGAGGTTCATTGCTCACTATCAATGGTAAAACAGGCTTGGACTCTTTCTAGCTTCATGTTTGTCATTCCACAGATCGATCAATCTCTCAATAAAAAGAAGAACCAGGGAAAAAAAGAAAAAGGCTTCTCTTTCGCCTCTGTCCCTTAATTAATGTAGAGACAAAGATGCTCATCAATCAACTAGGTCAGTGTATCTTTAGTTACCTTAAAAAATAAGAATCCGAAACCCACTTGAACGAGACAAAAAGCTGGAATTACTGTTGCCTATACTGAATTTAACCTCCCTCGATCGTAAGTTACAGAACATAAAGGAAAATCCTGATCAGATTTAACATTGAATGAAACACACAGACCTGGGTTGCCCGAGAAGTTTTCTACCAAACCCCCTTTTATCAAAGATAACGAGGAATTGGACCAGAAAGCTGATTGTTTGAAAAGTTGGTAGAGTTTGGCAACAATTTACAGAGACTCTCTGAGATACGGCCGGTAAGGAAGTTGTTGGAAAGATCAAGGAGATTGAGAGATCAAGGAGGCTGTTTGACAGGACAAGAAAGTATTTCAGTTTACCTCCATTGCAGACCTTAGTTGGAAGTGGACCTGCTAGTCGGTTTTCTGACAATTCACGAACAAGCATCTACTCATTACCACCACCATACAACGACTTGAGAAGTTTATTTGACAAGCTAGGTTGCCCGGGTGACCATGACCAAAAATGTAACATACTCAATCACCTGAATGTATGTTGGGCCTTTCGAATAAGGTGGTAGAACGCATCTTAGCAGGCATCCTGCTGAAAGGATTTCCAAGGCTAACTAAATTAGAAGTGGCAGAATATTGGTCTTAAATGATGTTTTTCAAAATCCATAGGATCAAGCGGTGCTAAAATATGCATATTAAAGCAAGTTTTAAGACCATACCAATATTTGAGGGCTCCACCAAGAAGGAAATTGAACTGATTGCTTCCAGAACTCATTATAAGGTAGAAAAGCATATATCCGCCCACACGCAGGTATCAAGAAAGTCATATGATATTGGTAAAGTTATCGGTGACACATAGGAATGTTGCTTTGTGTTGGATTGTAAGAATTTGTGAGTGTTTGTGTAGAAAGAATGAGAAGAACAAATTTCTTCTCAAATGGCAGCTCTCTCTTGGAACCAAGACAAAGAGCTACACAGTAACCATTTACACAAAGAGAAGGAACATTCATTGCCTATAAATCGTCTCTTCTCTCAATATATAATACAAGATCTGCTATTTCTCTAGGAGTGGCCTGGCTAAAACAACAATAATTTCTCTCCTGCAAGCCTCCACGTAAACTTGAAAGAACGATAAAAAGTAATCAATTCAGAAACTGAAAATTATTATGCATAAAGTTTATTCTCCTCCCCTGTCTCTTATGGGAAACTAACAGCTATAGAAGAAGAAGAAGAAAGAACGTGAATCAATTAAAGGTTTTACTGAGGATATTCTACCAAGGTAGTAAGAATCACCATATATATTATCAGAATAGTGATTTCAAATAAATGAAGTACTACTTAACATGACTTAAACTCTTTTGCTGCATAGCATTTTTCATATTCTTAAGTAAACATCAAAATGACTTAAATAGTTTCCTAATAGTTATAAATAAAAGATGAAGTGCTACCTAAAATCAATAAGCTTCTCTTTCATGACCTTTTGACTAATGAGGAAAGGATGATGGGCTCTTTCTTTCCATGTCTTAAATCATTAATAGAACTTCCCTACTCTCTACAATGCCTGATAAATTGGGCAAGTGTTAAATGGTACTTATAAAGTGAGCCCAATGGGATAGTTTAGCCCATGAATCATATGATGGGAATCTCTTAAGATACCAGAGAAAAGTAGTGCTCAATGACAGGGGTGCCCACTTCTCTTCCAAAGGAAAAGCACTTGGTATTGTTTTGGCAGATGGGAATTGCCCCAATCTGATATGGCCATCTCTAATTAGCTGCTAACAAGTGCTTTTGAATCATGAGTACACCATAGCTGAATTGGCAGCCATTTCTTCATGGGGTAATTGCACTGTTTTTCACTGGAAAAGTAAACATATAAAAGTTTGAATCAAGTGCTAAAGATGGCCACCCCATTTTGATTAGGCTGAGGCTGATTTCATGCTACGCCAGGCCGCGTCCCAGCACATTATATATGTATATATTTGTTCCCTACAGCTTTATACAATGATCTCTCTTTTAAAAAGGCAAGGGAATATTGTGGTTAGGGTTTGTATATATAGTTTTTTAATATATAACTGATGTAATATAAGCCACTACAACTCAGTTTAACAGTTTACATTAAGTTATTGACCAAAGCACCCCAAACCTTTTTTTAGTTTAAAAAATCATTAAAATAAAAAATAAAAAAACAATTTGACCCAAACAAACAATTATTTATTGTTAACACTCCTGCAAACTTTATTTTTATATTTAATTATAATTAATATAAATTAAAATGAAAACTATTTAATAAAATTTTAAGAATAAAATGTTATTTGGTTTAAAAATATTATTGTCTTTTCAATAATTTTATAAAATTTATTGACAAAATTAATATATTAATGAAAATTGACTGTTTTAAAGTTAAGAGTGAGACTTCTTTGACAATTCTTATGTGGGAATAAGTTTTTTTTGGCTTAAATAATATATTTTGTTTAACAAATTCGTGGAAGTTAGCCTAATCAACCATGGAGGAGGTAATATTATTTGCAGGCCTTAACTGGAGGAGGTAATATCATTTGTCTAACAATTCTCTATATTTCACATCCATTCCTGGTTATTCGTCTTATTGGGCAGATGGGAAGAAAGATGCAGGCCGACATTCTAATGGGATCTTAATATCATCTGGCCCACCCAGATTGCGACCGTGGACGTTGTTACCGCCATTCTTGATTCTTGTCTGCGGTCAATACCGATCTGCGGTTTCATGGGGACTGCGGCCATAGCTACCTGCTGGAACGCTTCAGCGAAACCCGAGCTCACAGCATCACCTTCCCTTGCTTAATTCAATGCTTGTAAAAGCTTGAAAATGACATGGACTCTGAACTAAAGCTTCTAGAGAGCCTATCGTGTACATCAATTAGGCAAGAAAGCATTAATCTTTTCTTTGGGAATCTTACTGTATAATGAATAAAATTACAAATTCCTGATTAAACTACATTGTATTAATCCATCATATGTTTTTGGTTAGAAACCAATGTTAGACTTTCGAAACTAACCCTAAAAATTTAAAGATATTTCGAATCAAGATTTTATTTGTGAATGGATGGTATTGTACTATGAAACATTTTTCTTTATTTTTTTAACATCTAGTTTTATCTTTAAGTGATTGTTTATCCTGTATGAATGATTTTCGACCATTGAATGGTTATGCATCCTCCATACACAACTACTGTTTATTATTTCTTAAATTACAATTTAAAAAAAATTAATTTTTTAAAATGATCAAAATATTTTTAAGACATACTTATAAGTGTTAGAGGTTTACTATGTGTCACACATTTGAAAAAACTCTAAACTAAGTGTCTAATTGTCATTACTTTTAGGGGGCACTTAATTTTTGTTCATGCTGGCAAGAATGAGTGATAGTCGTCTAAGAAATTGATTTTTATGATGTGACTAATCATTTGGAGGGATCAAAGTTCTTAGTGAGGTAACATGTTTGACCTTACTTTTTAAGTATGGGTTAATGGTTACTTATTGAAAGTTGTCATTATTATGATGTAAGTTGTCAATTCATAATGATGTATTAATCACATGTTTAACATGGATTACACATTCTCGATTAAAATAAATTTATGATGAAAAATGACATGTGAGAGAAGAAAGTATGTTGTTCATGGTTGATGAACCTCTTCACTTTAAAAGTCAATTATATGTCGTAAGTGAAGCCACTACGGTTCAAGTTACTCTTGGTGGGTTAAACTTTATATTTTCAGAGTTATCTACACATCAGGTTTTGTCATATTTTTCATGTAGATTATTGTATGTTATACTGACATGTTTTTAAAAATACAATTGTTCGAGTATTCTTTATCATTTTTTCATAGAGAGTCCCAAAAATGATGTTCTGCTTAAGATTAGTAGATTTTGGACCTATTTATCTTCCACGAGAGATCAAAAGAATGAAATCTTAGAGATTGAAGATACATTAGCGTTTGCGACTAAGAAGCTCTTTCTAGTACCAATTGTTGAGATGATTTCTTGTCATCAATTAATATACACAATTTTGAACATTGTACAAAATAAAATAAATTACAACAACAATTATTAGAATAAAAAATTTAACTTTGTTATCTAATAAAAATAATTAAAAGTGGGTATAAATTTAACATAAAAAATTTTTTTAATGTGATTTGATCTATTACTTAAGAGCTAACATCCATAATTATAATATTAACAATTAAAACAAGTATTTTAAAGCCAAATATTTAAAAAATATAATTAGATTTTTTTTAAAACATTCTTACATATTTTCATGAGATTTTATTTTTTCCCTCTTTTTCGTTTTGTCTGCTCTTGGAGTGATACTTTATATAGATGTTGAAGGAATTATACCATATAACATGTGCTCAAACACAACTACTAACAACAAAAAGTGCCAATAGAAAACAGATTTAAGATGGGTTTATTATTATTTGGTTGCGCATTTTTATGCTTCTTCTGCAAAACTGACAGACATGAAGGACCACAGACTAGAGGCTTGCGAAGACGCCAACCACGTTCAAACTAAACTCGAGCTAATATTTTACAAGTGACCAAGATATGTTACAAAATACATCATGTTACAAAAAGCGGGTGATCCAAAAATTTCTAGCCCCGACTGCCTAAACTGAAATGACTCAAGCATTCGAATTGATTTTCTCAGTTTCCTTGACATCTATTTTCTTAGCAGTACCCTCTTTGCTGACGACAATTTTCACTAATTTACATGGCTCAGCTTCCTCGAGCATCTGAACCACAGTTCTCATGGTGGGTCTTTGAACTGGTTGCCTTGCCGTGCAGAGAACTGCAATTTGCAGTACCTTCAAAGCATCTTCCTTGAGAACTTCTGGGATTCTTGCATCCACCAGGCTTAACACATTTTTTTTACTGTTGAAGTTGCTGTAAACCCAATTCACTATGTCTCTATTTTCTCCATACTCGGGCTCTATCGGCCTCTTTCCTGTCACCAGCTCCATTAATACCACACCAAAACTGTACACATCACTCTTCTCATTGACCTTGCTTGTGTAACCGTATTCTGCAATATTAAAATTTTGTTAATAAGGTTAAAAACTTCCCTCTAAAATCTAGATTTAAAGAAAATTTAGAACCAAAGTTGCTATATTTTAATGAGCAACCAAACAAAATAAAAATATATATAGAATAATAACAGAAATTTTTTTACCAGGAGCAATGTAACCGTAGGTTCCAGCAATTATACGAGTAGAGTCTTTACTGCTATTGGCTTGAACAATCTTAGCAAGTCCAAAATCTGCAATCCTAGGCTTCAAGAATTCATCCAACAAAATATTACTAGACTTGACATCCCGGTGAATAACTGGCCTCACGAACCCATGATGCAGATATTCCAACCCCTTTGCCGCCCCAACTGCAATCTCATATCTTGTCTCCCAATCAAGTTCCATTTTTCTGGAGGTGTGCAGCCGATCCCATAGGCTCCCATTAGGCAAATACTCATATACTAACAAGCTCGAGTCCTCGCTTGTTATACTACAATAAAGCTTCACCACGTTCACATGCCGTACTGAGCTCAAGGTTTGTACCTCAGCATCGAACTCGTGAGACTTTCCGCCACGTTTACTAAGTATTGGGGTAGTACTCCGGGCTCTTTTGAGGGCATTAGGATCACTATTCCAAATGTGTTTCACTGCAAGTTCTTTACCGCTGGATAACATAACTTTGTATACATTTCCAGACCCTCCTTTTCCTATCAGATTCTCTTGCTTTATGGAATCAATTATCTCATCTTCCGAGAAAACTAATTCACGGAAAGGCTTTATGTTCCAAGATTCTTCCTTCAATGAAAGATGGTGATCTTTCTCTCTCTTCTTTAAGTAGAAGAAACATGCAAACGAGACAAGCAAGATCATTGTACCTAAAGCAAAACAGATTATGAGCATGATCACATCCTTCGATACCTTCTTCTTCTGGGAGCATTCCTTGAAGGAGTTAATGGTCTCACTGCAGAGGCCTGGATTTCCAGCGAAGCTGCCATTGTAAGCTTCAACCGAGAGTGATACTGGTATATGACCAGTCAATCTGTTATTAGACAGATCAAGAATAACTAGTCTCAAAGATGACAAACTCGCGGGAATTTGACCAGAAAGTTGATTTTCTGATAAATTCAGAGAGTTAAGAGTCGGTAAAGACCCCAAAACTGATGGGATTTGCCCAGAAAATAAATTGTGAGCCATGTTTAGGTCGCTTAGAGAATTACATGAACCTAGTGACTTCGGAATTGAACCAGAGAACAAGTTGTTCTGCAACTTAAGAGTGCTCAACTGTTTAAGGTCCCCAATTGACGCTGGAAATTTGCCTGAAAACTGATTGTTACTCAGATCAATAGCAACAAAAGATGAAGCTTCCGAGATTTCCTCCGGTAATTCACCAGATAACCGATTGTTTGCGGCAAAAAGCTGCGCAAGGGCTTTTGCGTTTCCAATATCTTTAGTGATAGGCCCTTCAATTTGATTCAACTCAATGTCTATAATATTCAACTTCGGCAATCCCCATATTCCGGCTGGCATAGTCCCAGTTAGTGAGTTATTACTAACTCTGAATCGCAGTAAAGTCAAGCAATTCGCATAACTGGCAGGAATTTCACCTGTGAACCTGTTTTGTAACATAAGGAGCCCCTTCATGGTACCTTGCTTGCACATATCTGGCGGAATCGTACCTGTCAAAAAATTATCTGAAACGTCAATGAAATCAAAGTCAGCCCAAGAGCCAAGTTCCTTAGGCAAAGGTCCAGTCAACTTGTTGGTGTACAGAGAAAGATTCACCAGTTTTTTAAACTGGCCCAACTCAGCTGGTACTTCACCGGAAAACTGGTTCTCAAACAGCTGCAGAGATACCAGATTGGTCAGGAACCTCACTTCAGATAAACTGCCTTCAAGAAAGTTGCTTGACGCATCAAAAAGCTCAAGATTAGTTAAGTTTCTCAATCCAACAGGAAGTTCTCCTGTCAATCTGTTTTGGTAAAGCTCGAGCTGCCACAATTTGGTTAGTTTTCCAATTTCAGGAGGTATCTCCCCAGATAAATCGTTTTCAGAGAGCTCCAAGTTTATCAGCTCCCTTAGATTTCCAATTTCGGCTGGAATTTGTCCTTGGAGACTCATGTTTGATAAATAGAGCCAATTCAGCTTGGTGAGCCTTAAGACTTGAATAGGAAACAGGGTTGGAGAGAAATTATTATCGCCGAGACTCAGTGAAACCAGGTTTGTCATGTTGTCAAGTGACGCCCATGGAAAATCGCCAGAACATCCACTGTTATTCAGATATAGATAGCGTAATTCACTGAGAGACGATATGCTTGGAAATGATCCCGAGAAACCATTGCTGCCTAGGTCCAAGTACTGTAATTTTACACAGTTGTTCAATTCCTTTGAGATTCTGCCATGCAAAGAATTGAACCCAAATGAGAGCTTGTCCAGGAACTGAAGCTGGCATATAGAATCGAAAGGAAGAGTTCCCGTCAATTGCTGTTTAGAAAGCTCAATTTCTTTGACAGAATTATTTGAGTTGCAAGTGATGCCTGTGAAATTGCACAAGCGATTACTTGAGACCCAGGAAGCCAATACATCATTGTTTGATCCTTGAATGGCGGCTTTGAGTGTGAGCAATATCTGAAGCTCATCGGATTTGATACCAGAGAAAATCGAGAGAAAAAGAAAGAGCCAAAGAGAGGGAGTAGCGGGTGACATAGCTAGGCAGTCGGTGGACAGAAAGGCAAGACCGAAGGGTCTATTATTCAGCGAAGAGCCATTTTTAACTAAAATGGATGGCCTGACACTTACAGACACCCACTTGTTGCATTTGTAGGCTCTCTGGTACTAATCCAATTCTCATCTTAATAATACCTTTTCATTTTTCTTTGGAAATTAAAAAAAAAAAAATAATATTATTCTTCGTTGTAACTTCCTTTTTAATATAGTGCCATCTAACTGGTAATTTTGATTCCATGGGACAACAGTAATACTTGACGCCAAAAGAAGTCCATTGGTCTTTTTCTTCCTTATCTTTACTTGAATTGAATCTTTTTCAATTCTATCAGGTCTTATCTTCTTTTATTTTTTAATTAATTAAATATTCAATTATATCTTATTTTTTTCTTTTTCAATTAATTAAATATTTAATTATACCAAACTATCAATCCTAAATTAATAATTATATTATAATTATTAAATCAGATAAAATTAAAAATTTAATTTTAATATATTTTTGAAATTATTATCTATTTATTATTTAATAATGGATGTGTATGTATTTGCACTGCAATGCATTCATTGATTGTGGATCTTACATGTCACATATGATTACATTTTTTATCAGTAGCTTTAATTATTAGTCTCAGCAGGCCAAATGACCCGATTCTACCTAGAGTTTGGTAAAAGTACATTTCTATCCATTAAATTTACAAAATTTAAATTTTTTTAACATCTATTTTTATTAATAAAATTTATTTGATTTTGTAATTTATCTTTCTTAAAAAAAAGATTTTTTTTTTTATTTTTTTCTCTTTCTTTTTCCGTCATCTTCAAGTCTTCGTTATCAAATGTTATCTATTTTATTTTCATTATTTTTATTTTCATTAATAATATCATTATTGATTATCTTTTTCGTTTTTCTATCATCTTTACCATAAAAATTCTATAATCATTCTTTTTCACCTTTTTTTTTTATATCTTTCTAGTAATATCATCTTCAATCGTTTTCTTCTCCCATCATCTTCACTATCATCCTCAATCATTATTCTTCACTATCGTCATCTTCTCTCATAAAAAGAAAAAAGACAAATTAACACTTACTAAGAAAAAGAAGAGAAATGTATTATATTAATATTTATTGAAAGAAATGAATAAAAAATGAAAAAATAAATTGATATCTGATGAAAGAAAATAAACAGGAGAAAAAAAGAAAAAATAACAAGACAACAATGAAAAAATAAGTAGAAAGAGGATCAAGAGGAGAAATATTGATTTTTATCCTAAAGAAATTTTGGAAACAGAAGAAAAATAGATGATAATGAGAAATGAGAAAATTGAGAATGATAAGATATCCACAGTAGTTGACAAAACCTTCGGGGGTGAATGGAATTTGGCCATTGCATGATGGACCATAGCATTAGTTTATGGCTTTCGGGACCCATCATCCATGTGGAGGGTGACAAATGACAATGAAATGTGAAACACGGAAGTCTGAAGCCGCCTACGTTGAATAAATTTCTCGCCTTTTGGGACTTTTAGGTTCAATCAAAGCACGTGGATAATGTTTATCAATGAATGTCGACAGGTAACGCTCCAACGACGCGCGTGAAGCAAAACCTTAATCACTCGTTCATTGAACCTTTTTTAAGATGCAAGCCGTGGTAAAATGACAGCAAATAGGAAGGAAATATTTTATAGTGGACACGTCCAATCGTTTTATTGAGTGACATAAATCTGTTGCATAGTCAAAAACAAGTCACCAACAGGCGGACCTAAATGAGCCCCCCCAATCTTGTTCGTATTACATCCAATTGTACGTATCTTTAACTCGAAATGACAAGAGCCATGTGATTTTACGCCTTTGCGAAGTAGTCTGGATGATAATTTAAGTGGTCTTTTGTTACATTATTTGTAAAATAAGGGGTAAAATAGTAAAAAAAAATTATAAGTTAAACAGGGGAAATGTGTTTAATATCCAAAGATAAAGATTGATAAAAACTTGTTTGTTTTGATTAAAGGGTACATGTCCTTTTACTGAATGAAATATATGAATGGTTATTAAAACGCTTATCAAGAGAACATCATCGCTCTGACAATTATGTAATCCACATAATTTGAATGCAAGATGGTAGCATTGTTGCCATTTTGTTCTCATTTAAACATGTGTCATTCATGCTACCAAAGGTTTGGTTCTTTATATTTCAACAATTATAGTAATATCTTGTTACATAGATCTTTCGTCTGAATATATGAGATTCGAAAAATATAATTAAAAGGTTTACATATTAAAGAAATTATTATATAAATTAAAATAATTTCTTAAAACTTTGTTTAAAAAACTAATGATAGATTTTTATTATCTTTAAAGTATTTTAGATCATATTTTATTTTAGAAGAAATGAAATAGTAAGATCATTATACTTATTTTATATGCAGAGAACATTATGGCTATAAAGGATAATTTGAAAGAAATAAATGATATATAGAGATACTTATCTAGTGAATTTGAAATGAAAACCCTCTAAAGTATTGTTTTTTGGTATTCAAGTTTCTTGATCAACTAAATAATTTTTTCATCCCAAAGAAAGTATATCCTAAATGTCTTGGAAGAAAAAAAGACGTCAAGATGTCAACTAATTGATACGCCAATAGAAAAAAATTTGAAATTAAGTGTTGAACCTAATCAAGTTCTTGATAATAAAAGAAGGTGTATGCACTAAGTATCGTTAGTTAACATATGCATGATCCTAAAGTGCAAAATATGAATGTAGTCATACGCATCTAAAGGTATCTAAAATTTGTTCTAAGAAAGGAAATTGACGATTTGCCTAAGTAATTTGATTACATGGAAAAGTAAGAAACAAAAAATTGTTAAACAATCTAATATTAAAGCTAAGTTCAGGGTATACCACTTAGACTATATGAAGTATGATGATTACAAATCATCTCGAAGACTTGAGCTACTTGTTTGAGCACCTGATTCACTTGTTTTGTTACAATGAAGTTGTATGTGACATTACACATAACCCAGTACAATATGATTGTACTGAAAACGTAAAGTTGAAAAAATTCTTCATAAAATAGAAATTTAATAAACAATTTTTAGAACTACCTAAGATTTGATCAGAAGAGCCATTGATTGATATGCTTAGCAAAGCAATTTCAAGTCTATTATTCTTGAGTTTTTGAAACAAATTGAGTATGAGCGACATCTATATGTGCACCAATTTGAGGAGTATTAATTATTATTAGGATTGATTGTATGAGTCTTTTGGGTTATCGTGTAAATATTCTTATATAATTTAGATCTCTACTAAATATTGGAGCCAAATACATTCTGAAATTAATATTAAAAAAAAATTATTCATGCATAAAATTTAAGTCGGACATTCTCCATCATTATTTCATCACAACTCCCGTATAAAATCTTTAAATAATTACGTTATCGTGATGAAACAACATAAAATAACAATAAATAACAGAAGAAGAAAAAGGAAAACCACATTGAAAACTCCTTAAACAACATAGACACAGTTTTCAGCTGCATCAATCACGGAATATGAACTTACCTCAAAATGAGTCTGTAATAATTACACTCCATTGTATTTTTATCATGTTTGTCAACACCACTTTTGAAAAGAATAGGTTATTATTTATAAGCTGGACAATACATCTCCATGATGATTGCATTTTCCAGCTGAAATATTTTTTTGGTGGTTTATTAGTAAAGTATGCAGATATCATGTACCTTCCTTCGTTAAAGGAAACAAGTGTAAAGAATGATTCTTTAGGGCTACGTATTTATGTTGTTCTTTAATAATATTGTAATTAGAGAATATTACTGAGCAGCAGATACTATTTCTGATCCCAACAGTGGCTAGAAAACGAACAACAGTCGTATAGAATTCTTGAACCTGAGGGAAAAAGATCACACCGCAGATTCACCCAGCAAAAATTTAAAACATGTCGTTTCAAAGACAAACATGAAGGGGTGGTGGCACTTTTTTAGCACATTCTTCAGACTGGAAGACGGGAAATAATTATCAGAAATAAAATGTGTTCCAGCATTTGCCTTATTGGCTCTACTTCATATCATGGCAATAATTTCGGTGGATGTTGTGTCATATCCCACCTCCAACCCTACGCAGTGTTGGTCTTTGCCCCTGAATCGGACAACTTTGACCATCCCAGTTCTCAACTTTTAGTGTCTAGCTTTTCCTATTCAAATAACATCAATGGAGCTTTTTACCCTTTCCACACACTTCAAGCATCCCTTTGAATTGCTCCTCTTGTCACTCATTGTTGAGATAAGATTTTATATCTATAAGATGTTGACATGCAAAATGCAAAACAAAAACAAAAATAAAAACAAAAACAAAAAAAACTCACTCGCTCGCTCTTTTTGTTTATTTCCACCGACTGTAAGTAAATCAGCAGCCTCTTCAGTCTTCAACCTTTTGCACCATTCATCTCAATCTAGGTCAATGATTCCATTCCTATGATTTAATAATAAATTATTATTATTTTTATTACTAGAGGAAAAGTGTTATTTTTTTATCTATAAATAATTATTTAATTAAGAACATTAACTTTGCATCTTGACAAATTATATTCCAAGTCATTTTACCCTGAAATCGATTCTGCGTATTATATGAAATTGTTTTTCCAAATTATATATTCAAAGCAGTCAAGATAAGAAGAGCCCATGGTTTGTTGACGTATGAACTAAGAAAATGAACGACTTTCTAGAGAGATGCTTCGTATCAATATCAGCATCAAATTTTTTTCTTAATTGATATTCAGAATTAATTAACTGTCTGTAATCGGTATTGACATTAATTAATAAATTTTATTGTCCAATTTGTATCCTTGATTACAAAATGATCAGGGCGGTTCCCAAATTTAGGAGTGTCCAGCCCAACCCATAGAAAACGATTAGTTTTTGGGCCGTCAGCCTAAAACGAGCCACAGCCACTGTGGCTCTTATTTGATACTTTGGATGTCTGAGACCGAGCCTGTGCCTGTGCACTACACCGATGGTATCGGTAGTTGATCTCGCTCCAAGCCTCTCCTTATAACACTCTAGTGAAACTTAGCAGCTGCAGTCAAAATATTAAATGTCTGAATTGGAGACAAAATCTGCATAATCTTCCTCATTGCTCTTCCCCGAGGACACCATCCGCCGCCTCTAAAACCAACAGCATCCCCCTCTGCATTTCTCTCGTTGTGGCTAGGACGGTCAATTAAATCAGATGAGTTGGTCCAAAAAATTTAATTTTGGACGGAATAATATTTGTCCCTTGAACGCGTATCAACAAAAATATTCGTCTATTAATTTTTTGGGCTCGAATTTGATTAAGTGTTGTTCAAACCTGATAACACAAGAAACCTGAAAGTTCATTTTGCCTTTGCTTCCGACTCCTCACAGTCCACTGAATATGCAACATTCCTAGCCAGATTAAACAGTACCCTCTCTTGAATCCTCGCCATTGTCTCTGATAGCTTTCTCTCCTCCCTTCTTGTCTCCGCCTTTAGTCGCTCCATTTCAGCTTGAAATGTAAGACTGGTCTAAACCCGCCAAGCCAATGGAAAATTCTTTCGTAAGAAGTGAA
Organism: Anacardium occidentale; assembly: GCA_026122585.1. Lineage (NCBI taxonomy): Eukaryota > Viridiplantae > Streptophyta > Magnoliopsida > Sapindales > Anacardiaceae > Anacardium > Anacardium occidentale. Next base: position 44,651 of record JAJEJH010000087.1, on the reverse strand, counting down.
CCATGGAAGAGAAATACATCTTTTCTTTCTGCTGATGACTTCTCTTCATAATATTGTTGGTTATGCGAAAGAAGTTGATCTATCAAGTTCTGGTGTTGCTCTTTCTTGTGAATATTTTCTGGTGAAATTGCCGAGACAAGCTGATAAAAAGTTCGTTTGACGAATTAACCAGGCATTGAAGAATGTTTGGGAATTGAGTGCAAAGTTTGGATTTGGATGTGTTAGGTGAGCCATGCTGATCAAGATCAGCTGATGCTGGTGAAGGGGAAGAAGTAGGGGCAGAGGGCATTGGGTATGCCGCAGAATATATGAAAATTAAACTTCTTTGCCATTTTCTTTAGATTCTGGAATGATACTACTTAAATATGTAATGCAAGACGTTTCACTTGCTCTAATTGAATTAAGACACTTGTTAAATATGTAATTCTGAATCATAAGAGAAGTGGGAACGAAAACAGAAATTTTCTTTATGCTCAGAAGCATGAGAATCTTTCTTTATCAATTAGTGCTGGTGGGTGTAAACATTAAAAGCAGGTTTATGGAGAGGAAATCTCAGAATTTTGTGGGATTTCACCGTGAGTATGATCAGTTGGGCCATCGTTATTCGCTGTTTACCCTTTGTTGATCCCACTCCAAACCTGATCTTCTAATTCTTAACTGAAATTCAGCGGCTCCCGTCAAAAGCTGAACTGTCTGTATTGGAGACAAAATCTGTAGAACCTTCCTCACTGTCGTCGCACGAAGACCATCGGCTGTTTCTAAGGCCACCAGCATTCCAGTCCGCAGTGTTCTCATGGCCGCTTCTAGTTCTGGTGATGCCTCACCATCTACCATATATTCAGCACGCCTCGTCAATATCAAGAGTGCTGCTGCTGCTATGTTCTCTTGTATCATCGCCATTGTGTTCGTTAGCTCTCGTTCCTCACTTCTCGTCTCTGCTTTCACCATCTCCATCCGAATTTGCTCGTCCGTCATGTCCTTGACATAGCCGTTTAGTATCTTGAAAACCAAGGATTGTCTGAACCCACCAAACCAGAGGAAAGTTCTTCCGAAAGAAGAGAAACACATCTTCTCTACCTGCTATAGATTTCTCTTCATAGTAATGTTTACAATGAAATAAAACTTGATCAATCAGGGTTTGATGTTGATCATCACTTTGGTGAATATTTTCTGGTTTGATTACAAGAGTAAGCTGACCAAGCAAATCTTGTCGACGAATAAGCCACCCATCCAAGAATGCCTGAAAGTTGCTAGAAACTGTATCTCCTTGAACCGCCGATATTTCTTGTTCTCAGGTACCCAAGAATATATATACATAATTCTATTATCTGCTTACGTGTGTTGCGCATACCTATTAACACGTGCAAAATTTTCAATTCCCACCCATTACGGAAAATTTTCAGTTACCCAAAATGTATCTTGTGCACGATTATTATTATTATTATTATTATTTTATAATCTGGGAATCCTATCAATATCAGTCGATCAACTCTAATTGATCGGATAGTTTAAATTCGGAAGTTTATGACCACCTAGACTCGCAACCACAGACCGAATAAATCAAGAGTTATTAGCGTATATTAATGTATCATACAATTTTATTAAATCCCACTCTATGTATGGCGTATATTTATAACTAATACAAGGTAAAAAATTCGAGAAGGCCACCCTCACTTTCATTGGTTCCCAATATATGCATAATGCCTATGTTGATTACAAATCACACGTACTAAAAAAAAATCTTTTTATTTACAAAAATTTTGTCCCATTTTACGAAAACTTGATTTAAATCAGCTTCGATTACAATACTATTCATACATAATTTAACAACAAAACAATCAATTCAATCTATATTTCCAATAAATTTTAAACTTGAAAACCTTTAAACTATATTGACGATATCTCTATTTGTCAATGTAAACATATAAATTTATGCAATGTAACCAATAATACGGTGAATATTAACAAAGTATAAATTTTTTTTAATGTTATTAAAATCATATCAGTAGGGTTAATCAGTTCAATCATGAATTAGTCTATAATTTGGTTTGATTAATTCATAAATGTTGGTTTTTAAAGAATTGGTCAAACTCAATAAAACAAAAAAATTGTTAAAACTAATCGAATCGGGTTTATATAATTAAACATTTTTTTTCATTAGATTAAAAGAATTAAAATTAAAACCAACAAAAATTAAAATCCAAACACTAAAATTATATCAATTATCAACTAAGATCTTAATTGAATTATTAGTAATTGATTTTTTATTTTTATTTTATCTATGTAATAGATTAGGAATTATTTGATTAATTTATTTGAATTTGTTTTTAATTTTTTTTGAGTTTTCTAATTTCACTTGATAAAAATTTATGTTTCAAAGTAAGTAGATATATTTGATTGTTATGGAGAATTGTACAGATTTGTTTTTAATAAATTTTATATTATTTATGTTTAAAAAAGACAATAAATGTTTGATAATATTTAATAAATATATAATAATTTAAAAATAAATTAAATCGATTAAACCATGACTGAACGAGACATTGATTTGATTATTGGTCGAAATTTAAAAATACCGTTTTTTATTTAAAAAATTATGATTTTTTTTAGTACTGTTAAAAAACAACCATGTGAATTAATAATTGAGACGCCTTACCTAATGGCCGGTCATGGCGCTTGGCGAACCCATAAACATCATGAGACGCAACGACATTAACCACTCACAGCTGGTCTTTGTCTACACCAATATATCTCTGAATCTGCCCAAAAAAAACGTCGTTTTTATACGATTCTGAGGTCCTTTGCGTCATTTACTAGCCTCCAAATAGCAGATGTACCTTCCCAAACAAAGTATCTTACAATAATTGGCCTTTCTTTGATCTTAAATTTTCCATGGGAGTCAATCTCCTATACCCTTCTGTATTTTGGTAAGTAATCTCCTATATCCTTGGCTTAGGACTGCTCGGGTTTACTCGTAATTACCTTGACTTATAAGCCTAATTGTAAACTATTTAGTTCTTCACTGTCCACAACCTTCCTCCTCTCACCGATAACGTCACCTTTTTTCGGCACGCCATTACCAAACTCAGAACCGGTTCAATTATAGAAAACTAAATCGGATGACAATCTCCGAAGCTGAGCGGCACCGTGGCAGGGAACGACCATCAACGTCGTGGCCGGCAGCCCGAGCCAAGGACAAGGTCCCTCTACGTCAGCTTCTTAAAGTAGCTTCCGTGGCGTGCGGCATACAATTCGGTTGGGCTCTCCAGCTGTCTCTCCTAACTCCGTATGTGCAAGAGCTTGGAATTCCTCACGCCTGGGCCAGTATTATCTGGCTCTGCGGCCCGCTTTCCGGCCTTCTGGTCCAGCCTTTGGTTGGTCACTTAAGCGACCGCTGCACCAGCCGATTTGGTCGTCGGAGACCGTTTATTGTCAGCGGTTCCGCCTCGATTGCTATAGCTGTATTGCTAATCGGACATTCCGCCGACATCGGCTGGTTGTTGGGCGATAGGGGCGATAATAAACCCAGAGCGATCGCCGTGTTCGTGTTCGGATTTTGGATTCTTGATGTCGCCAATAACATGACTCAAGGTCCTTGTAGAGCTCTCCTTGCTGATCTCACTGGTATGAATTTTAAGTTCAACTAATACAATTAATCCAAAAATTAAATTAGAGTTCAATTTGTTTATTATTATTATTATTATTATTATTGGATTTTTAAATTTTAAAAATAGGATATCCCTCGTTTTCTTCGAACTATTGTTTGGGATAAAGCCAGGACTGGAGGAGTGAAGTGATCATGAAATTAAGATATTTTATTTAGTACATATTATTGTTGCTTGCTAATGCTGCCTTTTTTTCACTATATTAAAGATCTTAATATTATTGCCGGATATACTGTTAAAATGACTATTCTGTCCTTACAGAGTTCCTTCCTTTGTTCACTAATTTGTTCATGTATATAGTGTTGTTGTGTTGTGTGTGCCTGGCGAGGGGTTTGCTTTTATTTTTGGAATTATAATTATGTGTTTAGGGAGTCACCATCATGTGATGAAGAAGGATGCCTAGACAAACGGGTAAAACATAATTAGTCAAGACGGGTCCTATCTTTATATCTCGATTGGAAACTGGGTGAGCGAGCACCATTTTCCTATAAATGGTCATAAATGAAGTTATAATAACAATTCATCTATGTCTATGCATTCACATTCCATATGCATATGAAACTAATTATGGATCCAACTGAAAAGAAAATAATAATAATAATAATAATAATAATTACAAATCAAACAGCAAATTGATATTTGGTTTCTGGTGAATTTTTTGTCCTGTTAGAGAATGATCATCGGAGAACGCGAGTGGCAAACGCTTACTTCTCGCTTTTCATGGCTATTGGTAATATTTTTGGGTATGCCACTGGATCATTCAGTGGTTGGTTCAAGATTCTGCCTTTTACTGTTACGTCTGCATGCAATGCTGACTGCGCCAATCTCAAGTCTGCTTTTTTTCTTGACATTTTTTTTATTGCGATCACTACATTTGTAAGTATCTCAGCGGCTAAGGAAGTGCCTCTAGGTTCACGTATCAGATCCACTCCGTTAGCAGAAGAAAGGCCTGAGCACTCAGGCCAAGCAGGAGAAGCTTTTCTTTGGGAATTGTTAGGAACTTTTAGATATTTCTCAGGAACCATATGGATAATATTGTTTGTCACAGCTCTGACATGGATTGGATGGTTTCCGTTTCTTCTATTCGATACTGATTGGATGGGTAGAGAGATCTATGGTGGCAAGCCAAATGAAGGGCAGAATTATAATGTTGGAGTTAGAATGGGTGCGCTTGGTCTGATGTTAAATTCAGTTGTTCTTGGAATAACTTCAGTGCTTATGGAGAAGCTTTGCCGGAAATGGGGGGCTGCTTTTATATGGGGACTTTCAGACATCCTCATGGCCTTCTGTTTTCTTGTGATGCTCATAATCTCCTTTGTGGCAAAAAATATGGACTATATAGGCTTTCATCTTCCACCAGATGGCATTGTAATTGCTGCACTGATAATCTTTACAATTTTGGGTGTTCCATTGGCGGTAAGTTGCTCATTTCCTCCTACCAATTGTATATAGGTTTTCTATAATATTAAATGGACAAAGAAATTATTGAGACTGAAACTTTTATGGTGGACCCTGCTTTATCAATGTGTTATTGACCTAGGCATCCAAAGGATCAACTATTAATTTACCTGAACTTGGTGGTCATCGTAACTAATTAACCTAAAATATGATCCTTCAAAAATATGCTTTTTAAGGAGTGCAGAATAAATTGCAATGTTCTGGAGAAGAGTCTATATAGACTGAGTGGGTTGGAAAGAAATTTATTGCTTTTTTGTCCTAAACCGCTACAACAGGCCCAAAGTAGGAGGGACCTGACTTCTTTTGTAGAAGAGGCAGAGTAGATTGTGCTAATTTTCTGATCCAAGCATTTTGCAGGAGAGGGAAGGCAGATTAGTCGGTTTTATTGACATTTGGATCTAACTGTTTCTTTTGTGACTACTTGCAAAATCTCATTTTATGAATGTTATGTGTAATTAAAATCTTTCATTGCAGATCACATACAGTGTTCCATATGCCTTAATTTCTACACGTATTGAAGCTTTGGGCCTTGGTCAAGGTGGTATTTCTTCCTTTATATTTGTAGATTTTACTTTAGAGACGTGGTCATGGGACTGCTTTTGATGCTGGTTGATACTGGCAGGTTTGTCATTGGGTGTTCTGAATCTGGCAGTTGTGATCCCACAGGTATAACATTGCTCTAGCTTTCCTTTTCTACTGGCATTTATTCATCACTTATTCACTTTATTTGTGCAATTCTTAGCTAATTTGATACAAGGTAATTATCCTGACAGTGGTAATGGCAAACTGTTTCAATTACTTATTTATGAGAATAATGTATGCACATACCTTTGCTAGAGGTCAAGAGTCTTGAATTGAAGAGATAGAACTCTTCAGTATATTGCTGCTTAATAAGAACTCAATATGGCTTAAATTGGTTAACTGGAAAAGGTAATTGATCTAGGGTGGGTTTGAGAGTATTTTTGTAAGAATCTGTTATGAGTGAATGTGCTGTTAGTAAAAGTAGGTAAAGTTACTTCTTACTGAAGCATTTTATATTTCTTTTGTGCTCTTTATATTTTCATATAAAAAATCTATGAAGTTCAAAAACACTCACACATATCATTAGTCACCCAAACTAGTATTAGGAGGAAAATCATGTACAACACTGAGTGAGTTTTGAAAGAAGTCATCCTGTCTTCTTGCACCCTGGAGGCAAGTCTGTAATAAACTTTGCATGCAATGACATTTGTTAACAAAGTCTAACAGTTGGTTATTCTGTCTTGATATGATGATTCCACCAACTGGAATCACATTCAAATTTGTCAGATCTTGGTGGGATTATTGTTTGCATTCCATTGTTGTCTGTTTAGAAAAATGGGATGCAATTTAATTAAGCTGAGCCTCCCCTTTCAAAGCAATCTCTTGTTCTAAATATGGTTTTTGATTTCTGCATATTTGACAAACTAATGATTTCTGATGATTTTATATGAAATTTCATATTTCAGTAAATCAATTCATGGTTTAATCCCTTGATTATCGCATATACATTAAACATAAGGAGTTATTCAAACTATTATTTTGCGTCGAATAAAGTTTTTGTGATGACATAATTTACAATGAGTCACTATTAATTTCTATCAATCAGTTTAAATCTAACTTCAAATTGTTTGAATGAGGCTTGCAAGGTATACACCCTGCATCAAAATTTACTTCTTACCTCTCCATACTTTTGCTTTTTCTTTATTATAAATGTTAAAAATGCTGACAGACTTTCACTCAAAACTTTTCTTCTAAGAAGTTTAAAACTTCACATGATTGACATTTTTCTGATGAATGAGCATTAAATAAAATCCAGATATTTTTTTCCTATTAAAAATAGAATTCTGATTTGAATGATTGGAAATGTTTGTAAATTGATATATTTTAGATGATATGGTGAGATATCTGTGTTAGTTTCCCGCAATTTTTCCTATGTCATCACTGTAAGTACTATGTTACAGTCAAGAATGGTGAAAGCATAATTATTTCTCAAGCTAAAAGAAAGTAACTTATCAAGTCTGATTTTCTTATGATGCAACTATCATGTTTTTTCCTAAATGAATTAGTATTATTCTTTATTGTTTTCTCTTGGCACATAATTGAATATATGAAGCTTAGTCATTAACCACTACAATATTTAGGGAGGTTAGGAACTTAATTATACTTTTGGTGAAAATTTTACCGGAAACTAAGCATAACAAAGATATTTTGATATATGTCACATAAGAGTAGAGAACTGTGTTTGTCGACATTCCTAGTTAATATTCTTTTTTTTTTTTTTTTGATACTAGAAAATAATAAAAAAAATTAACAACATATTAATCAAAATTGAATATGAAAACTGGATATCTACTAATTAAGATTTAAAATTTTTTATCATGTATATTGGCTAGCACTTCATTTTGCTTATTTGCAAATAAAAAATATATCTAATTATGTAGACAATAATGCATATTTGTAATTCTTAGTGTGTAGTGTGTTGAACTTAAGATAGTATTGACATTAATGATAATTAAAATTTAAGAAACTTTATAGATTTATAGAGGAATAAAATGTTAAAAATGTAATTGGTAACATATCTTTCGATGATAATGCTATGTTTTATTTGTATAAATTCAAACCATAAACCAAATCGGAGTAAATTGTAACTTTTTAGTTCAGTTTGGTTTGATTTGAGATTTTGTTAAACCGTTTTTTTAGTTTAATTTGAAAAATTTCCTAAGTCTAATCAAACCAGACTGTATATACCTTTAATTCACAGCAATTGTGAATATTGGCTGCTCTATATACAATACAGCCACTCACAAGCTTAAACAACCATAAAACCATTGGTCTGGCTTTCAAGAGGCCAATTCCCCTCCACTCTCATCCATTGCTCTCTTGTTGGGCTTCACCTCTTACTGCTCACCAATCTCCATAATATGTCCTTTGATCACCTGCCACAAGTTTCTTCTTTCCCTGGTGGTCCTCATTCCTTTTTGTGCCACATGTGCCTCCAGCCTTGTTGTTCCTGGGATGGTACACGAGTCCTAGCAGATGCATTTCTGATCTCAATGTTGTGTGTTAAAAACCTTGCATAGCTTCTGATTCAAATTATTGTATGTTTTGAGTAATTAAGTCATTACATTTTGGTGATGACAACAGGTGGTGGTGTCTGTGGGTAGTGGACCTTGGGATCAGCTCTTTGGTGGAGGAAACTCACCAGCCTTTGCTGTTGGGGCAATTTCTGCATTTGCTGGTGGACTTATAGCAGTCTTAGCTATTCCTCGATCTAGTGCTCAAAAGCCCAGGACCATCATCTGAGGTATTATGTTGTATCCATATTTTTTGTGCCATCTTTTATCAGCACAGATACTTAATGATAGCAGGAATTTGTACATAGCTATTGTTATTTCTATTGATTTATAAAGTTATTTCCTTATTATTTGTTTCCATTGAAAACCATTCACTTTAGAGGTTTATCTTTGAGTTTTTAATTTTTTTTTTTTTGTTTTTTTTTTTGGTCTCCTTAATTTATCTGTTTTGGTTGGTTTGGGTTGTTTAGCCTCTCAAATTTTGAGAGTCTCATTTTCATAAATTTTGTGTTGAGGATTTGATAAACACCATAACCAAACAATAAATTTATAATCAAGCAGCCAGAAAGTTTGTAGGAATCAAATCATATGGTCTCCATTGTTTATGGCAATGTGTGATGCATGTGAACAAGTGAAGAAAAACAAGTTATTTTATTCCTCTTTTTATCCCCATATAAGGCGGTATCAATACTGACACATTGTGACAACTGAAAAGGTACATAGGTATATCGGTGAGACAAGCTGTCTAAAATCAATTAAGCATTGCTTTTTACTAAATGCATCTCGGAAATGTGGCTTTATGGGTAATTTGTGAAGGAAAAGTAAATGGAGCATCAAATTGTAGATCCCAGTATTTCTGCCAAGAGTACTTGACAATCAAGATAAGCTAATTAAGATTTCTTCTCGGTGAAAAGTTTAAATATTATTTAAAGCCGAAGTTGATTGCCCACTGGTAGCCTTATCATGATGTATTGGAATCTCATCTGAGTGCCCGCAAACATGTTGTATGAATGTGGTGAATTATGCTTGGTGGCCAACAGTTAGTATGTGAGTTGTTTTGATTGAAACCTTGATGGAGACATGTCTTTTTTATGCCCTGATTTTTATTTTATTTTCGAGAAGTTGCATAAATTTCCATGGAAGACCTCCTTTATAGTTGTCCCATTTGCCTTTTCTCCTCTTGCTAAAATATGAGCTTATGCTTTCTTGAGCTTGGTGGGAAACATAACAAGTATGCTACAGGACATCATATATGGCAAGAAAACACAATGAAGCAGCGGCATGCATATCGCCACACTGTGCTTAGTTTCTTCTCCAGAAAACCAAGCATCAACCACCTTTTTCAGGAAAGGAAAATAAAGTTTGTCAAAGAAGGAATCTGTGAATTTGTTCGAGTTTCTAGAGAAGCATATAATCTTTATTAATGTCATATCTTGAAAGGTCTTGTCACTGTTGTATATCCCTTTCCTCCTCCATTGAAACTTGGTTTTGGTATTGTGTTAGGATGCCAAAAAATAAAATAAACAAGTAGAGATAAAATTCTGTCTCAAACTCCACTACAACATCAATAACAACAACAACAACTTGGTGTAAATTAGTTCCCTGATTAACTCTGCAAGCAAATGGCATCACCATGTGATCCTGGAACATGTCAATATCTATTACTACAGTCTGGTGGTGATCCATCTTTTCTCAGCCCCACTGCCCAATTAGGATGCTAAATTCGAAATGTCTCTTTAATCATCTTTACACTAATTTTTATCCGTTCCTTTTATCGAATGACACATACCTTTCATCAACAGCAACTCATTGAGCTGAAGAGACACATGGAATCTAATCTAACATCAGACATGTATTGTCTTATATAAACAATATTTCCTGATTCTTCAAGCACCTTAAACTCAAAACTGTGAGTTATTTTAGGAAGGGCGATGATGGATGGGATGGGATGGGTAGGATGGGATGGTATGGGATGGGATGGGATGGGATGGGAGACTGCTACTGTTTGTTCACAGTTGCAGAAAGAGCCAAGCCAAGCCAAGGCTCTCTCCAACAGAGAGACAGTCTGACATGTGTTGTGACAAAAGGGATACAAATTATATGGTTGCAATTGGACCACGTAATCCGTCTCTCGTTGTTTCCTTTCTTCCATCTGCCGCTTCTCCATGCAGCCATCCACTGGCATCTCCATTAATACACTTTGCTTGTGGTCCCATTCATAACACCTCCACATACCCATGCCTTCTATATTTTTATAATATATATAGATATATGTGTGTGTATGTGTGTGTGTGTGTATGAATGTATGTGTATGTATGTATTTCTCAGCTTTTGCGTCTTCAACTATTTTGTTGTGTCTTAGAACCGGCTGGCTACCGATCAACGAGGGGAGGTGCATGAAAAGTTGAAGATTGCGCATTATGATTATTATGACCTAAAAGATGAACCACACCATGAAAGCAAACAAAAATATATTATTGTGTGCACTGTTGTTATTTAGAATGATTTTGTATAGATTTAGGATCTAAACAAATCTCTGACTCCAGCACAAATCTTAGCCATCTCTTTTTCACTTCTTAGATAAAGAAAGTCACCACCACAGATCATATGATTGCATATTATAATTAATAATGTTGAGTTCAATATGGCATCCATAACCATACCCATGGTTAAGCGGGCAAAAGAAACTTATCACTCTCAACATGGGAAAGTAGTCGATTGAGCGATGTTTTTGTGTATAAGTTTGTAGAAAACAAAAGGTCGTGTCAAAATGGGTTTACACATGGGCTGTAGAAGAATGGAACATGCATGGTTTTTATTCATCTGCATGCCTAACAATCCTGGGAAACGTACCAAATATACATACATATATGCCTTTGTCTTTTCAAAACTAGAATTCTAATAGCCTCTGTGTCTACTCCACTTAGCCATTTTACATTAATTTTTTTAAACAAATTTATCTCTTTTATTATACCAATTAAAGAATATTATCCCACGAAATTAAAAAATAAGTACTTCAACTAAACTAAACCCACCATCAATTAAACGCCATAAAGGTCCCTCCATTATCCTTAAAACCAGACAAATTTATGAAGAAAACTGTTCGAGGCGGTGAAAAACAATTAAACTATCCAATCTGCGCTCAAGGCTGAGGCTTTGCTCTCTTTCTTTCGAGTACTCCACTCAAATGGCTGGCTTGAAATTAATACTAATATATTATTAATATTGGGACGTTCATGGCAGAGAGAGAGAGAGAGAGAGAGAGAGAGAGAGAGAGGACGTCTTGGGCGGCCCCCCACCCCTAGGCTCCAACTTCAAGAACAATTTTCTGAATAAGTTCGCCTACTTTGCCACGTTCCTCAGAACCCAAGAGTCGGGCCCAATATCTTCTTATAAATACACTCCTCGCCTCGCATACATCAGCGCTCAAAAACCAAAACCCATCACACATAAACACCTCCTCGGACTTTCATTATTCCAACCTCTTTTACACTTTTATCTCTTTATCCCTAACCTATATTTCTACCAAGCTCCCTACGTATGTGTAATTCGAAGCCTTCTTCACCATCCTCATTTTTCAATCCCCCTAACGAAAATATGGATCCTCACCCTAGTACTCATCATCAAGAAGAAGATCAACTAAGTAGATGGCCAACTCCTTCTGAGGTAAAAACTCATGTATATGCTTGTTATCAATGCTACTTATTTATCGAGTATATATACAAGACTCATGTGTGTATGTGTACATATATGTTCTGCATTCTTCAGGCCTTTGAAGAAATCAAAGCCATTGGTAAGATCTCTGGCCCAACAACTATCACCGGTCTACTTATGTATACAAGAGCCATGATCTCCATGCTCTTTCTTGGATATCTTGGTGAACTTGAGCTTGCTGGTGGCTCTCTTTCCATTGGTTTCGCTAATATCACTGGCTACTCTGTAATCTCTGGCTTGGCTATGGGAATGGAACCCATTTGTGGACAAGCTTATGGTGCCAAACAGTGGAAGCTTCTGGGCTTAACTCTACAAAGAACTGTTCTTCTCCTTCTCTCCACTTCTGTTCCAATCTCCTTTATGTGGCTTAACATGAAAAGAATTCTTTTGTGGTGTGGCCAAGACCAAGAACTATCTTCCGTGGCTCATACTTTTATTCTTTTCTCAATACCTGACCTCATTTTCCTTTCATTGCTTCATCCACTTCGCATCTATCTTAGAACTCAAAGCATTACGTTGCCGTTAACTTACTGTTCTGCTATTTCTATACTCCTGCATGTTCCACTCAATTTCCTTCTGGTAGTTCATTTCAAGATGGGCATTGCAGGGGTGGCCATAGCCATGGTTTGGACTAATCTCAATCTCTTCCTCTTGTTATCTTCATTTGTATATTTTTCTGGCGTTTATAAGGATTCATGGGTGTCACCCAGCATGGATTGCCTTAGGGGATGGTCTTCTTTGCTTTCCTTGGCCGTGCCAACTTGTATTTCGGTTTGTCTTGAGTGGTGGTGGTACGAGTTTATGATAATGCTTTGTGGACTTCTTTCCAACCCAAAAGCTACTATTGCTTCAATGGGAATCCTTATCCAAACCACCTCTCTTGTTTATGTCTTCCCTTCATCTCTAAGTCTTGGAGTTTCTACCAGAGTTGGAAATGAACTAGGTGCTAACCGGCCAGCTAAAGCCCGCATTTCAATGATTGTCTCTGTCTTTTGCGCCGTAGCATTAGGCCTCATGGCCATGCTGTTCACAACATTAATGAGGTACCAATGGGGAAGGTTTTTCACCGACGATGCCGAAATTCTGGAGCTGACTGCAGTAGCATTGCCAATTGCGGGGCTTTGTGAGCTAGGAAATTGCCCACAAACAACAGGCTGTGGTGTGTTAAGAGGAAGTGCAAGACCAACAATCGGAGCAAACATCAATTTGGGATCATTTTACTTAGTGGGTATGCCAGTAGCTATATTCATGGGATTTGTGGCCAAAATGGGGTTTCCCGGGCTCTGGCTTGGGTTACTTGCAGCTCAAGCTTCATGCGCGTTGCTCATGCTCTACGTGTTATGCAGAACGGATTGGATGGTTCAAGCAGAAAGAGCGAGAGAGCTCACACAATCTAAGACAACAACAGCAACTAGTAGTTCAATATTGCCAGTTTCATCATCAAAACTAGAAGACTTTCTCATCAACAATGATCATCTTGAAGAGATATTTTGCATTAATGATGAGCCTGTGAAGTCAGCATCACTTGAAACAGACCCACTCATATCTGTTGAACGCACAACTACTGTGCATTGATTAGAGTTAACTTTCCTCCATTTTTGCCCCTTCTTCAGGAGCTGATGTGAACATTTATCATTAGTAGAGAGAATTTTCTTCTCTCAGTCTCACTTTATTGATGTTGAAAAACTTTTTTTTTTTTTTGGGTTTTCAGTAATATTTTCTATGTTGTATTATGATAAGCATCTTATAGAATAGAACAAATAATTAATATAATTCTTAAAACTTAAACTAATTGCTTGTTCTTCATACATACTACACATATGCATGAAAGGAGGAGAGAGAAATTACAAAGGATTAAGCTGTCGGTTGGTTAGAGCCTTTACCAATCTTGTTGGTCTATTCCATTTAAGGCAACCAGGTTTCCCTACCTAAAATGGAAAATTAGCATGCAATGTTACCTATATATCTTGTTAATGCATTTCCCTTCCTACTTAATTATGAATTACACAGAATAACCCTTTTTCACTACTGTTTGAATAAGATCAAGAGAAGAGATCTGTAAAAATATATCAACAGTAAACAAAAACCAATACTAATAATTCCAAATAGAAAAAGTATCAAGATTTGGATGTTAAAGAGGATGGGGGCCCCCGTCTCTAACGCTTATGTCTACTTTTCATGTAACAAAATTAGTAGCAGAACCTCTGCATTTACCAGTTCCCCACCTCCCGGCGCCCCACCTTAATATCTTCCATAAACCTCACATGTGAAAACTTATACGTATGCAAACTTTATATAAATAAATAAGAAAATGAAAGTAATTGAGATTAACTTATGGTTTCTTATCTATGTATATCCATACAAACTATATCCTATGGGCATAACATTCTCAGCATGAAAGAGATGTCTTAACATGGGGATGGCCCATTTCACTTGCTGTTTCTTGGTGGCACACGTAAGGCCATCAAAATTTTATGTTACTTTTTCATATTTACTCCATTCAAGTTCTAAAAGAAAGTGCTTCAACCCACAGCCACAGCCATCCCTTTCATTTATCATTTCGTTCCTTATCTTCTTTCTCATTATTTTAATATATAAAAATAATACCCATGTCCATCTAACCTAACTCGCAATCCTTGTATTACTCCATAGCCATGTATTTGTGGTAAGGATCAACTGTGCGTTTATAGCTTGTGGTTTAGCTACATACCAACCATCCATAATTTCCACATTTTTTTAATGCCACTGATCAGGCCTTGAACACGACTTTCAAACTCTTCTCTACTTCGAATGTGTTTTTGGTCCATATCGATAATTTTATAATATTCTTACTCATTCTCTCATCTTATACAAACTTACTTCATAGAAAATTTTTCATGTCTACCTGAATGTGATAAACTTCTGATACTAAGCAGATCCTTCTTGGTCATCACGACTTGTATATCTAGACATATATACAAACACAATCTACTCAAAATTAGGACCTCATGTCTTCCATCTCTGTCTCTTTGTCAAAGATGGATCAAACCCTAGCTTGCCGTTTTTATTATATGATTTTGAAACAGCGTAGCTTCCAGTTCCCTTGAATCATAAAAAGTTAAAAGATACTTTGCCCAAGTTGATAGTTAATTTAAGCATACAGAGGGTCGATATGGTACCTGTCCATTGTCTGCAAATTGGATACTGATCTAACACAGACTGACACCGGATAAATAAATCTCTGTGCCCCCATCGCCATCCACGTTCCCGATTCGCTTCTCTTTCTCAAATCCTTAATACTTCTTCTTCTTGTTCCATAAATATTAAACACTGTTTAACCTACTCTGGTATTCGATTCGAAAACCCTACATATCTTCTCCTCAATGATAAATGTCCATTTTTCTTACCATTAATGCAAATATAATTTGTTCGTACGGGAAGCATACATATACTAGTTGACTGAGTACGCCCAAACTTGTGATAAAAATAACAACTGAACAAAAATAGGATTGTATCGTGAGCAAATTGGTGTAAGGAAATCATGTATATATTTTTAGTACACGTTACAGAAAACATAAAGTTGGATTCGTAAATGGAGGTGATATCTGCCCACAAATAGCACTTCATACAGCAATTTACTTTTTTTTTTCACTCAAGGTAAGGCCTTCAACATTAACAAGACAATTTGATTCAAGTTTAGAAATATAGCTGCCACCATAAACAACCACAACCCATCGCCCCCCTATAAACAACCACAATCCAAGACATCGCCATAACCCTATATATAGCCTTACATTCTGTTTCAACCATGACATCGTGACCTTCAGAGAATTCCAATAAAAAAAATTCTCTTGGCATCACCCTTATCCACACTTGGTCCAACTGGTTTGAAGTTATCTTTCCACATACGTTTGGCCAGTTGGTAAACCAAGAGATCAATTGTGCCTGTGGATATGTCCTTGAGAAAGAGGGGCCTGATTAGACCTTTTCAAGGGGAAGCCAACACATAGGGTACTAAAAAAAAGGTAAAATATTGACATATAACGAGATGTTTTATAATTTTGAAGAGTGAATAATTAAAGATAAAATAGTAATTTAAAACTTAACGTTGTAGTAGGATTCTTTTATAATAATAGTATTAAGTTTTAAATTTAAAATAATAATAATAATTGCAATTATAAATATTTCTGTATTTTTTAAGAGGAATCTCTAGGGTTTGGAATGCCTCCCATTATGGATTTATGAATCAATCAATCAAAACCAACTTGGAATCGAATAATTAGAAGCCACGTGTCTAGATATTCGCAAAAAGAGGAACTTGATAAAGCGACTGTTGTCTGTCTCGCATATCAAAGACCGTCACATGAAAAACATTTTCGTAAAATTTACAACAACAACAATAATCAAAATGAAAAGATGGTGGATCCAAGTTCCAAACCCCCCTAAATCATTATTGTAATTTAATATCAAACAAACCCTAAACTGGAAAAACGCATTTTCTGCTTTTTCCCTAAAAATGTCTTATCAAAATCGCCTGCTTTTAGGTTGACAGCGGTAAGTGAAAGTCCATCATCTTCTTCCCAAACACTCAATATGAATCCATTCATGGGCGAAAGTGGACCAGCACTTACATGCATTTATTATATAAAAATCTGAAACATGTGCATTCAATTAATTACCAATTCAAATTCTCTTCATCTCTTCTAACTTCCAAGTCAGACCCCACATGTTGATTCCCTTTATTTTTAAAAAAATTAAAGCATATATATATATTTGAGGTCAATGGCGTTATCTGGGATTATAAGTGAAAGGTTACAAAGTATGTATAATGACATTGTGGAATAAGTCCTTTATATGTCTTCAACTTCAAGTGGAAAATATACAGAAGTTGAAGAATGAAACATGGATGCGTTTAAGCGTGCGTAGAATTCAAAGATGCCAATCGTGTGGCAAGAGACTAGTCACACAGGGACGAAAGCCAGTGCCGTAATGCAAGCCCTTTCGAAAGGTCCCCATTCCCGAGATGTTGTGTTGCTGTTGGGTGAAATGACCAAATGCTTATTATGCTATCATGCGATTTGCTGGACCATTTCTTTATTTATTCTATTTTTACCGTATATTCACTGAGAGATCGACACGTTGGGAAGAAATATTGTCTGTCATTTGTTGGGCAGAAGGTATGAGTTCTCAACCTAACTCGCGGCTCTTTCCAAGTGTCCTTCTGGGTATTTGATATTTCTCTCTGCTGAATTAGAACCGACCTCTATTTTGTACTTTCTTCAATAAACTTAAGAGAGATTGTATTTGATCCACTTTGTGCTTACATTTTACTCACGCAATTCATCTTTTTTAATAGTTCCATACAGAGTCAATTATGTTAGCGCAGTGAAAACCTGACCAGACGTTTATAGGCAGTTTTCGCCATTGAAAAACACGTGGATGGATGGATGATAAGGCTTAAAAGGGTAGTAGAAACTGAAGCGTTTGATCGCAAGTACTTTGATTTAAAGTGAAAGCGAAGGAAACAAAAGATGCCACTCCTAAACTTAAGAGTTAGTGGGTTTGACAATTTTTTTGTTTTTTTATCTTTAGTGTTTGACCCATGAATTCCCACTGCTTTTGTGGCTTCAACTCTCTCTACATCCTTAATTTGAACAACCAACTACTGAGATCGACAAGCAGAAGCAAAAGTTGAAAGACAAAAAAAAAAAAGAAGTGCAATAAGCTTTGTTATAAAGGAATACTTAGATGAAGGCTGAACATGACAACGATATTGAAACACTTGGGATAATTAGTCAAGTTGACCAGGCCATTAAGGTCTCATTCAGGTCTTAGCAGCTATCTATATTTAATACGGAAGCATGCCAAGTTTATCTCCAATAAGTGGTCTTACGAACGAGATATTATTAATACGGAATTATTGAGATTAAGACGACTCATTCATAGTAGGTAGCAAGCAAGCATGCAATTACACGATACATTCTTGACTATCCTTTTCAATTTATTTGCTTCGTAATGTCTTCTTCCTAGCTACAAGGCATGGCTTCCCCTATTTCTGCAATGTGTTCTACGGACTATCCACACATTCTAAATTCAATTTGCCTTCCTTGTGCTGCCTCAAGGTGCGTGCAATCAAAGCCCATGATATGCCGCAACCAAGTCCTTAAGCAACTCACTGCTTATACACGGGAATTCCAACGACAAAATTTTCCAAACCCAATGGTATATGTAACCCTAGAAAAGCAGTAGGATAAATTATTATTGCGGTCCCTATACAAATTGAATTGAGAGCTGCGGATCCTACAGGAGATACAAGTCCAGTATACAGGAATTCTTAAAAGGCATGAGATGCCACCATTGAAATCTGTATTGCAATAAATGGAAGTACTAACCCCATGAAATTATTTGGGACTAAAAAGCTTATATTCCATTCATCACATTTTCTTGAACCATACACTCAATACCAGTTTCCCGTGTCTAAGATAAATGTTTAAACTGACGTCCCGCAATGCATCTCCATTTTCTTTTTCGTTTCTTTTCTTTCTTTCTTTCTTTCTTTCTTTTTTTTTTTTTTTTTTTTTTTGAAGAACTCTTTATAAACAAGTAATCCAAGTTCAAAACTTGAAACATTTAATGTCAAAATGAGCACTACAATTTGGTCTAGATTCTGCCTAGCAACAAAAATGATAACTTGGCAGATATGCTAACATAAGGGTGCAAACCTAAAAACTTTTTTGCAAGTAAAGACAGCAGTACAAGCTTTTTTTTTTTTTGAGACCCGGAATCCCTAACTAATTAGATAAGATAAACCCAAAGGTCACTAATCATCTAGACTCGTAATTACAAATCAGATAAATCAGAAGTTATTGGCTTCATTTTAATTTAAAATCAAACTATTTTGGATGAACTTTGTCTATACCACTAGATCAAACTCTTGGAGATAAATAAGTAGATTTTTACCAAGGGAAAAACAACTAAAGACAACTTTTTACGACAAAACCAGCAAGCAAAAAATATTTCATTCTGACTACATTTGGTTTCATATATAACAAGCCAAGACAATTGATCACCAATCAGACTCACTAAAATTTCAAATGTTCACATAAATTGCAGTTGATCTTAACATTGGATACCTTACAGCCCACAATGAAATGATGCATACAAAAAGTAGATATATATCACCCACAAAAATATAACTGCATATAATTACCAAAAAAATATATATATAAATGCATATTAAAAAGACAAAACAAAACAAAATCACCGTGCCTCACACATGCACATGGTGAATACAAAATCACCTTTGCAACATGCATGCACCGGACCTGTCTCTTCCATACAGCCTAAAATAATTCAATGCCTCTCCTAATGAAAGCCAGTACATAGAATAGGGTAGACTGTCCTATTTTCAGGACCTATAAGAATTAGCCTGTATAATTTGGTCTTCAAGACCAGATGTAAACAAACTACATACCCATCCAAAAACTAAGGTGTACGATTGATATATTCCGCCGGCCAAGAAGCACAACTCGGGCCCCCACAAACCTTGACTTTAATCCTGCAGGGATGACCTACACATGACATGGTACATCATCTAAATATTTGGGTACTGCCCCCATCTACAATCATTCTTCTTTATGAATGTTTCAATCCATTGTATATTGAGATTGAAGGATGTCTTTCACAAAAGAAAGGTTTAGGTCACTCGTTACATGGCTTATGGCCCAGTAATGACTTTGCTAGGTTGCAAATTCTGTATGGTCCTCATTTATATGCCACATATTTGTTGTAAATAGTTGGGGTTTATATTAATGATCCAACTGAAGAAAAAAAATTGTTCCAGCAAAGTAGTGATGGAAACCTTAACAAACGATATCAGCCTCCTAGCACATTCAACTCTTTATCTCTTGTTAGAAGCATAGCTCCCTATGGCTTGGAAAGTTGACAAAGAAGGAATAGTAGTCATCATCAGATTTATCATAAGAGTTAAAGGTTCACATGCTGCCTTTGACAAGCAAACATATAACATCATACTCGAATTTAAGGTAAGTTATGGTAGGGGGCCATCAAGAGGATAGCTCTGATTGAACATGAAAAGAGTAGACCTCCCAATGAAGGATTCTACATCCAGCACCAAACATCATATCCTCATAAACAGGGTTGAAACAAACCAAAATGAAACAACTAAAGAATAAAAACCAAGAACACTGCTTTACTAGATTGCCATGGACATAAAACCGAGAAAGGGAGAAATTAATTTAATCAAGAAAGCAAGACTGTAAGCTAGCTTTAACAATTATCTTAAAGATCTCAGAAATTTCAGGACTGTACAGTAATTTGAGAATTCAATGATCCAGAAACAAGAAAAATGGGACCAAAGGCAGTTTTCTCTCGTCTTATTGATGTAACATCAAAACAGAAGAAAATTTACTAATAAATGACAACGTTAAAACTGTGCAAGTTGCAACGCAAAGTCACAAGATTTATTGAAAGAAACATCAGACAAGCAAGTCCACCATCAACAATATTAAAAAAGAGATGACAAATAGTCAGGGCCATGCCGTCAAGATAGACAGTAAGTTGCTTGATGAAACTGCAAAAATCAATGTCAAATAATAGGAAAGGGCAATTGTTCAGCCAAAGACATGAAAATATATTCTTTGTTGGCCACCAAACTAAGATGTGTGTGTGTGTGTGTGTGTGTGATTACAGGTTTCTGTAGCTTGGACAGAAGAGCGAGAGAGAATAGACCATCATTACCCTTCACTAATGTGAAATACTAAAAATACTCTCTTAATAATTTGCTACTCATTGTTTCACTCTCCTCTTAAACAAAACCAAAACACTGATCAAAGTGTTCCCTTTTATTCTTTTTGCAGAACCAGCAAAAGTTATTATGATAACAGCCCACATTATTGGAACAACATTTACAGGCACATCAGTTATTTCTCACTAGACCTCTGGCTTCACGATAGCTGATCATGATGAAAAAATTCTGCAAAGAATCATAAATCAAGATCATTGGCAACCCAGAGCATCTCAACAACAACAACATTATTAACAAAGCCCATTAGTGTTGCTTCTACCTTGAGCTAATTATGTACACATCCTTAAGTTGTTGAAATCGTATATAGAAACTATCAACTCACACTTTGCAAAGGCAAACCTCAAACTTACCAAAAATCTATTGCATTGTCCAAAGCACCACATATAATAATTTAAATATTCGATACTTAAAGACACTTCAAAGTGATTTGGGAATACAAAATAAATGGATCAAATCGACAATAGTTCTCTATCGGATACACTTCTCGAACGATAGATTAACATTCACTGATTTGAATTTGATTGCTAACAAATATAAAACAAACAATAAAATACGTGTAATATTTCATATTTTAAATGAGGTAAATATGTGGCCTACACTGTTTGATCCCGATTCCCAGATCAATTCATCTATTTGAAGGCATACCTGAATCGCAGAAAACTTTGTTCAGGCCATTTGCCCTTCCTCTTCCTTGTCCCGCCGTGTTCTTTTACAGATTCGTAATTTTGTTTTTATTTTGTCTTGAAAGCTTACAATCCTTCTTATTATTTCCTTTTCCCAACTTATCCATCCGAATTTTATTTTTAACCCTTAACCCTTGCACTTAGTTTCTTTTTAATGTTAGGCTGAATAGTAATATGTCTCTTCCTATTTTATCTGAACCTTCACATTGAAACTACGTTATAAGGGCCAAAACACTTAACCCCACTCAACGGTAAAGTTTGACCTTTAATTTTTAAAAAATTAATAAATAAAATATTTTATAAAAAGTTTTCAAATTTTTTATTAAATTTTAAATTTTTTATTATCATTTTATTTTTAATTTATACTTTTTTTTTTATTAGGGTATTTTTATTATTGAAAAATGTTTTAAGGGTAATTTTTTATTTTTTAAAAGTTGAAGGGTGACACTGTTAGTTAGAAAAACCTTGGGTGGGATCAAATCCTTTGGCCCTGTTTTAATTTGCAAAGCCTGGCTGGAAAGGAATATTAATTCTATCTTTTCACTTTTCCAGGTAACATTTTTCATTGGATAATGGGTGGTTACATAAAACTTTCAAATTTAAAGATGATAAACAGTCATTTTATCGAAGTTCACGCGTGAAATTGTTATTCTACGTTAACGTTGTAAGGAGTTAGGAGCTACTTCGGGCCGAGTTTGATGGGCTTGGATATCAATACAGGACCAAGCTTTATGCCAATATGATTTTGGGCTTCACCCCTCCCTAGCAATCTCAATTTCATATGAATAATTAAACCCTGTCAAATTAATCAATGTCTATCCCATTTAAATATGTCATTATGATAAGTTAAGTTCAGCCAAAATAACACAATATTTTTAAAAAAATTAGTACTGTATTTAAATTTTTTTTAATATTTAATCTTTAATTATTATATAAAACTCTAAATCTCACAAACTAATATGAATCTAAATTTAAAGGGAAAAAAAGTAAGTTCTAAGTTTAAAATTGAAAAAAAAAAAAAAAACTAATTATTATGTTCAACATTAAGTGAAGAATATTTTATAATCAATAATCAATGTGAGTAATTATTATTTTCTTATAACTTATTGTCATGCAATCAAATTTATTCTTCACGAAATGCACGAGAGTTGTAATAAAAAAAGTGTTTAACAATTTTATACCGAGCAACTAATTATGCAAATAGTAACTAGATATGTCATGTATACGTGGGTTGATTTAGAAGTTTGAGTAGGACTCTGTCTATACAAAGATAGTCGAAAGTATAGATTTTAGTAGTTTCAATAATTTTCATAATTTGTTCAACATGCCTCTTCTAGCTCTTATTTTTATGGGATAATTTTAATTATCATATTATTATTTACTAGATCACATTATCAATAAAATTTATTTTAACATTTAATTTCAATGTAATTGGTTCAACTCTATTTATTTTCAACTTTGTAAAAGTACAAAATTATTTATAATATTATTTAGATCGCACAAAAGGTTAATAGTTACTCTGTCAAAATATTTTCAGAATAATCAACAATATAATAAGGGATGTACGCTTCTAATCTGTAAGTCAAACTATTTTAAAAAGGTCATTGTATTCATCATTTATTAAGATTATTATAATAATTTCATGTCATTTACTTATTTAATCAAGTACAAGGTGAAGGTCACTTATCAAATATTATGTTTAAGTTAATGTATAAGAGTAAAGAAGGATCATAAGAATGCTTCTTTATCTTAAAAGAGGTAGTAGTCAAAACGACACCTTGTATGGTGTAGAAATTTCACTTAATGGGGAATGCATCAACTTTAAATTTTTAATTTCTTTATCTTTCAATGTTTTTCATGTTTTTTTTGTTTTTCCGCGGACATTAATTTTTTTTTTTTTTCACAAAACCATTGGTGGCTCCAATTTTCTTTTAGAAAATCATAATACTTTTGTTGAATTTGATTACTTTCACCTTTATTAAATGTTATCTTTTATCTATGATTTCCTTAGAATAGAATTATTCTCTCAATATTTCTCTGTTTATTTTAAAACTTTCAATTATATTTAATTCTATAATATTTTTAGAGAGTCAAATGTCTTTTCCTCTTCTTTTTGTGAGGGGGTTCAGACTGAAATAAAATTTTCAATTCTTATTTGAAATTTTTTATCATATATATTGATGATGTTTTAATATATTATAGACCAACACCTTAAACCCATCAAAACATGTACAATGGATTAATTTTCTTGAAATTCAAAATAAGTTTCTTCTTGACAAATATTAGAATTTTGAAACATAATACTTATAATAGACAAATATATCAATCAAAATAATATATTTAGTTATTTTTTATAAATTTTATTTAGCCCTCTAGAATCAGTCATTAATGTATTTGGGGTTTAATAACAATTCTTAAAGAATGAGATTAGATACCCTAATAGCATTAGCTATAAACAATGGATACTAAGCACTATACATATCAACCCTTGTAGTGTTGTAGCTAATGTAGCATCCCAGGATTAGAAATGTCTTTTAGGTTAGAAGGTTAGATGTGAGATTTAGTAATAGATTTAGAGTTGAAAGAGTCTAAGGGTGAGATAGTAAGTTTTCAGAGCTAGTGTGGCTTGCACATGATGCTTCTTGGGAGGTTTCTTTCATGTGTAGCGCAGAAAATGAAGTTTCTTCATTTTTCCTTGTGCACGACCGTGTATCATTTGATACACTCCCGTGCATGCTTGTAAGAGGAGAGAGATGATGAGTTTATAAGTTTTCTCACCCGTTCTTATCCATTTTCAGCCAAAGTTTCCTTTTGTTTTCAGAGAATCATAACCCTAGAGGTGATATTCAGCAGCCAACAGCTTCAAATCCAGCTAAAGATTGAAGCAATTAGATAGAAAGAGAAGTAAAGCAGCCATGGAAAGAGGTAAGTGTTTCCTTGCCTCTTCCTTGAGTTTCCTAGGATGTGTTGAATGTGTGATATGATGATTTGTGTTCCCAGCATTGATTATGTGTTGGCATGATAAAAAGAAAAGGCTTGTGATGATGATTTCCACTCAAGAGTATGCTTGTATATGTATGTACATGAATATGTGTGTGAATAGTTGTTTTTATGGTGGATTGTGATGTTGTATGTTATGGATGAAATTGAAGTATGTTGATGTGTTATTGGAAGTATTAGAAGTGCTTGAAATGGTTTGATTACAGATTTATTGAGCCTTGGATAGGATTCTGCAAGTTTCAGATAGGTTTTACCGAAGCAGAGCAGGACGCACGGGCATGCGCTCGCAGACACACGCCCATGTGCCCTTGCACTTGCAGGGTCACACCCTGTGCATGTTTTGTGCACGGCTGAGTTTTGAAGGGGTCACGACCGTGTGTCTGAGACGCACGACCATGTGTAAGCCAAATGTGTTAAAATTTCAAAATCTAGTATGACCAGACTACACGGTCAACACACGGCCCCGTGCACGAAATATGCTCTTGTGTGTTTGATCCTGCACGCCCGTGCTCAAGCCAAATTTTTAAGAAATGATTTAGAATGAAGTAATAAACATGAGAAACCTTTCCAATGACCATAAAACATTATATAATGATAAAATGAGATAAAATAATGCAACATAAGCATTACATAACATGACATGCCAAGACATTAGTAGAAAAAGGGATCACAGGATCCAATTATATGAGTTCAGTATTTAGAACCCGATATCCGGGTTGGTTGTTTTGGGTGAACTTAAGGGGACATCTGTGGGATTTCAGTCTTCTGACAGCGGTCATATCATTTCAGTCTCAACTTATTAGTTTAAGGACTAATATGTTATATTTCAGCTTTCTAGCATTTTGCTAAACTGTTTAAGCCCACATGACCAAGATGTCGAATCCTTGTGTTCATCAGTCTGATCAGCACAGTAGGTATCTTCGGATACATAGAGATTCATATATATACATATTCAGATTTTAATACGATGTATTCAGCATGACATGATACCATGACACTCATTTCATAGTATTAATTATTAATGCAATCAAAAGAACAGATTAAACAATATTCAGATTAATGAGCAAGCGATTTGTATTGGTATTTAGGCCAATGCCAAATACAAATTTTGTTTTGCATGTTTGTTTGGGTTGAGGGAAGTAGAGAATACTTACTGAGTGATTTTATCACTCATTCATTTTCTTCTTTCCTTTCTTGCAGGTAAGTAGTTGGGTGTTGGTGAGGTACGAGTAGACCATGCCTAATGGGAGAGGGCTCCAGATATATGGTACAGTTAACCTGGTGGGATTACTTGTACACATGTATGTACTCTGATGTAATGTATAGAAATGTATATATGTAAATGTTGTTTTGACCCATCATTGTGTATATAAGTTTTCAGCTTCCGCATGCATATGTATTATTACAGTAACAACTTTCTTTTCGTAAGATTCCTATCGTGTATACCAAAATTTTTAGTTTATTATTATTAAAAAAAATGAATTAGCAGCAGTGGTGTGCGTGACAACGGATCCTACAACTAACGCGTTAAGTATCATGTCTGAGGAGTACGTTCTCTAGAATGAAACTCAAAGGAATTGACAAGGGCTTACATAAACGGGGAAGCATGTGGTTTAATTTGATGCAAAGTGAAGAACCTTACCAAAGCTTGACATGTCGTGAATCCTCTTAAAAAAGAGGGGTGCCTTCGGGAATGCGAACATAGGTGATGCATGGTTGTCGTCAACTCATGCCGTAAAATGTTGGGTTAAGTCTCGCAATGAGTGCAACCCTCGTACAATGAAAATGA
The DNA here is from genome assembly GCA_026122585.1 of Anacardium occidentale. Taxonomy (NCBI): domain Eukaryota; kingdom Viridiplantae; phylum Streptophyta; class Magnoliopsida; order Sapindales; family Anacardiaceae; genus Anacardium; species Anacardium occidentale. Next base: position 18,441 of record JAJEJH010000087.1, on the reverse strand, counting down.
CAAAGAATCGTACAATTAATATATGTTTTTACTGTCCTACTTAGATTAGAAAATTGTGACTCAATTAAATTTGATAAGTCAAAAAAGGAAAACAAGTGTAATTAGAAATGATAATCTTAACTTATTCTAAATTCTAGGTAACTCTAACTAAAATTGAGTTTTGTAGACAAAAGAATACTACACACTCTTTGCTGTTTTCTAAGTACAGGTTAGTCTTTTTACTAAAATTAAACTCTTTTTTAAACACAATTTATTCTTAACTTTAATGTACTTTATATCTTTTCAAATCAAATTTTCTCTTATCTTAAATCTTCTTTTAACTCTTTTGGCCTTAATGTTTTTGGATGAAAATTCTATGCTTTCGTCGAGTTTTAACTCGAATAAACCTCAGCTTCAACAAAATTCTCTTTTACATGTTAGGATGGCATCCTAAAATGTTATTCTGACAGATGTATCCATGCACATAAAGCCACGTGCATTTCACCAAACGCGTAACTTAGCATAAACAAATGGTCTGTCCAGCTGGAGCGAATAGCCCACCCAGGCCAACTCATTCTTACTCCTTTCCTTTTCTTTCCGTTCAAACTCAGACTTCCCACCCACCCAGCCCCCAAACTGCCTTGTCTAGATCTTCTCCGCCTCTCTCTTTGTCTATGTCATCGTCTAAGCCGGCAATTTCAGTTATACGCCTAAAAATGGAAACTGAATTTGTCCGTAATTAGAATTCAGACTCACTGTACTCGCTTTGATACTTTGACTGCCTAGCTAATTCAATTCTTCTGCTTTCTCTAGGGTTTTAATACCCGGCCATGTGATTTAGAATCCACCAATATCAGATGGCCTCAATCCGCCGGACGCTTTCTCCACTATATCATGATCGTTCCTACCAAAATGGTTTTAGCTCTACATTTCCAGCCGCTAATTCACCTTCTCACAGGCTCTTCCATAATGGTAAATATTCCTCGTCACCAGTTAACTCACTCTGTCGATTCTTTTCGTCCCGTAAATCATGGCAGAAATCTCTCTACCGGTTTCTTCTATTCTTCCTGGTGGGCGTTGTGTTAGGCATGACTCGTTTGACGCCCTTTGGCCACGTGATGGAGATCGAAAATCGCGACGTGTTTTTTGAGATCAAGCCGCCACACGTGAACGTGCAATTTGACAGTGCCAACAACGAGCGTATAAGCAGGCGTCAAGAAGTCGTGCTGGATACGGTGAGTTTCGCGGTAGAGAAGAAAAACGAATCCGAAATTGACAACCACAAATACAGATACGATTTCCTATCTAGAAAGCAATTAATTGTGATAACGCCAACGTACAACCGCGCAATGCAAGCGTATTATTTAAACAGATTGGCGCAGGTTTTGAGGCTTGTACAGCCGCCGGTGCTGTGGATAGTGGTAGAGGAAAATGCGGCATCGTTTGAGACAGCGGAGATGCTGAGAAAAACAGGGGTTATGTATAGACATTTGGTGTGTCAAAAGAATTCGAGCAATGTGAAAGATAGAGGGGTTCATCAGAGGAATGTGGGTTTAGAGCATATCGAAAGGCATAGACTTGATGGGATCGTATATTTTGCAGATGATGATAATGTCTACACCATTGACTTATTTGAGAGCCTGAGAGAAATCCGGTATATGTTGTCTCTATAAACTGAGTTTCTTACGTGTTATATTCAGAGAAACGATATTAAATAGTAATAAAATGTAGTTGTTAAGTTTATTTTGCTGAAAGGGTAATTCCACATAAAATGTGTTGTTTGACATGTTGGTCACTAGTAACATTTTAACTATTATAGCATTGTGTTTTGCATTGCTTAATTCAGTGGGTGGATATAACTAGTATAAGTGCCTACGGACATGAGAAATACATATTGATTGCCAAAGTGAACAATTTCTTGGATTGTTGAGTGACTTAACTATAAATTTATGAAATTTCATGTTGTTGGATATGTGTTATCTGATATTTGAAATTGCTTCGATTATAAATTACCTCTGCTTCGAATTTTTTGTTTTGGGATTAATTCTGCATTATCTTCTTCAGTGACAGCCATTCCACTTGTTCGTTGATTCGTGTTTTATTGATTATAACTTCATTCATGATTTGTTTCAATAGTGTATACGATGTGATCATTTGAGTTTCATGCTGCCCACAAGGATAACACTGGTGTAAATGGACTTTCTGTGTCTAAGTCTCTTACTGTTGTTACTGCAATGATGTACTGTGTCATTGTGTTGTTGCTTTTTGTTCTTGATATTACCAAAATACTAGCCTTACATTGGGTTGCTTCTTCCATTCACTCTTTACTGGTCTGCATTTAGTCATGTGACTTGTAACATGCTTTGCTTGATTTGAGGTTTTTAAACATCAAATCATGGCATTTGTTGTTAATTATAAACTAGTGATTAGAGTTTTTTGAACACCTAGCAAGCTTTCTGAGGCTTGAATGGATTTGTTATCTGGTTTCTACAACATAGATTCTTTTATATCTTAGGTCACCCACTATAACTAGAAAACCTATAAATGCTGCAACTTACTTTGTATGTCTTCAACTTCCTTATGATGTTTGCACTTTGGTGCAGCCGATTTGGCACTTGGCCTGTTGCCATGCTTGCTCAAAGCAAAAACAAGGCAATTTTAGAAGGTCCTGTATGCAATGGAAGCCAAGTTATTGGGTGGCACACAAATGAGAAGAGCAAAAGGCTTCGTAGGTTTCATGTTGATATGTCAGGATTTGCTTTTAACAGCACTATCTTGTGGGATCCTAAGAGATGGAAACGCCCTTTTCGAAATCCAATTCGACAGTTAGACACAGTGAAGGAGGGTTTCCAAGTATAAATCTTTTCATTCTAGTGTATTGATATCTTTCTAATAATATAAATTCCAAGTGCTTAAATGATTACAAGCAATAATTGAATTTTGTGCACCAACATTGTTTTTTTCACAGGAGACCACATTTATAGAACAAGTGGTGGAAGATGAACGGCAAATGGAAGGTACACCACCTGGTTGTTCAAAAATATTGAACTGGCATCTTCATTTGAACACGCACAATCTTGCTTATCCCAGAGGTTGGCTGCTTCAGAAACACCTTGATATTGTTCTCCCCATTAAGTGATGTCCTGCAATCCTGCAATTTTCATGCAGCCTCAAATGGGTATGATTTTCTGAGTTGTCCCTTTGCAGCATATAGAATTTTAACATTCACATGTTTCAACATTGTCAGTTGGAATATTAGCTACCGAAAAAGTGCTTCCATAAATAAAACCATTTTGCCATTGCACCTGTTCATTCTCTTTATAGGGGAAGACAAGTGGGAAAAAAGAACAGGGAAAAATTAGACCTTTTTTTTTTTTTTAATAGAAGGGTCATATCTCAATGACTTTTCCGAAGGATTCTGTTGTCAATTGTTTCTAACGCATGCCTTTTCTGTAACAGCCATTATTTTGGTTCCGCGGCCAGTCTTCCTGAGCAATTGTTGCTTCATGTACTCTTAGCAGGACACAGCCACTCAGCTAACTAGCAATGACAAAGAGACAGAAATTTATGATTTTACGTGTACAATTTTCATAGCGTGATATTCTTTCACAACTGAGATTTTGTATTCGTTGAGAAGTATGTACTGGTGTTTGGTATTGGGGGCGTTTTAATTGCTCTGTCTCATAACACTAGACACCAAAGTCGTTAGAAAATTGAATTTGTTCTCTCTGGGTTATGTAGTAAATCCAACCTTCATCAAAATCAGGAAATACCAACATGTCGTGTAATTGAAAAAATTTCAGATAGTCCAGCCTTGTTCTATGCATTTGATGTTCTTCCCGATCCTCCTATAAATTGTATATGATTTGGGACACTTGTTTGGTGTTGTGCGATTATTCATATTGCGAAAGAAAGGTAGTTCTTAGCGTGGACTGATATGTTTGTTGTATCTGAACGCGACAAAGATACTTTGGCTGTTTTTTTATTATTCTTATTTCAACTGGATTTAACCTGTCGTGTCTTAATTACCTCAAACAACATTACAAAACTTCAACCCCAGTCTGAAATGCACTAGTTTGACCAACATATGTAAGCAAAAGAAACAGACACATTAAACCCATAATAAACGAACAAATTAACAGCGGCATAACGATTGTAACGTAGAACTCAAAAACTCTTTATGAGTAACCCGAAAGACCATTCTTCTAACCATACTGTCACCCCCATACTAACCCACCCATCCTAACCATCGCCAACAAATCTATTCCCTTTCAGGAACGGTAGGTCCCTCAACCAAAATATGGGAAGCCGGTGGTTGCTTCTGAAATGAATTTCCAGCAGGCCAGCAACCCAACACATCTAATTGAAGATGCCCCAGCATAGAAAGACTGTATCTCAAAATTCAAAGAATCAAAATTTAACAAATTTACAACTATGTCACATTCCAGGGACAAGGAGCTGGCCGGAGGAAACTATTTTCATCTGAACATTTCGTTCCTATTCCACACACCACTGGACTGATTTTGAGTCATGTAGGTCTCACAGATGCAGTTAAACAAACATGGAGGTGATCAGCTTCAATGGCCATATGGGCAAAAAACTTGCATCTCTGTTTGTGACAACTCAAGCCATCAAATGGAATGATAGTTTGATTTGTCCGTAACTACCTTGCTGTACAAGGGTCACTTCAAGGACTCCAAGGTTGCGTTTGTTACCTTAGAGTTGCTCAATGTACAGAAGAATCCGTATCTGAGGGGTGTAAAGATGGCACATGTGCATGCTGCAAATGTGAATCGTTTACAAGACCAAGAATTGAAAGCATTGATCTGCCAAACCGTAAATGCAACAAGTTAACTAGAACATCGAATCAGTTGCAGCTCTGTGATTGAGAGTACAACACATTGTTGCAGATAAGACAGTTTAAGTTATTCTTGTTACTACTATACAACCTAAAAATTTTATAACCCTCTTCATCTGACAGGCATATCAAAAGAATCAGGACCTGAAACTTAATAGGTGAATGATGATTGCATTGAATAACCACATAATGACTTGTCAAGTTAATGAAGGAAGCTTATTATCTCCAACAATTCAGCATATTGATCTAAAAAAATTATCGAAATATTAATAAGCAAAAACCAGGGTAGGAATATTTTTCAAATTTAGCAAGTCTAGAAAATCTGTACCTTGGTATTGAAGTTTCACACTTGGTTGGCCTGCATAAGCGGCTAGGGGACCCCTGAGGTTAGCGTATTTATTCAGAGCATTCTCAAGTTGTGGAGATGGTAACTACATTAAACAAAAGAGAACGCTATAAACTCAAAACTATCAAGAAAACAAATGAAAATTTCCACCATTAAAGACAACATATACCTGTAATAACACAGGAAAAGAATGTGGTCGTGTTTGAGAGACACATTTCAAGAACCCAATCCACAACTTTGGCATTCTCCACACCTGCACACAAAAAGGAAAGCAAACTATCAATTTGTAGGTTAATTGACCCAGTATGTTTCAGTAAAGTTCTCATTTAAGACTTATTTAAGTGAAGACTTTTAATTAAGCCAGCATACCTGTTTACTCACAAGTTTGGAAAGAATTTCCATAACAAAATCAACCTGAATACAACAAGCATCAAAATAGAATATCTTTTTATCATCCTCCAAATCATTTTATAATTCGTAGTAATGACGAATACCACTTCTAAAATACCATAACTTTGCATGTAATATTCTAACTAGAAATGAATGATAGCCCCTCATCATGGGCTAAGCTTTGGGGCTACAGAATTATGTGAAGGCCCAAACAACACCCAACAAAAACAAGAGGAGAATAGAAAAGAATCAAATTAACCAGAACATTGCTGAGAGATAAATAACTCAATTTGCTTTATACTTTCAATAAGAAACAAAATACTTGGGTCTGACTTTAGAAGCCCTAAAGGATATTCTGCCAACTGATAGGTAGGGTGCATTGTCTCCTGAAACAAGAATGAAGCATATGAACTGGTTTTTTTTTTTTTTATTTCTAACACCCACCTACTATATTTTTAAGAGGACCATAATGACTGAAGAAGCTACTTCACAAATTGCAAATTGAAGTTTAGTAGTGATATGAGAAGTGAATGCCGATTTGGTGTGATTTTGGTGGGTTAGGGTTTTGAAGGGTGTGAGGGTTTTATGAAGCATGAATTGGGAAGTTAAAGAAAAACCAATGATGAGAAATTTTAAATATGATGGTTTGGTTTTCCCGGGGAGGAACGTCCACTCAATACTAACACACACGAAAACGAAATCTGGGCCTGCCGCTTTTTTTTTTTTTTTTTAATATATAAATTCAAATAAGGGATTTTTTTTTTTTTCGCTTTTCAACGAAATTATTATTTTTTTTAAGTTAAACAAATCTAATCCTTTTTTAGCATGTACCCAATCATCCATGTCAGTGATATTACACGTGCTTGGCTGTTTCACAACTTGAAAAAGGCCAAACGCTAATTCCCACAGTTTCTTTAAAAGATAAAATATTGTTTAAAAATTAAATACTTACAGTAGATTAAAATTAATAATAAAATTTAATAATCATTTATTAAATTTAACTAATTAAAAATAATTTTTTTAAATTTTTAAATAAAAAAAATTTATAAAATAATAAATAATTAAATTAAATTTATAAAAATATTTAAAATATAAAATAATATTAAATTAATAATTAAAATTAAAAAAATTAATTAAAATTAAAAAAAAAAACCCACCATCATCAATACCTAAACTTAACAGAATTGAAGTATATATTCAGTTCCACTTGGTTTGGGAAGTTGAGCAAGGTTGTCTGAATTCACTTGTTTGTTGTTTTATCTATTTGTTGCTCTTTCAACTGCCAATGGCATGCTCATGTGCCCCGGCTCTCCTTGGCGATGTCTTGATAAAATGTAATTCATTTTTCAGGCTCTGTGAAGGCGGCGAACTCTTAGAAGGAATACTTTCGCGGTAATTCTTCGATGCTAACTGCATCTTAATTCGGTTTTCATTTTTTAATTGTATTATTTTGTTCAAAGGCTTACAGCTTCTCTATGGAAAATAGAGAGGATGATGCAACAAAGGCTGTCATGATACAAATGTTAAATGTTGTTGCTCTTTGCCGCCCTGAGGGTGCGGTGCATCGGGATCTCAAACCTGTGGTGAAAAATAAATTCATTTTTCTCTGACGATTTCTTCCCTTTTCATGATTATGATAGTGGATTGAACTCCTTCATTGGACTATTCATTCAGTATTTGAGTCACTTGGAAAAGCATTTGATAGCTTGTCACTGTAGCCGATTCACATTAAAAATTAGTATCAAAATAAAATTGCATAAATTTGAAATAGATTAGTATAGGATTAATATCAGAGATTAGCATTAAATTAACATAAAAAATAATTAATATCAGTTTAACATAACAAATTAGCATTAGAATAATATTGAAACAAATTAGAATCCATTAGTATTGCAACAAATTAGCATCAATAAAAATCTGATGCTACTTAGCATTGGATTTTCTTCTAACACTAATTTTTTTGGTATCAAGTATATTAGCTTCGCACAGTATCCGATGGTAATCAACCTTTTTCTTGTAGTGGTGCAATCAGATGTGCAAGCTGCATTTACAAAAGCAGTTATCCTATAACATGGACGATCGAGTAAGAATATGCGTTGATCCTGTAAAATTAAATTGTTGATGTTGATGCATAATTTATATGGAGTCCTCTGCAGAAATTGGAAAAACTGGGTAGGCTGATGATGCCTCAACTGAGCTCAACTTTTCAAACCTAGAAGTTCAAAGGATCGACCATGCAGTTCCATGTCCACATCCTGCTGCAGAATTCTAATTAATGAATTAGCAAGCCAAATACTTCTCACTCGAATATCACGACCCTTTATTCTACACCATCAATGTATTCTATTCACCAGGATTCATTCCCTGTCCGCTCGAACAGAAACTTGACATTAATTTATTATATTTACGAAGTGTTCATCTTCATTCAGTGGGGTTATAAAAGCACTCTCTGAGATGGAAATGGGTAAGAGCAGCAAAATTGTTCTGTTATTAGTATTTGCTTGTTTTTTTTTTTTTTTTTTGGGAATAATCAATGCTGATCTTACTTTGGCATAATCAACCCTGATCATATGCAGTTTTCTAATTAAAGCTTTCTCAGCCCAGCAAAAACTGCTGAGTTACTCAATTTCAAATGCACATGAGTTCATGAAGTTAATGCATCTCTTTCACTTATATGTGAGAAACATTAATAGACCAAAATGATTAACAAATCATTGAAAGAAGCAGTGTCAGATTCAAATTGTTGCCATGCCAAATAAAAGTTAAAGAAGCAATGAAATCAAACACATTTTGCTTGCTTATAAGCAATTAACGATATTTCAAGTTTCAACAAGATGAGCTGCTGGCGGGTGATCCTATATACACATGTGAAATGTGACTTATTTTCAACCAATCTTCACCTATATCCTTCTTGCAACGCTCCTCTAGATTCGGACATTCTCGGATAGTTAGATTCTGAAGCGACCTTGCATATTGCAGACCACCCGGTAGAGAAGTTAGATTATGACAATCTATTAATGTTAATGACCTGAGTGAGTTAAGGTTTGCTCCGCACTCCGGAAAAACCTTCAGACTAGGACAGCCGCGGATTTCCAAATTTTGCAGCGTACTGACATTTTTTAACCCTTCCGGAAGAGATGCAACCTCTGGACAATTCAAAATGGATAAATTCTTGAGAGCAAACAGATGTTGCAAATCCTCTGGCAAAGAAGTCAATTTTGGACAATACATAATAGTCAGATGCTCGAGGGAAGTGAGAAATTGCAAATTATTTGGCAGCGATGTCAGGCTATTGCAGTTCTCAATTGACAAAGTTCGAAGAGAACTCAGACTCTGTATATCCTCTGGCAGTGTTGTAAGGCTTTCACATTCAATTACTTCTAAAGAGTCCAGACAGGTGAGGTTTTGCAATTCAGGCAAAGAAGTTAGTTCCTTGCTCCATTGAATTGTCAATGATTTTAGGTTGATGAGCTTTCCCAAACTGGGAGGTAGAGAACGAAGCTTTGGGCAAGAGCTAATTGTTATAGACATGAGAAGAGCATTATTTTGAAGCAGGTTCTCCAAAAAAGCCAACTCTTCTGTGAATCCATTGATGACAAGGATGGTTACAGAAGTTAGCTTTGATGCAGACCTCAAGATCACATTGTTGCAATGGTGTAGCTCCAGATGCTGTAGATAAGGAAATGGAGGAATATTTCTCAACTTAGAACACTTGGTGATGTTCAACTTCATTAGCGAAGGGAATTCTTCTCTCCTGTTGGAACTCCACCAGTATTCTAAACGAGGGAAATCCATAAAGGTTAGCTCTTTTAATAATGGGAATGCTCTTTCCGTGCCTTCACCATAGAACTCAGGACCAATATTCTTTACTGCATTCATTCCTTGCAGGTAAAGGACCTTGAGGAACGGAAGTTTGCCCAACGTAGGGAGATACTCACATCTTCTGCAGTTCATCAATACAAGATCAGTTATATTAGGGAGTTTAAGAGCATCCATCCATCGTGGAAAACAAGTTCCTTGGTATCCTCTTATAGACAACTTTTTTAGGTATCCATGTGGTTGGAGGTATTTGAGAACTTCCTCATGTGTGTCACCGTTGTCAAAGTTCCTGTTCAAGCCATTATCATCATCTCCCCATGAGAGGCTCAATGACAGAAGGTTCCTTTTTCCTATTAAGTCAGCTTCCATTGCATCTCTTGCAACCCTCACTTTCTGCAGATGAGTGATATTAAGTTGACCACCAAGGTTTAGACTTTGCAGCTGGTTAAGCCCTTCATCTACTTCATTTCCCACAATAAACATTGACAGTGCTTGAAGAAATACAAGTTTCCCAATTGAAGGAGGCATCTTAGTTAGTCTATGGCAGCCATCTATAATTAAATGCCTCAGTTTAGATATAAGGGACATCTGATTTGGTAATTTAATAAGTTCAAAGCAATTAGAAAGGTCTATCACTTGTAATTTGCAAAGGCTGCAAACACTTTCTGGCAATTCCTTAACTTCTGTGTTAGACATGTCAAGGTATCTCAAAAATATAAAGGAAGAAACAGACTCGTGCAACTTCTTGATGCCACTACCACTCAGACCAAGGACCCGTAAGTATCTAAAACTTGAGAATGCAGCAGGAGGGACTTCTCCAAGATCACCTTTTGGAAACACTAAGATCAGAGTTCGTAACTTCTTTGCTTCATATAAATTATCTGGAATTGTGTATAGACTGAAGTTACAAATGACTGATGAATGACGAATGTGGGAGAGAACTTGCTCTATATTACCGTGTTCCAGCATAATGAACTCGTCTCCTGCAACAGAACGTGCAAGATCATGAACAATATCATGCATTTTGCACTCGGTTATAGTGCCGTGATCACTTCTGTGTATGTCTTGAAAGAAAAACATCCATACTAAGTCATCAAAATACTCATTCCCAATAAATTCAAGTGATTTTATTCCTTTCGGTGATTGAATTAGGCCTTCTGCAATCCACAGTTGGATTAATTTTTCCTTCTTGATTACGTAGTTTTTAGGAAATATTGAGCAGTATGTGAAACACCTTTTCAAATGTGATGGCATATGACTATAACTCAACCTTAGGGCAGGTAAGATTCCATTTTCACTTTCAGATACATTCCAGAGATCACTCTCCTGGACAAGCAACCATTCTCTCTCTTCTCTTTTGCAGCGCATTAGACTTCCCAAAGTCTTTGCAGCTAAAGGAACCCCTCCGCACTTCTTGGCTATTTGTTTACCAATTGGGTACAGGTTTGAATGGTCTTTCTCAAGACGGGAAAAAGCACGTTGTTTGAGCAAATTCCAGCAATTTTCATCTGATAGACCTTCCAAATGATGGATGTAAGATGTGCCCAATACTGAAGCAACTTTTTCACTCCGAGTGGTAACAATTATCGTGCTTCCCTCCCCACCATTTATCAGTAATGTTCTTAACTTATCCCACTCTTGATCGTCTTCATTCCACACATCATCTAAAACAAGCAAATATCTTTTCCCAGACAATAACTCACAAAGTCGAAATTGCAGGACATCCATCCCAAACAAGTCACATTTATTCTTAGTAGCAGATTCTATGAGTGATGCCATGATTTTTTCCACATCAAAATCATCATTTACGCATGCCCATATCTTCATGTCAAAATGTTTTGTTACCCTCTCATCATTGAAAACCAATTGAGCAAGTGTTGTTTTACCCAGACCACCCAAGCCAACAATGGAGATGACAGAGATTTCTCCACATGCTCTATCATCTGTTGATAATAAAACCCCTATAACCCTCTCTTTATCTTCTTCTCTCCCAAAAATTTCAGATTCAATGATGAAAGAGCCTGTTCTTCTACTTCTGCTTCTACTTGTGCTAGTATTTACAGTTCCCGCTCTTAAACTGAAATTACAGGTCTCTTCCGCTAACATTTCTAATGTCCCCTTGATTTGCTCTAGTTTAGTTAAAACATCACCATATTGTATAAAAGAAGGAACAAAAGCTAATACCTGCTGAGTAAAGCCTTCACGACTTCCAGAGAGCAAAACCTCCGGAGAGAACTCATCAAGCAAATCCTCCATCTCATAAGCTACTTCCTTAAGCTCCTCCAACCAGATTCTCAAAGCTCTATCACTTAACTGTCGCTCTTCTGCTTCTTCAAGAACAGCTTGGATTACACGTAAGGAACGTCGGACCTTCTTGATCTCCTTCTTCAGTCCACTTCTTTTAGCAATTTCTGCCAACAAAGGATTTGCCAGTTTTTCTAGAACCACCTGTAGAAGAGGTGATAAAACTATTTCCGCCATGTCCGCTAGCTACACTTCTTCCTCTCCCGATATGATTTTTCAGAGGAATTCGTACACGCAACTTTGCTACCACGTGGCTTTGAAAACACGGACAGTGGAAGACTATGAAAAACAGTGGAAGACTCTGAAATTGCCCCTGGTCTTCCCACTTGCAACAGTCTGAATCGATGAGGTACCCACCCTTCCCTGTTTTTTTTTTTAATTATTATGTAGTAGAATTGAGATAATGAATTTTTTTTATACAAATAATTCATTTTTATTCTAAATTTGAAGAGAAAACAAACGATTTAAATTTTTATTTCATTTAGTAGATCATCTCAAATTAAAAGGACATAAATTTGAGAGCTTATTCTTAACATAATCAATGTAATTGAAACAAACTATTATCACATAATTAAAATGAAACATATAATGTTAAATAATAAAAACTTTATAAATTATAGTCCCCAATAACATAAAATAAACTTTAAAAAAAAAAAAAAAAAAACCAATAACGTAAAAACTCTAGACTCACAAATTCAAAACTCTAATATTGGCTCTCAGCACAAAACATTACAGTTTGCACATCACAGAGATTTGGGGATCGGTTTGGATAAAATATTGAAAGAGGGAGCTAGTCGGCGCGATCTACACCTTATAGGTTGTGGGTTAAAGGTGATTTTAAATAGGCAAAAGGACTTATTCTCAGACATCGTATAATGTTTGGCCAAAGTCCCACCTTTTAGGTTTACGAAACATAAAATTTTACTTATTGATTAAATTTTAACTTATTTTCCTAACTTTTATGATAAAATGATTGAAATCCCCTAGTAAAAAATAAATTTTATAATAAAATTATAAAATAATTTTTAAATATAAAAATTTTATTAGAAAAATTAAAAAAAACAGTCACCGTTACTAGTACTTACGACGGTGCCCATCACTAATAGAACCGATCATCTGGTTCCGAAGAAGGTCAAATTTAGCTTTCCTATTCGGTGTTGGTCGTCTCCTATTTTGACAGAGACGATTAAATTTGGTCACATATGTCAAAAGCAATGACCGAAAACGATCAATAAGATTAAGATCAAACCTTTACAGTCGTTTTCGGTTTTTTTTCCTATGGAGGTGGTCAGATCTGACCGTCTCCGTCAAAACTAGAGATTGTCAAATCTGATCGTCTCTATCGAATGAGGAGGTCAAGCCTCCCCTGAAATCAGATGGCTGAAAATGGTCGTTTGATTCTGTTATTGGCGGTCATTAGCGACGGTGGCTGTTTTTTTTATTTTTAAAATTTTTAATATATTTTAAATTTTTTATAATATTTTAAA